>JAVXUM010000017.1:34134886-34146504 GCA_035590655.1 Pouteria glomerata | reverse complement strand
TAAATTTTAAAATTCTTTTAATTACTTTCAATAAATTCTGACATAAAATCGGTCTAACGAAACCAAAAAACTGTTCAAACAGTTTCTCTTTCTAAAAAGCTGACGCAAAAGTTAAAAAGTGAATACAAAACCATTCTGAAGGAATAAAAAAATCGTTCAAACGGCTTTTCTATCCAAAAAATTGATACGAAAATTAAAAAATTTTACTATTTATCTCTAAAAAAACATAACTTAATTACTGCACGTCGAATGACAAAATTTTTTTTAAACCACAATTTCACTGTTTTTTTTGTTGTTTTTCGCGTTGCCAAATGGACCTTCAACACTATAGTCTCTGGGTTTTGGGTTAATTTTAGTTTCGCAAATATTAAGCCGCCAATTAATAATGTTGTTATTTTTTATTTTTTTATTCATATTTTTAAAATTTTGTAAATTAACAATAAAAATATGTTTGTTAAATTTGTTTATATTTTTTTATTTTAAAACATAAAAAAAAAATGTAAGAAAAAAAATGTGTTTTTCACTTTTTTTTTTATTACAAATATTTTATCAATTTCAATACTTTGCCATTTTTATTATATCATACAAAAATTAATTATTTCATTTAAATATTTTTTCTTAGACTAAAACTATTTTTAATAAATAATACAATTAAAACAAATTATTAAATTAATTATGAAAATTAATATGTAATATATTTTATTAATTACTTTTAACAAATAAATAAATAATTTAAATTAATTAATTAATTTAAAATAAATATATTCTATTAAATTATTTTCAAAATGATACAATTAGCTTAATTAATTAAATTAAATTTAATAATAAATTTAATTAACATTAAATGTATTTTATTAAATTATTTTTAATAAATTTCATAATTAATTAATTTTATTTATTTAATATGAAATATATTTTATTAATTATTTTAATAAATAATAAAAATAAATTAATTACTTCAACCTAAATTTAATAATTAATTTAATTAAATATATTTGATTAAACTATTTTTATTAAATATCACAATTAAATTAATTATTTTAATTTAATTTAATAATTAATTTTTTTAACAGGAAATATATTTATTATATTATTTTTAATAAATAAATATTTAGTTAATTGTTAAATTTAATTAAATTAATTTATTTAATATGAAATATATTTTATTAATTATTTTTCATTAAAATCATAATTGAATTATTATGAAATATATTTTATTCAATTATTTTTAGTAAATAATGTAATTTAATTTTAATTAACATGAAATATATTTATATAATTCAATTAATTTTTTAGGAAATAATAAATTTAAATATTTTAAGAAAATAAAAAAATTAATAATTATAAATAAAATAACATTTTGAAACGTAGATTGAATTTACTTCAAAAAACGACAATATAACAAAAATTAGAAAATATAAATAAATAAATATAAATAAAAAAACAACAATATTACTAAATAATCCTTAAAAGTTAAACTCATTTATCGTTTTAAGTATATTTTAAATTATATTTTTACATAAAAATAATTTTAAAAGTTATGAAAATAAGTAGTTTAGTACTAAAAAAATAAAATTTTTTTACAATTATATAAAATTTTAATTAACTCAGGGGTAGGGCCAAGCCAATTTTCATAATTTCAAATCTGATATTTTAATTAATTGAGTTTAAAAATTTTTTCAAATAATTTTTTCAAATGAAAAACAAAAAACGTAGGGCAAGTTTGGGAATTTTTTACCGTCAAATCTCTATCTATTCTTTTTTTTTTTTTTTTTCTTTTAGCAATCGGGGTGATCAGTTTAATTTGTGTCTATCTTGATTAATTTATGAGATTTTGAGGAAAGTCGCACTAATAATTATTAAAAAGTAAATTTAAAATCTTATCAATTGAACTAAGAATAAAATTATCAAATCTCTATCCATCCTTACTCTAAATGCAAAATTATAATTTATACTAAGAATGTGTGTAGTATGTTACTTTAAAGTAATAATAAAATTGTTTAATCGTAACTTTAGCGTCAACCTCCCTATTTTTCTTTTGGAATGTAAAATCTTGCGATGTGATGTCCAGTTCGAGTAAGTCATTGGGAGCGAAGCTCTTACTTATACGCAGTCAATTTTATTTTTAAATAATTTTCCTTAATCGTATAATTCATAGTACACCAATGCAACTTAATTATAGGGGTCTTTGGTCAATAAAAAATAATTAGTGTTTATTAATTTTTTTAATTAAATTTTACCACATATCACTTTTATATGAATCTTTATATTTTTATTATACATTTTTATTATCATTTAATGATACCATGTGAATCGCTAAAAATATTTGAAGTGTATGACTAACCCAATAACAAAAGTTTTATAAGGGAACTGGAGCAAGTTACCATGAAACAAAAGATCTTCTTTTTAAAGAGATTCAATTCGGAACTATTATATGTCTAAGGTCTAACATTGAAATAATTTCAGAAATTTTTCTTAACTGCATTCGTGTTAATAAAGAATTCACAATATCTCGACTTTATATCTACCATTTTATATAGAATAAGAATAAAGAAGCTCTCGGCTCAACATCGTTTGTTTTGTTTCACTACAACATCTTTTTTTTTTTTTTTTTTGTTGAGTTGTAATGTAAATAGTCTATGACAAAATTCGAGTAGAAAGTATTGATTCATTTTTCAAGGGCAAGAAGAATTTAAGATTAATGAAAATAAATTAGAACAACTTCATAAGCATATCGTTAATATGGAAATTGAAAGGGTTTCAGGTTTCCAGTACAAAAGGAAAAGGAAAGAAGTTTCATATATACAGGATTGAATCTGCGCATGGAAGTAACCGCATATTATGGCGTGGGCAATAAACTTCATCGAAAAAATTACTTATTTATTATATATAGTTATTTTTATGACATTTTAAATAATTTTTTATTCTGTTTTTACTGTTGATTTGTATTTAATTATAATTTATTTAGTGTGGCAGTTATGTATTTATTATTAAATTACTGATTTTATTAAAATAATTTTAATTTTAAACATTATTTTTAATAATTTTACTATAAAAAGTATTCTAACCCTCTCTTAAAGCAATATATAATTTTTGCTCTTAATAATTAAAAAAAGACTGACTCATTTCGCTCTGAAAATGTGAATTCTTTGTACTACCATGCTCCCTTGTAACAATATGTATATTAGCTGATTTCTATATTTTCAATGGCCTTTTCAAAATCTAGGTCACAATAAGAAGAAAATTAAAATAAATTAAAAATTAATATAAAAATGACATAAAACAAAATTTAACTACAGGAAATTAAAAATTTTTAAAGTTTTTTTTGAAATACTTTGAAAAATTGATAGATTTTCAAACTTATTTTACTGCATTAAGTTTTTAAATCAAATGGGACCATACCATCATAGGTGGACCAATCAAAGATTCAGTGAACATAATTATCTTTATTAATTTAGAAGATTAAGATTTTATTAATTTTATTTTAATTTTTTATAAATTTTACTTTTATCTCACTATTATTAAATTTTTATTTTCATCACATTTTTATTTTTATCTATATTCAAGTTAAAAATATAATTTTACTTCTATTAAATGTATTATATTCGCCCTTGTAAATAATTTATAAAGACGAGCTCCAAGCTTCCAGATGCTCCCAAAGAGGTGTTCACTTTAGCCTTTATTTTTGTAAAGTCCCCCACAGGGCAAATTTATTATTATTATTATTATTATTATTATTATTCGTGCAGGTAGCTACCGTTCCTCAACCCTAGTATCAAATAAAAAATAAATAAATAAATAAATTTCAACCATGGGTCACCCAATAGATCTAGATGGGTCAAGAAGCGTGGTAGTCCCCAACAGACAAATGATTTGGTATTTTTGGATCAGTTGTTGTCATCTTGGGTAATCGCTTTGTGTTGTGTTTACATTTATAATTAATGAATTATGTCTACTATTATTCACCCACCCACGTATTAAAAATCAGTGTTGGTCCGTATTTAAAGGCATATATTTCATCCGAAACTAAATAGATTGACACATATATACATATCACGTCAATTGACTGATTTTGTAATATAAATTAATGAACACCTTAAATTAATTAATTTATTTTAAAATTAAATTAAATCAAATCAAATTAAATTATATCAATTTTAATTAAGTTAATGTGTATTATATCTCATTTATACGCGATCTCTCTCTCTAATTTTAATATTTGTATCAGGTTCCTGTGTCGTGTCTAATTTTGCCATACCAACGGGGGACTTGCCCTTGGCAGGAAGTTAAGGTCTTGTTTGGCTTATCGTTCCAGCACATTCAGGTCCTAAGCAAATCAAATCATTTGCCCTGCAGGTTTCAGCAAAGTGAAGGAAGAATTGCCAAAGGAAATCTCGTGAATCTTGCGTTTGTAGTTTTCAAAATTTTTTAAAAAATTTTTAAAAAATATATATATATTATAAAATTTTTTTATTTTTTTACAACTAAATTTTATTATGTATCATTTATATATTATGTCAATAACAACTTTTGATTTTTTCCGAAACTCTAAATTATATATAAAGATGACAGGTAAATAGACGAGCTAAAAATTGAGAACATCTTATAAATCAATCACAATCCCTCAATATATATCATATGATAGAGAAACACTCACCGATTACTTGTAAAATGAAGAGAGCTGAGTTCAGCAACTACTCAAACTAGCTGATCACATTATCATACGAGGATCTTACAAACCAAGGGAACAGTAGACGCAACTTCTCAAAGTGAATGAGGTGCTTCCGCACCTGATAAATGTGCAGACTGTAGAGTCCCGCAGACAGTGTCACCAACAGAAATGAGATCAATATCAACTTCCAGAAATCCTGATGACACGAGTAGCAGAGAGCGGAGATAACTGAGTAAGAAATATATATATATATATGTATGTATATATTTTGGGAGCAAGGGGATTTAATGGAAAATCAAGCTTAGAAATGCAACAAAGAAGTGAATATCCATTTTCGGAATCCTCTTCAGGGCAAAGATGGTGGTCACCTGAGGATTGGAGATGACTACACCCATAATATAGGTCATCAAATCAAGAACAGACTGGAGCGAATTTTGCACGCCCCCGACTACAATCCGATCGGATTCAGGAACTTGATCCTATATGTCCAAGTGCCAAGAAGGAAAACTTTCAAACATATATACTGAGAAAAGTACTGAAGTGAAAAAAAAAGAACTAGTGACTAATTGCTTGATATATATATAATTCTTTTCCCAGCTCTCTCTCACCTGCATTTGCTGAATGACAGATAAGTCGAACATCCATAGTCCAAGGCGTGATAAGGCCACTCCACCCATCAGCAGGTATGCTGACAAGAGCTTGTTTTGCACCCATATTGAAGCTACGCATACTAAGAGGAAGGTCCACTGCAAATGAAAAAAAGGGGACTTGTTATGTATATATACCTAATTAAGAGGAAAAAGCTAGCTCATGCCTGTTAATTTTTTTTTAGTGTTGATACCTGAGACCAAATGGACCAGAGTCCAGTTCGAAGTGTTGAAATCCGAGAATGTAAGATGGGATAGAGAAATGTTGCGGCTATTCCTATTATGGCGCTTATTCCGCGTGCAATTCCAATAACATATGCAGGTATGCCCTCCCATTCTAGTGTAGCAGTCATTAGAGTTCCAAAGCTGCAATAGGAATTTGACACAAGTTTTAGTCCCGAGTCAAAGCCCTATAGCAATGTATATGTAAGTTTTGCAGAAGCAACTTCAAGTTAATTTTCTTATGGGCTTCTGCCCTTACCAAGTAACTAGTGGCTGAGAGAAAGCGAACAAATCACTGACCCTAAAATATTTCTCGGTAGCAGTTGGCACTTGGGAGCGACATGATTGATGGGTTTAGGATCAAATTGAAGCCACAAACAAAACTTTGAGTAACAAGATCTAGAGAGAGGTTCACTAGTCTTTTTCTCTCTCTCACTCTATAGCCTTTATATTGTTATGAGATTTTTCATACACTAAATCGCATACAAGTCATGTATTTATAGAAAAAAACTAGAGATAAAAAATAAAATATAAGTTGTAAACTAATTATCACAAAAGCTTTTAAAATATCAACAATGGCGGTTAGGTGGGTATGCTCTGAAATGGTGGCTTTGGCTGTCAAAAATGACTTTGAAGGTTACAAATTATCTTCTCAATGAGAGGATTTGAACAAGGGATCCAGTAATTTTAACAGTTAGATCCAAAACTAGATCATTGGAGGTTGCCTATAAATTGTCCAAACACAATTTTAAACAGGGTATGTATATACTATTTCCATCAAAATCAATGTTGTCAAGGGCTTACCTTAGCACGGTAAAATACAGCAAAGCAAGAGCTACTCCGGGGAGTACAACATCTTGTTGCAAGTAAACTTTCCATGCACTAATATAAGAAATCTTGGAAAACCTCTCAATTATTTTCCTCTTCCAGCCGTTGTCAGACAAATCTGAATCGTTCTCAGCATCAGAAAGCAAGCTGCTTCTCCTTTCCTGAGAAGTGGCAGGACTACTTTCATCCAGTGTCGGTGAAAGTCTTGAGACCCTCTCTTGGCTCGTTTCACTTAAGGAAGGAATCCCATTGTAGACAGACATTAGAAGCCAGTATTGTAAGCAAACAGATACAATGTTCCAGAGTGACAAAGCCAGCGCGGATGCAGTTAGCGAGACGAAGCCGATGATGAAGCCAGTTGTCATGGGCGCAAATAGCTTGCAGATTAAATCAATCCGTCTGATGACTGAATTCATCTTTGTCAGAACTTCCGGAGGGTGCCCTTCTGATATAACCACCACCCTGTAATTCCACCATAACTTTAACATCCGATCAGTGGAAACAATGTATAATTTTCTGTAATGTAAGATTCAATGGAAAGAAACCTCAGATTCCAACAACAATTTGGAGTACTTAAAATTGAAAGGATCCTAAATGTTCTCTTCTCTGAAAAGCCTAATGTATAAAAGGTTGTTACCATTCTCTCTCAATCAAGATGGTTCCAGCAAGAGTTGAAAGCACGCCAACAGCTCCTGAGATATTGGTTAAGATGATAAGCGATATGAATACCACGAAATCTGTAAGTTTCACGTCCGAATAGACAAGCAGTGCCATCACTGTGCCTCCAGCAACCATAAAAGAAAGATTCTGTGTTAACAACCATAGTTGAACAACCTGCATCATTAACCACCAAAGTAAGACAATTGAAACCGTTCAATTCATGCATACCCGTAAATTTCTAAAATTTTTGCGGTATTATAATTAATGGGCACATTCAAGAGGATACAAGGCAGAGCAAACCTTAACATATGTTAACTTATTGACCCATTGTCCCACAAGAGGACCAAACACTACAGTAGATGCAGACTCCACAACACCATAAACAGCAGCCAGGAGTAATGAATCTGGCCAGACATTAATCATGTACAACCCAACAGAGAATTCCCACATCCTGCATTCCCCAAAAAAAAAAAAAAAAAAAAAAAAGCATAGATACATATTCTCTCCATGCTATAAAAGGCCAATATCAAAGCCTTCCATGAGGCAATGGGCTGTGTGATCAAAAAACCAATACACCACACAACCTTGCCTCCAAAAGTCAAAAAAGAAAGGGCCAAAAAAAAAAAACAAAAAATAGCAGAAATAAACCATACTTTCCTGTGCAAATGCTTGAATGGCTAAAAAAATCATCAAATGTCGTCCACATCTCCTTCAATCATATGCCTTTTCCCAGTCATCAACTACACCAGACAGCTCATCATGGCTGCCTTCTTGCTGTCCACCTGAATTTGAACTGCTTGCTTTTAGTTCAAAGTCGGAAGCCATTTGGGTTCCTGTCTGTTTTCCAGGATCCTCAGCAGATGCAGATGCTGAGCTCAGACTTGCAGAATCCAGAACAGTCCACCGGTTTGCTGAAGTGGCAATTGGAGCATCATTCCCCTTCCACACCGACGACTCCATATTGACAGAACCATGAGACCACTCCTCACCACCCCATGAACTCTCCCTCCAGTTGGGCTCCTGCACAACGGCCTTCTTCCATGGATTCCCCTTCAGAGACAGAGATGCCCCTCCATCCTTGGCCAGTCCCGTGCCACCCAAGGCGTTAGCACTGGATGATACCACTGATGCCCCGCTGTTTTGAGGAACCACAACTGCCCCATAGTATACGGTTCCTTGATCCAATCTCCTCATAGCGGTTGCAGCACGAGCAGGATCGCTAAAAACAGCCAATGCATTCTTATCATTCAACCAGACCAATTCACATTCCCCGCCAAACCTAAGGACCAATGCACTAACATCAGCATCCCTAGGCAAATCAAAAAGAGCAACAACAAGCCTTGGATCCATGTCAGTCAAGTGGTCAAAAATGGGTGGGTGTAGCATACTTGCAGGGACGGAACCTTTGGCACCAAGAACACGGGGTGGGGGTTTGGACTTTGGGGTAACATGAACCACAACAAATCGCTTGGGTTCCCATCCAGCAGCATTAACTGACAGCTTCCACCTCTCAGCTATTAGCCTCACAGCATCTCTTTTTTCCTTCAACATTGGACAAAATACATGGACTCGAAGAGCACTGCTTCCTCCCCTTCCCCTGCCAAGGACCAAGAACTTGCACCTCTCTTCCACAGATAACACCCACTTAGGATCACGTCTAAATAGGTCAGCAAGTACTTCCGAAACAACAGAATTTTCACCAAAATGAAGGGCATCTAAATTTGGGGTGTTGACACCAAAAGCATCTGCAAGTACCCGTTTACGCTCCATCTTTGCACATTCATCATCACACATAAGCTTCCTCTGTCCAAGTGGAATCTTCTTCCCATTGGCTTCGACAGGTTGAAGGGGTATTGGCAACTTTTGGATTATAGAAGCTTCAAAAACATTATCAACATTAAACCCAGCACTGCTGCCTCCAGCATCGCAAGGAACTGTCGCAGTTATTCGGCCACAAGAACATACTATTGTAACAGGGAACTCACATCTCACATCAGGACACAGAGAAGAAGGGTGACAAAGAGCTATGCATGTATGCCTGCAATCCCTCCTGGGAGCTCCGCACATCTGCCCACAAGAAGCCTTCAAACTAGAACTAGGTCCACCAGACGAATCACAAGGCGGAGGATGACAAGTTCTTGCACATGCATGCATCCCACATTGCCTGGTCTTGCCACAGAGCTTGTTACATCTAATATCCCTTGACCCACAAGGTATATTCCGGAGAACCACATGTCCACCAATGCACTCTTTAGCTATAGGAACTGAACAAGGCGGGCAGTCTCCAAAGTGACAGCTGTGAGAAGATGAATGGCCACAAGGCTGAGGAACTGAACATGAATGCGGACATGATGGAGGAGGTGTACCACAAGGCTGTGGAGGAGGAATTGAAGTTCTCCCACAAGCGCAGGTCAAGTCAGTGAAGATAGTTTCAAGGCAAGGAGGGCAATGGCCACTGTGACAAAAAGATACGCAAGAATGCTGCCCACACCTTAGCTTCTTTCCACAGGGTATTGAGCATAGGTGTGGGTCCCAATCACCTGCGAAAGAATTGTTGGAATTAGAAAGAGGGCAGCACCTCTCACTGCATCGGTGCCTCCCACAACTTTTCTTCTGCCCGCAGGGTTTATCACAGGTAAATTTCTCCACTTCCATCGTGGTTTTGTAGCATTCCACAGTTCGAGAAGTAGATCCACACCGGCATTTTTGAGTGACAAGTACTGTACACGGTGCACAGTCTCCAGCATGGCACTTTTCTTTGCAGTGATGCACCCCACAAGGGAGGCTTTTGCCACAGACCTGAGAACAGATTGGTATGGGATCCAAACAACTATTTCGTTCTTCTTGTAATGTTGTTTTACCACAATGGCATGTTTTAATCCTTCCTGGCGACAACTGACACTCCCCACAAGGGCCCGGATGGCAAATTTCACTGCAGACATGATTTCCGCAGCTAAGCTTCATACCGCAAATTGAATTACAAGAAAAGACTCCGTCTTCTGCTTTCACTTCTCCCTTCACAGCCATCTCCCCACAACGAACAACTTCAGTTTTCTTCTTGCAGAAGCAAGACGCATTGACCAGAACCTGACAAGCATCACACTGCCCCACATGGCATATCCATTCACAGCGATGGCGCCAACACTCCAGAAGTTTATCACAACGCTGATTACAAGTAATAAGGGATTTCCGATCATGACATCGTGTAGTAATTATTTTCTTCCCACAGGGACACAAACGTGGCGGGGCAAAAGCTTTACAAGGAGGGCATGGACCAGGGTGGCATTGCAGGACACAAACATGAGGACAAAGATCGTCTCTACTCCCATCAGAACCAGAAACATCCTTATCGAGAGGCTTCCCACACGGTTCACCACAGGAATGCGGTGTCAAATACAAATCGGAAGGAGGGTCCTGCCTCTTGCCACAGAAGCAAATATAACGAATCTCCTTTGATGTTGTGAGCTGTACTGATTGACATCCCGGGCACCGCCAATTAATCCCTTGATCCTTCTCGACTGACAAATCAACAGAAGTGGGTGCCCGAGCCCACTTCTTTATACAATTCAAGTGGAAAATTGAGTAACAGCTTGAGCATGACCAAATGGGTGCTGACCTCCTCACCATATCATAACAAATCATGCATTCTACTGACCCCTTGGTAAGCTTGTCCTGAATTTCTTGCACAAGTTGAGGCACACTCATATCACCCAACCCTTTTTCCTCCTGATTACTCAAACCCACACCCTTCAACACTTTCCCATCCTGATTTCCCCTCTCGCTCCCCCTCCTCTGACTGGAATGCCGACCACCACTGGTACTCCCTCTATACCGGCTGCTGGGCGGTGCTGAGCTATAATTTGAGTCCCCACCATTTCCGTTTGGATTTGAATTGAAAGTTGACGGCGGATTCACAACCGTGGCAACGGAAGTGGCGGCAGCAGCGGCAGTGTTAGTGGCGACGGATCCTCTTGGAACCCACTCTTGACGGCCACTATGGACAGGAAGCCTAGACCTATTGTCTCTTCGATCGCTTCTAGCTTGAGAGCTCATATTCTGATTCCGGAAATGTTTATCGACGGTGTTAGAGTTCTCAATCGAATCAAAAAAGTCAAATTCCTTTGTCTTAATCTGTGAATCAAAAGCAGGAATCAAGGATTGCTTCATACAACCGATGTTCGAATTACATATAAACATACAAAAGGAACAAAAACAGTATCTGAAGTTTGAATTAAAAACTTTGGAAGAAAACCCTAAAATCAAAATTGGGATTCAAATACAATAGCACAGATATATACGCGCACACACATACACAACGAAAGATCAGATGCAAGAAAAGTACCTGATCAATCCCAGAAATGCGATAAACCAGATAAATTGACAAAACAACTCGTTCGAAACTTTCACTGATCAGGTTCCCCCGTGTCCTTCTATATAGAAGGAGAGAGATAAGTTTGCGCTGGTTGGTTCTCTCTCAAGTATGAGTTTGTTTATGAGGACAAGAACATATAGAGAGATGCAGAGTTCGGATGGGGTAATTTATTGCAGAGCCTTGAGGGGTAGAGAGGGGGAACGCGGCTTTCGAGGGT
>JAVXUM010000017.1:34105033-34127060 GCA_035590655.1 Pouteria glomerata | reverse complement strand
TCTGTTGTCTGTTTTGTTCCCCCCCCCCCCCCCCCCAGATTTGGGGTTATTTTTGATTTATGGTGGTTTTTCTATGTTGATGTGTAGATTTGGATTGTCTGGGTAGTTACTCTGGGAATCATCGCTGAGTGCAAATAGGGGCTAATTGAAGATCTAGAATTAGTTTGGTTTTGATTTGGTTATCATGGCGGCTCCTGGGGGACCTAGACCGGGCAATGCCCCACCTAATTACAACCCCAGTTCTCTTGCTGATGGTATACAAAACCTACAAATTAATCGACCCACTGGACCAACGACATCATCGGTGCCTAATTCTGCTGGCCTCAGGCCCCCTCCCCCTCTTGGACAGCAATCACCACCTTTCCCTTCATCAGCTCCACCCTCATCCCCGTTTCCTGGGGCATCGCCATTGACCCGTCCTGGGCCGCCCCCGCCGGGTGCCATTCCAAGGTCTTCAGTACCGCCTGGTGGCCCTCCACAAGCCACGCTTCCCCCAAATTTAGCTTCTAACAGGCCCACTGGTCCTCCAGTTATTCAACCTCCTGTGCCTTTTGGGTCAAGGCCTCCACCTCGTGGGACTTTGCCCTCTTCCATGAGCAGCTCTGCAGTGCCCTCTTCTGGAGGGCCTCCTGGTGCTTTTCAGTCTACAGGAGTAGTGGCACCACCAGGTTCTCATCCTGGTGTTCTTCCATTTGGATCTTCCCATTTGACAACAGGACCTGTTGTTCCGCCTTCAAGCACTCCTGGGGCAGTTAGCAATGGACCTCCTCCATTTGGGTCAGCTGCATTGCAAGGTGGACTGCGTTTTCCTTCAGCGGGTAGTCCACCACCTCCAGTTGGAACTGCACCACCTACAATACTGTCAGCAAGGGCCCCTCCCCTTGCTCCAAGTGCACTGTCTTTCCAGAGCAACCCATCTGCTGGTGCACCACCAGGTCCTATGCAACAGGCTCCCCCATTTTCGGCACCACCACAAGGTGTGCTGCCCCCCACAGGTTCCTCACCATTTGCAGCACCATCTCAAGGTGTATCTGCACCTGCTGGTTCTCCGTATGGTGCGCAGGCATGGATGCAACCACAACAGGTAAGCTTTCGAAAGCCTTATGTTATTTCCTCCGATTTGCTTATTTGATATGAACTCTTGTACTGGAATCCTTTTTGTGGTTAAGTTGATTGATAAAGGGTTTGTGCATTGAGCACTCAATATTTGTTGAAATCAAATTTATTTTTTTCTTCTAGTTAAAAAAATATAGTAAACAAGTAAATTAAACGGAAATATAATGAGCAAATAAATTAAACAGAAGAATAATACACATGAGATTTACGTGACTACGGCCTGCTTCTATTATTTTTAGCTCACAAAATGCAAGGTATAATTAACATCTGTATAGACTAAGAATTTTTGTTATACAAAGATGATGTGATAATATCAAATCAAAGAACTCCACTCACATCGCATCAATAAGATATTTCTTTATATGTTAATGATTTGATTTGAAATACCAAGCTAATTTTGTTTTGTATCTTCAACACTTCTATGCAAGAGGAATACAGAATAAAGTGGAATGATTGTTTTGAACACGAACAACTTCAACTAGAACAAAATAATGGAATCTTCAAACTAGGCAATATGGTTCTTGACGACATATGCAATGAACTGGATAAACCAATAAGATTTATGACAAGTGGAGCTTCAATACTGAATTCCGAGACAACAGAGACTTTTACACCATGTGTGAGAATCAGAAATGAAATAGCAAATGATTGTTTTTCAACAAACCTCAATCAAACAAAATCGGGCAACAAAGTGGACCAATACTTGACCATATCAAAACAAAAGTGGTAACAACATGAACACAATGAAACAAAAACAGACAAAATTGAAAATCTGTTGCAACAAACCAACTAAAGAAACTGATCAAAATACCCAGAACTAACCAAATTCAAAGTTACTAATTTCCCATTTCAAAACCAACTCAAAAATATTATTTTTTTAGGTCCATGAATCAGGAAGGATGAAATTAATAATAAGGGTTTAGGATTGAACCTGCTTTGACTTCATGTTAGAAAATATATTGATTAAATAATTAAGCAAAAGAATAACACACGGGATTTATGTGGTTCGCTATTCTATTATTTTCAACTCACCACATACAAGTTACAATTAACCTATTTATACATTGACAATGCTTGTTATATAAGGTTGATGCGATGATATCAAATCAAAAGAATCCAATCACATCACATCAGTCATATATTTCTTTATATGATAATGATTTGATTTTAAATACTATGTCAAATTTGTATCTTCAACACTTCAGTTTATTCTTCTTGTTTTATAAATGTATTAATGAATTTTGCATGGTTTGTTCATCTCAAATGGACCTATTTTATTGTCATCATGAACATATTCAAAGTTTAAATAGGAGCTTTTTTGAGATCTAGTGGACAATTTAGATAATTAGATTAGAAGAAGGGTCTACTGTTTGTTCCTTTTTGTTTTTTGTTTTGTTTTTTTTTTTTTTCAAAGTTTTTGTGATATATAGAAGAACGTAGATGGTTCTATTTTATCAAGTTTAAATGAAAGTTAATGGTATTAGATTAAGGAGAAGGAACGTAACAATCTTCTTGTTGGTATTTAGAACTCGAGGGGAGAATTGGGACGTCCTTTTGGACATTTGACGGCAACATTGATCTTTTATATTAGTAGAATATTATTGGGAATCCTTCTATGTTATATATATATATATTCTTAGTATTTCTCCTTTGGTATAATTTGCAAAACTTGGTCTCTTGTATGATAATAATTTGAAAATGGAGGCAAGTTTTGATTTTTAGGAGCTTTGTATGGAGACGTGGGCTTGTTGGAGGAGGTGTTTTTGGCTTTGCAAGGACATGGCTGGCCCTAGACTAGATAACAACATTGGCTTTCTTCTAGCAATGTTCGCAAACAGTTAGAAGGTAATAGAGATGGTTAATAGCTATTAAACATGCACGACCTCCGAAAAAGGGGGTCGCTTCCGCTGCAAAACTGGGATAAAGTTGAGTCAAAAGATCCTGATTCAAGATAAATTCATGAGGAGGTGGTATCTCTTTAGGATCTACTCCAGCATTTAGAAATTGTTTAACCGGTAAAGATACATGTACTTGATGTCCCGTAAAGGGGCTTGCACTATGTAGGCATATTTTGACATTTGTTAGTTTGGTTGTGGAGACAGTGAGTGGGCGGACGGAGGGCATTCAAGTTGGACAGTTGATGGCTTCCCTTTCTAGGTGTTGTTTTGATAAAATTATCATATCTGCAGGACAAATGTTGAATACTTGGGCTTTCTTTGATGCATTAATTGTTTCCAAGGTGGTTTCAGTTATGAAGGGATATGGCAAATCAAAACTAACTTTTGGATAGGCGCACAACATCCTAGCTTTTGCCTCCATCCCTGGGTATAGAGTGGGGTCACTTTCATGTTCAGTTTGGAGTTTCTTTTGCATAGTCTTTTAGGGAATTTTGTGGTGGGTATTTTATAAGAGAATGAGAGGGTTAGAAAGGCAACAACTTGAAAGGATTGCTTTTGTAATAACATTTTTCAAAAGTGAATCTACTATTGGATCTAACGAGTTAAAATTAGTGTAAAGTAAAAAGTCATGGTTCATTTTAAAATAGAAAATGGATTCGATACAATCAAATAAAAAAGAAAATAAAAGATATGATCAAATGTAACAGGATCTATATTTGAATAATTTCGTTTTTGATATACTTTTTACAGATATAAATATCCTTTCTAATACACTTGTAGTTTAATAGTGGACACTTCTCTCAACTGTTTATATTTCATACACGACCATTGGATCACACCTTTTCACTATTTTAGAAGTTAGGACTTTTATCCTTGCCTAGGGTGTCATGGAAGGTTGTGCCCTTTCATTAAAAAGGTTGTGTTTCATTTTGAATATTTGCATTCTTAGCCAAGGTTCACCATTCAATTAGCAACTCCCCATTAAAATCAGACCTTTTAATTATCTTCAATGTTTTGTATTGAAAGCCTATTATTTTGAAACGTTTGTGTCATTTAGCCAACTCATCTACGTTTGTTTACATGCAACATGAACTCAGAAGCATTTGATCCTGTTAGATCCAAAATGTCAAGAGTCATAATTATTTCCAAGATTCAGAGGGCACACTTCATAAACACCTTGCAATGCAGTTCTGACTGCAAATTTTCTCATGTAATAATATTTCCAATAAAGGATCTCCTAAAAAAGCTGCATGGTAACATGCTGTACCATGTAAGACAATTGTTCTATAGCATTGTGCTCCCATTTGTTCACTGATTTTAGTGAACCTGGGTTTCTACGGTGCCTTGTCTCCTGCATTATAGAATTATGGTACACAGTCTTACCTTGCATCTTTTTGCCTCTTTATTCTCATGTGCTTTCATGTGTTAGTCCCTCGATCACCTTATGAGATGTAAATATGCTCATCCTGGATTCAACCTTTATCCTCCAGGGACATCTGTACATTCTTTGTATGCATTTGTACTCGGAGCAAACCTGATTATCTCCATTACGTATGTAACTGTTTGTAGGCCTACAAAGGGTGCAATATATCACTTTAATGTGCACAATCATTTTGTGCATTTGTTCACATGTAGTGCATTATTTTGACCTATGTACATGGATTCAGGTACTGGTGTCAGGTATGGACGCGTGTCTAAGAATCGGATATAGAAAAATTCTCTTATTCAAGGATTTGGAGACATGGAAAAATGTTAATAGATTTAATTTATTTTATAGAATAATCTGGTATTTATGAGGTGCAATTAGAGTATTTCATGCATAAAATATAAGTTTTACATGCATAATTATGTGCTAAATTTGGATTTCTAAATATGTTTGTATGGATGTCCAATTATATACAGGACACATGTATCTTACCAAAGTTTCCTCATCTAAGTGTCTATCCAATAAATGCACATCATGGCCATTTGTGAGGTGTCATTGTCAGTGTAGTTGTTTTCTTAGTTCTTCCAGTTATGGTCATCTCCTTGGTACTTTATTGGTTTGCGCTTCAGAACATGGATCGTTTATGGGTGCCACAAGCTCACCTTATTGGGCTGCGGTTATTTTTGCTTAGTAATATTGGTTCGATTAACATTTCTTACTTCTATCAGTTGTGCTCATCTTCTTGGTACTTTAGAGCTTTTAATGATGTGTGCTTCAGAACATGGATCATTTATGGGTGCCACAAGCTCACCTTATTTGGCTGTAGTCATTTTTGCTTAGTAATATTGGTTCAATTAACATTTCTTCTTCTCAGTGTATTATGCCATGTTATGTAAATATTAAAAGTGGTCTTATTTTCATTTTGATCTGGAATCTGAATTTAGTACTTTTTTAGGTGGCTCCAGCTCCACCTATTCCTGGTTCTGTGCAACCGCCCAGAATGTTCGGTATGCCCCCACAACCTCCAAATCAATCTATGGCTGCTATATCGCCAACTATGGGTCATATGGGAGGATCTATGGCTGCCCCATCAAAGATTGATCCCAACCAAATCCCACGCCCCATTCCAAGTTCCTCAGTGGTTCTGCATGAGACTCGTCAGGGCAATCAGGCTAACCCCCCTCCGGTATTTGTTTGACGCTTTTAACTTTTAACCTGGAAAACAAGGAATTAATTCATTTGAATATGTGATCTGCTATTTCTGTAACTATGTATTGTATCTGTTGGACTCTTCTTTTTTCTTTCATTTTTTGTGCTTGTTTTGGTATGTATTGTACCTGTTTTAACTCCTCTTTTCTTCATTCCCTCCTTGTTTTGGTCTGCAATTTGTGAAACCATTTGAGTAGGGAATACACTGACTGATGGATATATAATATGCATGCTTATGTTTGTAAAAATGTTATAAACACCGACAATTTTATGGCATAACATTCTTCACTTTCTGTTCTTTCTGATTACTTGCTTTTTGATGGTCTGTATTTTTGTTCTTTTCGGCAGCCTGCCACAAGTGATTATATTGTCAAGGACGCTGGCAACTGCAGTCCACGCTACTTGAGGTGTACTATCAATCAGGTCATAATCAAATATCCAAAATACAATGACTTATTTTTATTTTTTTGTTATTAAGTATGATTTAATTTCCTTTTTGCTTCTCACATGTGTTGGTGCTGCAAATTGTTGTTACAGTCCCAAACTTTTTGTTGCCTATTTTACCCGAGCCTGCCTTAGCTAATTTTAAATTGGTTTCTTTGGTCATTTTGACAGATCCCATGCACTGTTGATCTTTTGACAACATCTGGAATGCAGTTGGCCTTAATGGTCCAACCCCTAGCCCTTCCGCATCCATCCGAGGAGCTGATCCAAGTAATGCTTTGATTTGTTTGTTCTCTGATATTTCTGTTTATATTGTGTTGGCAAGTACATCAATTTGTTTTCTTTATTTTTTCTTTTCCCTTTTCTTTCTTTCATATATGAAAAATATTTTATTCATTCATCAGTCAGTGAATTGTGAAATCTGAAACTTTTAGTAAGATCAAACATTGGCTTAAATGTTGGATTTAATGCTGCATGCATATTCCAGTGAATCAGCATTTGGATCTGTTGACTTACTGAATGGCCAACATTCCATTAGCTCCAACATTTAAGCTCAAATGCCTGACAATCTCTTTCTTTCTTTTTTGCTGTCTAGCAAATCAACTTCGGCCAAAATTCTCCTTTCTTCTTCCTCCCCATGACGTCTTTGACGAGGGTTTAAACGCCAAATATTAGTTCACCTGCCATCTCCTTCTTTGTCTCTACATACGCACTTCAGTGAAATTCCCACTATCAAATCCCTCAATAGCCAGAACACTGACACTGATATGCAGACCAAATAGATACATTTTATCACCTTTCTGACATCTCTAACTTCGTCTCATTTTTAACCGTTAAATCCTATCTCTCTCTCTCTCTCTCTCACACACACTCTCACACGTGTGTGTGTATGTATTTTTACATACAAGTCTTAACACAATGACACCTTTTTTTTTTTTTTGGTCTCTAGTGAAGAAATTTGGGTCAAACCATCTGCCTATTTGAACATATTGCTGAATTCAATTCAACAAAGTCATAGGTCCGCACTTGTTGGAGTCGGCTACTCGAATTATTTTGCTCCATTCATTTCTAGAGGGTTATGTTTTTTGTGAGGTTTTTTGAAATTAGTCTCTTTTCCCAATTTTAGTCCACACAATTTTAGGTATATCTTTTGTCATTTACACATGTATTGGGATCCAATTACTCTTCCTCACTGATGCATCTCTGGGTTTACGTTGGACATGACTAAACCATGTTAATGATCTTTCCTCAACTTCTCTTATATCAGTGTCACCTTGACTTTCTTCCAGGTGTATTCATTTCTCATCCTTATATTTGTTGTATTACCACATCTTAGCATCCTTATTCTGGCCCACTTAGCTTATGAGAGTGTTTCTTCTTAATAGACAATTTAAACATGTTGCTGTAAGAGTTTGACTTAATTTTCAATACACAAACACAAATTTTACTCATCTTAATCCATTGACTGGATCTCCCATCTCAAGCTATGGATACATCTTAAGCTTGGTTGGTGATGGAGGTTAGTGTTGACTTTTGTAGGGTTGAGGATGAAGTAATGGGTAGGCGGGTGGAAAAGAGAAGATGATGAAGTGGTTTATAGTTGTGGTGAGGATGGGAAGGCATTGGGACTGTGGGGTTGGGCCATGGATGGTGATGCATGGCTTGTGGTGGTTGGGCTTGTTGATGGTAGCATATAGATATTGGTACAGTTGTATTTGTTTGGGTGGTAGTGGGAAACATGGAATAGAGATAGAGATGAGAGGGGATGGGGAAAAAGGTCATGGTGATTAAGGGATGATAGTGGAGAATGGAAGCGAAGTGGGGGGACTCTAGGAGGAGAGAGGAGGGATGAAAAGAAAACGGGGGAATAAAAAAGGAAAGAGAGTACCAAGTCTCATTTTTTAGTGGTGGTGGTTTTGGGAATTTTATTATTTAAAGGATATATGAAACTTTTATGCATGAAGGGGTATTTTAGGTGTTTAAAATTTTTTTTACACGGTGTCTATAAAAATCATATGGATTTAACGGAAAATATGGCCCTAAACAGATTTGATTGGCGTCGTCAAACCCATATAGCCGATCCCACTTAGTGGGAAAAAGGCTTGGCTTTGTTTGGTTTGGTGTCTATAAAATTCATGTTTGGTTTGGTGTCTGTAAAAATCGTGTTCACTAACATCAAGTTACTAGTATGGTGAATTTGATATGAAACACAGAACATATAAGGGAGTATGGTGTCGAGGATGCTGTCTCACATTTCAAAAAAGAATATTATGATCACAGCATAGCTAAGAAGCATAGACACAGATGTGCTGACATGACAAGTTATAAATATTTGGATACAAATCATAAAACATTTGAAATACAAAACATTTAAAGAAAAATATCCATTTCTTCTTCTTATGGCCCATTCACGACAAGGGAAATCTTATTACAGAAATATAAAAGGAAGGGAAGGCGGTATAATTTCTCTTATCAGTGGAGGGGGGTACTAACTTACTTTTCGAGAAACCTCAAGAGTGGTTAGAGTAATTTATCTAATCTATATATTATGTTTTTTTTCATGTTTGTTTAGGTGATGGATGCATGTATCCCACTTCTAATTGTTAGCTTAAATAAAACAAAACAAAATAAAATAATTGGATGTGTTGGGAGAATGTCTGACATAGACACAACATGGACATGTCTTGTTCCTTGAAGTTTCTGTACTTCTTAGTGGCATAGTGTATGTCTGTTGGGTGGGTGGCTAGTATTGAATTTAGTTAGTTGATTCATTTTGAACGCCTATTTTTCTTGTTCTTTTCCTTTTTAATTATGGATAATAACAGAAGTGTTTTTCTCTGAAATCTCTTTTTACATATGTGGCCTGTGTTACTCTATAGATTGTGGATTTTGGAGAAAGTGGTCCTGTCCGATGTTCTCGTTGCAAAGGCTACATAAATCCATTCATGAAGTTTATTGATCAGGGAAGACGTTTTATATGCAACTTGTGTGGTGAGTATAAATGGTGCTTTCTGTTTTTTACCCAGTTATATGGCAATTTAGTTACTTTTTGTGCTGTTGTGTTTTTGTTCTTTTCAAGACTTCCTTTTTTGTTAGCATTAGTTGGGTGACTTGGTCTTAGTTGGGAATAGCAAACTATATTTTTTTGTCATTTAACATTGTCAAATACCACATGTTTTGGAATTTGATGCTTATCATTAAGCAGCTGTAGCTTTTGTTAGGTGATAAGAATCTTAGTCATATATGGTTCTGTAGATTGCTTGATGTTACTTGATCAGTCGTTGTGCTCAAAGAAGAAAAACAAAAATTGACCAGTCCTTGTAGTATTGGGATATGCAGTTATGCATTCTTTGGGCACCAGTTGCCCTGTATTGCAAGTGACATGCATTTGTTTTATCTTTTATCTTTTTTGGTTTTTGTTTTTCATTTTTTCCCTCTGTATTTTTCTCTGAAACTTCTATTGTGCAACTGCTGAGGTTTTGAATATGAAATTCATGCCATTTGTGTTGCAGGATTCACGGATGAAACTCCTCGTGACTATCAATGTAATTTAGGTCCTGATGGCAGGCGTAGAGATGCTGATGAAAGACCTGAGCTATGTAGAGGAACAGTAGAGTTTGTTGCTACAAAGGAGTACATGGTTAGTAACCCACAAGATTTGCAGGTTGTGTGCTAAAGTTAATTTGGATTGCTATTGACCCAAAAAATGTAATATTATTCTCCTCTGACATGTCCAGCACTGTCTATTGCTGTTGGCATGCAGATGCTATTGTCCAACAAAAAATTTTGAGTTCTGCAACCAATATGGAAATTTGCAAGCATATGACACCATTGATTAACTTTTTTTTTTTAATAAAGAATCATCTGAAAAGGTTGAAGTTCATGCTAGGAAGTGTGTTTCTATGTATTTACCTATAAAAAAAGTGTTTTTTTATGTTCTCTAGTCTGTCATGATTTTTTCATATTAGGTTCACATTTGGAAGCAGATGAAACAATCAGAGGAAAAAGCTTCATAAACAATTCCATGCAGGTCCTTTGTAGGTTTTGTGGAAGGCTCTACTTAGTGGAGGGCCTTAGTTGTATATGGCATTCTCTGATGCCTTTTCTTTGTTCTTCAGTAATTTTTTTTTCTTTTTTTTTTTAATAAAAAAAATTCATGTAGGACCCTTTGGTGTAGAGGATGAAATTCCATTCAATTAAAAGGGTAAATAGGACATGATCCATTGTAGGAAAGATCGAGAGAAGAAAGAGAGCTGTTTTTCTATTATATTTGTCTATTACACCCTAGGCTATATATACAAGACTTCCAAAATAAGAAGATGAGTAAAAAAGGAATAAATCCTAATTTACAGCCTGATATACAGCCATGATATACTGCCCTAATTAAGTCATATACAGCAAATAAATTCCTAAAATTATGCTAATCCCTAAAATCATGTTGACCCTAATCAACTCCTATTTTTCAGCATCCATCTGATCGATTCTATGCAGTGGTGTGGCTTCATTAGAATGTATTTCTGTGCCTTGCTGCCCATTTCTGAATGAGTGCTGGATATATTGTGCTTAAACGCCATATCTGTTTGAATTTATGGAAAATTTTTAGATTACTGCCAACAATCTGAATGCCATTCTGATTGGTGAGTTTGCTAGTGTTAAAGAGTTTGGGTCTATGAGTATTATCACTAGTCCTTGTGGGAGTGTTGCTAAGTTTTCTATTTGAAGCCAACTAATGCAGTAACGCTAGGTTTGGATTTTGGCTTTGTGGAGGGAAAGGAAAAAGAAATGTAAAGAAAGGAATAAGAAAATGGGTTAAAGATGCTAAATTCTATTGTTTTGTCTGATTGATCTAGGAAATTGTGAAGAAAAAAATATTGGCCTTTCTCAAAGAAAGAAATTATCAGTTCTCCTTGACTTGGATTCCTAAGAGAAGGGCTCTTGTTAAGAAAGTCATTATGGAAGTAATGTTGGTTGGGTATGAAACTATGGAGGCTTGCTCAGAATCATTTAATAAAATATTGCTTTTCAAAATTTTCTTTAGCAGTTGGTGGAGAGAGATTTTCAGGTGAAGATTATGAGATGTTTCAGGTGGAGAGTGGTTTTCAGTAGTTGCCTGTCAGCGTAAGCTAAACTTAAGTGCTAGCATTAAGTCGTTAGGGGTTTGAATGAGTTGATCCTGCCACCTTCTATTTATATATTTTCCATCACAGATGTTGGATGTTTTAGTAGAACTTGTTGACAGCTTTAGTATTTGGTTGAACCAATTGCCGTTAGGTAAGAGATGAGATCTTGGTGATGCATTTGCCATTTGTGGATAGCAATGTCTTCAGTAGTTGGAAACTTGGAGGATAAGAGAGCAATTGAAATTTGAAACTAATTATAAATTTTTTTGGGACTAATTTGTCATTCTTTTTTTTTTAATGATTGAATTTGGAATGTGTATGTATACATGCATCATACAGAATGATAGATGTTGACAAGATGAAATCCTGGATTTGCCTCTCTTAGACAACTTAGGATAGCCTTGGTAGTTGTAAATTGCACTTATAAAAAATTAAAAAAAATAGTGGTTGTAAATTGGAAGTGATTAGTCAGGTAATTTACACTATACTTTGATTGGTGTGGGTAATTGGATGCCATGTAGACCTGTAGCCCCGTGTGGACTCTGATAAAGGCCATGTAGACCCCTCAGAGAACTTCTCGCATAGGTCCCTGTGGCTATATGAGCTATTGACCTTGCGGCGTTCAGCCCGTGATAGGGGGCGTTTCGGGCTATTCACAATAACAACACTTTGGCCCAGTATCTCATATACTCTTTCGAGGCAAGAGTAAGCCTACTCCTTGTTTACACGTGGGATCACCAGAGACAAGTGGATTAGAGGCTAGAGTTGGAGGATCCATTGAGGCATCGCTTTGATCAGCTCATAGAGAGAGAGTGGCCCGTGCATTTAGTATAGCTGCACTTGCATTTAATAATCTCAACCGCCACGGACATGTCTACCATTCATCATAAACCTCACATTGTACTGTTGACTTTCATACCTCGGACTGACATCCTAGGATCCTTCACATCTGTTCCTTGGACCGACTACCCCGTACAGCTCCAGGTCTCGTTAGCCACCTGTCTTCTGACACACTCAACCCCTATCAGCCTCTCCTATGAGCATGTAATCATTAGCTATCATTCAACTCTATAAATACTCGGCTGCTGTCTGCATTTTTTCATTCATTCAATACCTCAATCTACCATCACACCGCGAAATATCTCTATCTGTCTTGCTCTGGGCTGCTCTAACTCTCATTTCCTCCACCTCCGGCAATATCCCGGTGTTGACGATGATGATGAACATTACTTCCAGTCCTCAGAGTGGCCCATGTCACTTTGAAACTCCCACAATTGGTAATCTTGGGGTGCAAGAGGCATGGAAGCTGATGATCAGTCAAACCTGGCACCAGAAACTATTGAAGTGGTCCAATCGTGAACTATAAACACCTTGAAGCTTGAAAATGTTTGTACTTGCTAATTTTCAGTGATGAGGTGAAATCACTAACAAAGTATTTGTAATAAATTTAACAATTTAGCTCATCTTTTTACATAAATCTGGTGGTGACTTGTATTGCATTGGAGCCATGGTAGTGCTGAACAAGTGTCTAACTTGGATAAATTTTCAACGTATGTAGGATTTAGCCATGCCTGAACGTGGACTGGAACTGCACAAACTGTTCAAGTTAACCTCTTCAGCTTATTGACTTGTATTGTTGAATTTGGATTTTATTAATATCTTGAATCTTTGAGGCATGAATCTTTTCGTGCTTTATGTGTTACGTGAAACCCTATTAGTAAGTGCTGAGTCGGGAGATCTTCTTTTGGATCATTACAGCACTCGTTGCCTTTGATTATTGTTGAACATTTCACTGTATTTAGCTAGCTGTCAAATGTGCTCGCTAGCAGTTCAGTGTAGTTGATTTGCGGGATTCATCAGCCTATTAGCATCTTTGGCTTAATATTGCTGCTATTAGCTGTTTGTTTTGTTGCAAATTCACTCTCTTGATGTTGTTGGAGAAACGTTGTTACTTCCCTTGCTTTCTTTGCCTTCTTTAAGGTATGGTCGAATTAAGTCTTTATTTTCTTATCTTAATACCAGGTGCGTGACCCAATGCCTGCTGTGTTTTTCTTCCTTATTGATGTATCCATGAATGCCATACAGACTGGTGCAACTGCAGCAGCTTGCAGTGCAATCAACCAAGTTATTTCTGATCTTCCTGTAAGTTATATTTCTATTGCCATGTCTTTTAACATTTTACTTTGTCCTTCTTCAGGAATGTATCGGTCTGGTGATCTCTAATGGATTCAACTACTGTTTTATATGATATCTGCATATCTTGCCTTTAGGTTTGCAAATTGTTCTATGCAAGTATTTTTAAGAGTAATCTGAGATTCTTAAGTATTTCATTGAGTATTGAATAATTTGAAGTATTTCTTATTTGAAGGTACTCTTGCAAAACCAAATTAAATTGCATGCTAAAGGGTTAGTGATACCGTCCTTTGCGAGCAAGACATCTAAACTATGAGTAAATATTTAAAGCTTTTTCAAGGAGAGATTATGAATTCATTTTTAGCAGCTAATGTTGATAGTTAGCTTTGTTTAATACATCTATAGCAGATTTCCTGTTAGACAACAGCTCCAGGCTTTCCACCATCGATTCCTTCCATTATATATCCATGTTCCTTGTCTGCATACGATTCACTTTCAGTTCTCTGTGTTGTTGAATCAATTTAGTTGAAGTGTCAATTATTTACTTATGATCTTTATGCTCAACGATAACAAATCACTTTATTGGCCTAAAGCACTATCATAGTTTGTCTTATTATTTGTGCTTGGCTTTATGGAGGGGTTATCCTGGATCATATGGAATAATTTTGTTTGTTTTGTACATTTCATGTTCCACCACCTGTTCCTGGATTTACCGGAATGAGTTTGCTTACTTCATTTGTTTGTTTTTATAAGGCTGTATTATTGCCAGAGCAAATAGGTTTCCCTATTCCCCAACTTTTGCATGGCCTTGGCCTTTGGGTGTGCGGATTGCCCTAGGTTTTTCTTACCAGCAGTTGTAGTTTGGGTTGATGTGAGTTTTCTCAATGAGTCTATCTACCAGATATGCCTTCCTCGCCGGAATGCTCAATCTTGGCTGCTATATTTTTCTTCTAGCTTTTCTCTCCCTTGCCTTGCATTGTGTTTCAGTAGTAGTTTGATAGACTCTGTGGAAGGGTGATCATATTGAGAAATTTGTTGCATCTAGATTATAATTTAAAATTTTACAATTCAGTATTGTGCGTATTTTTGCTGGAACTTATCTTTTGTTCTTGATATTTAATTTTTTTCTCCAATTTTTCCAATCCATTTAACACTCTACTGACTTAGACCTTTGGTAGTTTTAAAGAGAATATTTTAGTCAGTGATGAGGTGTTGATTTCTTGCAGGAGGGTCCTCGGACAATGGTGGGTGTTGCTACATTTGACTCAACGATCCATTTTTACAACCTGAAACGTGCATTACAGCAGGTTAGTGGTCTGTTGCAAAATGGATGAAGTGCTCCAAATTTTGAGTTCAGATTCTTTCTTCTTAGAATTTAATCAATTTTACCTGTAATGAATGAAGATACTCAATTCAAGAGAACTGAAGATTTATGGTTGTTTTGTTTTGTCTCAGCTAGTTAATTATGATGTACACTGATGAAAGGGATTTGTATGATAAGCTCATCACTGCTTAAATCTAAAACTATTTAGTGGAGCTTGTATTAGGTGCATTTGATAAAGCGCATCTCTAGTGCTACTGCTTATAAGGACTTTAATTTTATGCTCCAGATATACACTATATCACTCGATGAAACGTGGTTTAATTTTGGCTTATAAATTTATGTCTAATCAATTTGATTTTTGTACTTCAGTACTTTAATTTTCCAATTAATAATTCAGTTGCAAAAGTTTATGGCGCGTCATTTTCATTTTTAATAGACGACTGCATGCACTTCTGATGGCCAGAACAATTTGTTTTGATCCTGTCTTCTTTTTGTCAAGGATAATGCTAACCTGAAAGCAGGTTCCTAGTGTCTGCGGCACTGATATTGAAAAGATGATACTGAACTTATAATTTTAATTGGCTTTAAACAATAGTTTTATGGATGCTTATTCATTTATATTGAATATCTATGCACAGCCACTGATGCTCATAGTTCCTGATATACAAGATGTGTACACTCCTCTCCAAACTGATGTTATTGTTCAACTTTCTGAGGTCGGTTAATTTTCTTCCTTCCTTTTTTGTTTTGTTTTGGTAGCAGAGCTGTATGTCAATCCCCCCCCTCCCCCTAAAAAAAAATAGCTGCATGTGATCGTATGACATTTGTTTTGAATGAATGATTTTATATTGTTATTTTTCTTTGTCAAAGGAACTTCTAAATAATTTTAATTAGATTAGTTGTTTGTTTGTTTTGAGGATTCAGTGCCGTCAACATTTGGAGCTGTTGCTAGAAAGCATCCCATCCATGTTCCAGAATAACAGAACTGCTGATTCTGCCTTTGGTGCAGCGGTCAAGGTTTGTCAATTTCTTTACAGTGACAATATGCTTGACCCATTGATAGTTATGAAAATGAATCTTTTTGTCTGATAGACTCATGAACTATAATATCTTTTCTTTGATGTCAAAAACCAACTATTTCTTAGTATGAAACTCCCATACAAAAAGATTATTCATGTATTTCTAAGAATAATATTGAATACTTTAGAGATAGTACAGATAATGTGTAAGCTACAGCACTAAAAATTACCCATTGTCCTTCCATTTAATGAGTGCTGGTTTCCATGTTGGTGAGACTGGCAACCTGGTAATAGGTAAAATGAGCTGAGTTGAGCTTTAGGTTGTTTGAGGCTTTGAACTCGGTGCAACCATTTTGAATGTATGTTCGCAAATGAGCTAAGTTGAGCTTTACGTGATAGTACTGAAAATCATGTTTGCATCCAAACAATTTTGAGAAGATGATGTGCTAATCTCGAGTATGGGGCCTGTCTCACAGCATGCAAATGCTAGAATTGAAACGGTGTTGTGTCTGCATCTTAATCACAATTAGTCTTCATAATATTAAACTAGTGCTTGTTACCAGTGTAATTTGTTTTTTACTATTTTTTGTTGTTTCTTAATCTGTAAAATTTACTAATAATGAGAGTTCTATTACTACTTTTTTTTTTCTTCTCTCTCTGTTGTTACTTCAGGCTGCTTTTTTGGCAATGAAAAGCACGGGAGGAAAACTTCTAGTATTTCAGTCAGGCAAGTTCATAAACTTTTTATCATCTAATTTTTGCATGTTTGGCATGAACATCTATGAAATCACTAATCCCATATCTGTTTTATGTAGCCAAGTTTTTTTTTTTGGGTCATGTTTTGCTTCTTTTCTGTATTTTCATTTCATTCTTATTTTCCAAAAATTAATCATCATTTGTAACCAAATTCTCTACTTTTAGTTACTCATTGATTCTAGCAGAAGTGAAATTGAATACCTTTTTAATCATTGCTATGATGTTGATGTAATTATTTAATTTGGCAGCAGAGAACCACTCATTTCAGGCTAGGGTTTCTTGAGAAATAAGAAAACAGCTACTTGTATAACCCTGTGAATGTAAAAACCTATGAAATTTATACATCTGAAATGAGAGACCCTACAAAGTCCAAAAATTGGTTGAAGGATGGATCAACAGTACATGGACTATGTAAGAGAGAATTCTATTTGTTATTTAATGTGAAATAAGGCTCTTTCACCCACCAGAAGTTCTCCAATTGCATTCTCCCAAAACAATCCACTTCATGTCCACACCAAGGCTGATGGCATCAGCAACCAAGTTTCTTTCCTTCTTTTTCCTGCTCTAGCCCCTCTTCAACAATGGGTAAGCTCATCACATTCCTAGGAAACATTCAGGTCATACCAACAATGCATAAACCAAAGGACTGAAAATCTCTAGACTGTAGCACTACATTTTGAACAATAAGCTGATTAGGTATCCATCTTGTTCACACATACAAATACAATTGAGATGAACTTGTTGATCCAACACAGCTTTATTATGGCCTCCCCTTAAAACTTCTATACCTTGATCCATTACATCTCAAAATGTCTCTCCCTAAAAACTTGATTGCTTTTATTTTTAAGATATTCCCTCTTTTCAACTAACCACAAACCAAGCAAGCCCTTCAAATATGATTCCAAAATGGCCTTTTCTCAATTGCAAACAACAGAGTATGATGCCAAAATTCCATATACCTTTATAAAATTATGAAGCCCCATA
Organism: Pouteria glomerata; assembly: GCA_035590655.1. Taxonomy (NCBI): domain Eukaryota; kingdom Viridiplantae; phylum Streptophyta; class Magnoliopsida; order Ericales; family Sapotaceae; genus Pouteria; species Pouteria glomerata. The sequence goes on along the minus strand of JAVXUM010000017.1, from coordinate 34,109,631 downwards.
ACATAAGACACAAAACCTCCATTGGGGTTTAATCTTCCATGATACCATATTTTGACTTTGTCAACCTTCTCCAGAACTATCCCCTTGCATGAGTATCGAAAGCTATTTTCTTAATTGACTGATATTTGAATTATTTATCTGTATATTTGCCCAAATAAAAACTTTTTTCTTCTTTTTGGGTATTTAGCAACTAAAGAGAGAATAATATAAGTACGGACATAAGGAATATAGGCAAACTTGTTGAACTACTCTTAAATCAAATTTATTTAACCCCTCTTAACAAAAATTCTCTCTTCCATCATGCTACTCTATTTAAACATCTCAACAACTGAATGTCAAATGTTCATAGGCTTAAAAGAACCCAGGGGTAGGTGCAAATGAGTGGAAGACCTCAAAAAATTCTTAATGCTTTTCCTTGATGCTTTTTTGTACTCTTTTCGTTCATCAATAAAGTTCTTTATTTCCCAATATATATATATATATATCATTCCAATCCCAACCTTAAAAGTCTTCCAAAAACCCTCCTTGGACAGCATTCTCCGTCACCTTGCTTAATACCTCTATGCTCAAAATAAAGGGCAAACGTGATATTGGATCCGCCTTGACAGAATCCTGTAGAAGTCTGAAAGAATCCAGTAAGCGATCTATTGATTAAAATTTTGACTGCTAGTAATTTGTTCGCCCATTCATCTTCAGAAGAATCTGTCCATGGACAAGATGTGAAGCATAATTTGAAACTTTGGTGTATCAAATGAAATGGTTTGCCTTAATATTGCATTCCAATGGACGAAATGATCCCAGTTAGGGTTTATCTACCAGTAGCAGATTTTGAAAGAATATAAGTTTCTCATTAATTAAATAGGAGTTCCTGCTTTATTTCTAGAGACTCTACCTGTATGATTTCAGTGTCAACATCATCAGGATTTCATTTGTTAAGGTTTATTTGGAGCCCTAGCTGACATTGACACTGAGAGTATGGATTGTGCTCTTATTAATTGAATTGAAGCTGGGTAATGGATAAAGTTTTTTGGTGTGTTGATTTCATTCTTACATTCCTTTATTAGCAAATTTTCTTTGTTGTTTGGTAGTACTCTTCACTTGGCATGTGAAACTATTTATATGTTATCTTGGAATTTTTCTCTCATGAGATCCCCTATAGTTCATTAGAAGTGTTGACAAAATTGTTGTGTCTGATAATTTTCATATATATACCATGTTGCAGTCTTGCCATCAGTTGGGGTTGGAGCCCTTTCTGCTAGAGAAGCTGAAGGGAGAACAAATATCTCTGCCGGGGAGAAGGTGTGCTTATCTGATAAATACTCGTTCTTTAATTTTCTCTGTCTATCGGTGTTTGCTGGTTCATTTTTCTTGCACTTGAGGTGGATGGTAAATGAGGTGTCTACGGGTCACTGGTGCATGCATTTTGATCTAATGCCTCCATTCAATGGATATCTTTCATTTTAATTATTACCACCACATATAAGCATTAGATGTCTTGGCATTCATTGGTTTTTCCAAACTGTTTTTTGTTTTCTCTATCCAAATGAGTGATGCAAGAAAAGGGGTGCTTATGATGATCAAAGAGGAACAGATTCTGATGGAAAATTTTCCTCAACGAATGTAGCAGGGTGGTTCAACCTTTCAATTTTAGATGGATAGAATGATCAACCATGTTGCTAGCAGCAAGATTCGACTGTTGTGATGGAATTTGTTTCACTCAAGAGTGTCGATTATTCTTTGGCATTACACAGTTCTTGTTTATATATATATATATATCAATACGATTACCAGTCCAGGCTTTTGAGGGAATTCTATTTTTAAATTGCTTTTATGCATTGCATCCATTGACTAATTAATTGAACAACTTCTAATTTTGAAAATCATAATGAATTTATAAAACTTCACTTTCCTTGAGAGGCATATTGTTTGTCAAAAGCAGAGAGTTGAGATTCTCTCTTTCTAAAGGCCAGTATGACGTTTCTCTTTTATACCTTTTTTCCCTTTTTGTTTCTGCTACATTGTTTTTTTCCTCCTTCCTCTCGGAAGTACTTGTGGATTTGTGTCTTCGTTAATTCTGGTGCATCTTCGTCTTGAAGGCGTATATTGGAAATGAAGGATAACTAGAACATAGCAATGACATTCTGGTTTTGTGATATTGTGTTTTGTTAAATTTCAGGAGGCCCATAAATTACTCCAACCAGCAGACAAAACTTTAAAGACAATGGCTGTTGAACTTGCGGAATACCAGGTGGGGTTCGATTGTTCTTTTTCTCCTATTCGTTATAATTTTGAAATCTCCCCATAAATGGTGTTTGGTATGATGGAAGCCATAATTTTCTGTAATTCAATCTATCACCATTTCAGGTCTCTGTTGACGTATTTATTACCACCCAAACTTATGTAGACGTTGCTTCAATCTCCGTTATCCCAAGAACTACTGGGGGACAGGTATTCATTATGAACTCTCAGTCTTGTAGCTTCATTGTTATATAGGTTGTGTTTGTTACTCACAATCCGGTCCCAAGAATTGCCTTGTCGTTTTTTTTTTAGGTTGAAAAGTGCATATTGATGTCTTCTAAATGATCCATTATGGAGCCTTGTCCACTGGGTTGCTTTTTGTTGGCTCATATGCGGCACTAATTATGTTTGTGTTACATGCTCTCCCCCACCCCACACGCCAAAAAAAAAAAAAAAAAAAACTAATAATAATTCTTAAGGCCACCAAGCCCTTTAACATGAATTCTACTGCAGAAGCCTTCAAGATTCATTTGAGCATTTAGCATTCATTCAGGAATTAATACACTGAAGCTCACTAAGCAAACATATGCGTTCACTCTGAAGGCAACAAACAATTGATTAAGCAACTTGCAGGAAATTGTAATTTTCTGAGAAGTGCACATTCATTCTCCTGCTTGTAGGAATTTTTAGTTTGACGGCATCTAACTTGCAGTCCCAGTAATAAATGTTAATTTTTAATAAACTTCTACAACCATAAGAAACGACCTAGCACTTGGGATAAGTTTGGTGACAACTATACTGGAAGCTTTATCATGCAGAATAAAAATCTTTAAACCAGACTCAAAAAACCATGTTGTAGACATTATATTAAGGTTAGCCAACATGATCCAATGCACAAAACAGAGTGTACTGCAGCTCAATTCTGATGCCTGTAGAAACTTCTTAGTAAATCCAATGTCTCTCCATTACAATTTATTGAATTCCCCCTTCCAAATCCATTAATCATTGAGGGACGGCGGGGCCTTCCACTGAGAGACTGAAATGCACAATCGCTAAACAAGACCACAAAAACTATATCACAAGATCATCGGGAAGGTGAAAGAGAGAAGGCAGGAAAGTAGCAAGCCATTGACTGAACCAGTAGGGGCTTTGGCATAAGGTACCATAATAATTTTGATTCTCTTCTTCTCACAGTAAGACATAGGAGTGCTTAAATGTTTAGCAAACAATAAAGGACACTTCTCTTCTTAAAGAATGCTAGCATGCCTTGATATCAAATTGTCTGAAAATTCATAATGAAGACCATTATGGTCCTGTCAATTTGGGGTAATTTTGAGAGGGTAGACAGGTAGATGAAACCTCTCAGTTGCACCAAGTGCTTGCAATCAAATTCAAACCCACATGTTTGCACTTACTAACACATGACTAAGTGCCGTACCAAGCAATGGTCCCATCTGAAAGCATGTTACCCTGCCTTAAATTACAGCTTATACAAAACAAGAAGGAAAAAACAAACGGTAAGATGCACCAAAAGTATTAAAGAGAAAGATTTCAGAGGACCTACCTTTAGGACTTTCAGTTCAAGTTTTGTTATTTCTCTGCCATTGATATAGACTTCAGTGTTGCCGTTACTTGCATCAGGACGAAGTTTCCCTGTGAAATTTAAGTTCGAACTTATGATTCGATCAGGTTTTTCTCCCGCCTGTCAGACCAAGACACAGAGTCTTACTGGTGGAATTGGCTATCCAGCAAAAACATTAAACAAGAAGTGAATAATTAAAGCCTGTGTATATAACTGAATAGGGATGCATTTACCTTTCCCCAGAAACCGGATTCCTTGTCATACCAATATGTTCCGGGCTTCAATTTCCGCGGTGGTAAAGGGCACCCAAGTAATTCAGCCATCTCTTCTGGCTTCAGAGCGAACCCGTTTATGATCAGCTGCTCTGGCCGAAGCTGATTGGCAGCACATTCTTTCTCTGCTTTCATAATTTGCTTGACTTCTAAAGGACTCAGCAATCTGGCTAATACCCTTGAATGTCTACCCAGTTTGGACCTCTTTGATTCATCAATTGGCTCACCAATGCAAGTTACACATTTCCGCCCTTCCGGCATAGAACCCATAGCCCTAAGCACACAATTGCTGCAGTATTTTGCATCACAAACCAGGCAAGACTCCTTTGTTTCCCATTTCACTTTTCCACACCTATAACAAACTTTGCTTCTCTTTTTCTTCTTCTTTTCCTTGGAATCCTCAACATGTTCAGGAAAAACTTGCTTCTCCCCATTGTCTGCTCTTTCTGATCTATCAACAGTATTGAAAGTGACAACAGGGGCTCTCTTTACTTCATTAACTAATC
>JAVXUM010000017.1:34088067-34098140 GCA_035590655.1 Pouteria glomerata | reverse complement strand
CCCCCCCCCCACCCCCAAAAAAAAAAAAAAAAAAAAAAAAAAACTAATAATAATAATAATAAAAATAAGAATTAAAAATAAAGAAGAAGCATGCAAGATGGGTGTCATTTGTTAAGTAAATTTGCAAGACTGCAACATTAATTGGGATCCGTTGGATGATGTTGTAATCAATATATGTCACACAAGTTGCAATCAATATATGTCACACAAGTTGCTTTTCAAACTTTTTGTTTATTTTTTAAGTTTTATATTTTGAAAGTTTCCTTTTGAATTGTCGTCTTCTTGGGAAAACTGATTCTTCAAGTTTCAATGTTGTAACTGTTAATGGCATCAAGCACCACGTATCAATAATAAGCTATTGTCACTAGCATTTATGCCTTCCTGTTTTAGTTCTATTTAACAATGCTTATTACTCCTGTGCTTGAAGTAGTTATATTTTGCCAAATTCCTTCTGTACTTCCATAAGACAACAGACAGCCATCAAATTCAGAGGTAAATTAGGAGACATCAAATCCAAACAACGGCCCTGTTGTCGGTGTGCGGCCTCAAATTCATAAGTTTCTTGCCCTTCTCTTCTTCCTTCTCCCCCACTTTTTTTTTTGGTCTGTATCCATCTCCCTTGTTAAGGAAATGATGAAATCAGATACAAAGGTGTTGGGAACTTTTCAATGCAGCAGATGTGATTCTTTGGTGAGGGAAGAGGAAGTGAAACTCTTCTCAAACTGTATAATCAAACAAGACGTACTTTTTTTTTAATTACTTTTACTGCCACATCTTATTTGCATAGCTTCAAACTGAAAAGAACTTTGCCAAAAGACAGCACCACCATTAAATGGCGGCCATTTCTCTTTGGCAGTGATGATGCTAATAAAGTCCTCTAGTGGCTAAACAGATCTTTTATCTGTTGGATGTCTCTGCAAGCTTGTGATTCTTCCCATGTTTGTGTTTGTCCTTTTCTTTCACTCTTGCTGTCTATTCCACCTCAATATGCGAGTGGAGAACTCTCTTCAAAATTCTTCTCTATGGAAAATTGAAACTAAGTCTTTCTGCCTTATGCTACCCTATTCTTTACATGGGGGTTTGGTTCCATGAAGTGCTTTTTCATAATGTTATATTGCAATCGCTTCTCTATGGTTAGCAGTTGGGAAGTCTGGAACCTTTTTAATTTAATAATGAATTCATTTCTCTCTTTCTTCCAGGTGTATTATTATTACCCTTTCTCCGCTCTTTCTGATCCTGCCAAGCTTTACAATGATCTTCGATGGAACATCACCAGGCCCCAGGGTTTTGAGGCAGTTATGCGTGTAAGATGTAGCCAGGTGAGTTTCTGATATTCCCATTTCATTTTTTGGTGTTCATTATCGTGTTAAATGTAGCTCTTTTTTCTGTTTTAAAAGCATTGCACAGCGCTCTTTCTCCCTAGCCTAGTACTTAGCTTACTTTTCCTTCTATTTAGGGTATTCAAGTTCAAGAATACTCTGGAAACTTCTGTAAGCGCATTCCAACAGATGTGGACCTACCTGCGGTTAGTATATGTTTTGTGAATATGTTCATTATTTAACCGTTAACAAATGATATTTCAAGCCCTTGTTCTGCCCGTATTCCTTTAAGTTTTGTAAAACCACATGTGGTTTAATACATTCTACATTTACTTATAAAAAAGGTGGTGTACAAATATGGGAAAATTTAATCCATTATAAATCTTGATTATGGCTGTATGAATGATTAGACCATATTTAAATTGTGATGGGGGATTGCCACATTGCATAATCCAGGAATTCTAGCTATTTGTATCATTTTTTGTTTAAAATTTAATTTAAAAAAATAATTTGAACTTTGGATTCAAGACGACATCACTTAATATATGTTGTTCACAGATGATATTGTATAGATAGATGAAAATAGTTATGGGGTAAATCATAAGTTAGAACTTTGGAGGCCCACTTCAAAGTCGAGTTTTTAGGTAATTAAGACTAAAAAGTTTAAAACAAAGTATATACATTGTAATTTCAATCATTTTAAAACTACTAATGAGGACATAGTGAAAAGTGAGGATCAAGATTGCCAAAAAGTGATCGTTTTCGGCATTGTAGATCAATTATCTATGTAAGTAGAGAGGTTAATAGGATATTATCCGTGGCGAAGTGCCTCAGGTATTTTATGCCTATAAAACACTTATTTAGCTAAAAGAAAAATTTTATAGGACATCTGTAAGACCAATTATGTTTTAAATTGTAATGTCTTGGGCTATTCAGAAGTAACACTATTATAAGATGAGTGTGACGGAAATAAGTATGCTAAGATGGATATATGGTAATGCAAGAATGTATAGGATAAAAAAAAAGAATATATCCCCCCAAAAAAATTGAGATGGCACTAATAAAAGAAAAGGTCGTTTAAGATGGTTTAGTCGTGTCCAACGTAGACTTAGAAGTGCTAGATCCAAGTAGGTGGTGTAAAAAAGGTAAAATGTAGCCCTAAAATTACTTGGACTGAAATTATGGTGAAATACTTGATTTCAAATAATCTCGTGGAAAATATAATGCTTGGGCCTTGATAAAAATGAATCGGGGGGAAGGATTCATGTAGCTGACTCCAAAGAGGTTGAGACTAAAGCTTTGTTGAGTTGAGTTGGGCTTTGGACTTAAGACTAGTTTCATATTTTTTGGTGCAAGCAATTGTATGAACAGGTCTCATATTTTGTGTGTAAGAGACATTAGAAATAGTAGTACAAGGTACAAGTCTTTGATACTTGATTTAATAAATGATTTATAACCCCTGTCAGTTTAGTCAAAAAATTGAGTTAGTATTGTGAATTTTTTATGATCTACATATGAAATTTGTTTTGTCATAAAAGTGGATTGTAAATTTTTGATGACCTATCATAGCCATAGGAAGGTGCAAGTTGTTTGCACTTTTAGTTGTACTTCTGATTATCTATCTTAACGTGGATATTAATGATTGTAGAAACTATCCACCTGTTCTTTCAAATGCAGCATGGGGCACACATTGATTTTTGCAAACATTTTTAGATTGATCACATCAGAGGTGTGGGAATTCTAGCAATGAAAGTAGTCCATACTGAATACGGAATTCATTTCAGTAAATCTCAGCTGTGGAAAATGCAAATGCAAAATTCATTAAGGCTGAGACTTTTTTTTTTTTTGGGTAAGGATGTGACTTTTGTTGGACATGAAAATGCAAAATTCATTTCAATAAATTTCAGCTGAAGAAAACCTAACCCCAGAACGAGATTTTTCTGAAGAAGAAATTTGGACAGCCCTTGAGTCGCTGAATGGGGATAAAGCTCCTGGACTGGATGAGATTACTATGGCATTATTTGTTAGTTGTTGGAATACTCTAAAGGGGACATAATGCCGGGTTTTCTGGAATTTATTGGTACTTAAAAATTTGAAAGGATCATCAATGCCACCTTTATTAGTGGATTTACGGGACATTAGGCCTATTAGTCAAGTGGGAAGCTTATATAAGTAAATTGCAAAAGTGTTAGCAGTGAGATTAAAGGAGGTCCTTAATAGTCTAATATTGGGGGCTCAGAATGCTTTTGTGGGGGTGTTGACAATTTGTGGAGAATCGACAAATTATTGATTCAATGCTTGTGGCTAACAAGGTAGTGGATGCTAGATTAAGAGTGGACTTCTGAGTGTTATTTGCGGTGTGGAGAAGGCTTAAGACCATGTTAATTGGAGTTTCTTCTATATTTTGTAGAGGATGGTATTGGAAGTAAAGTGGAGACAATTCATTTTTGGTTCATCTCTACTGTTAAATTCTCAATACTGGTAAATGGTAGACCTACGGGGTTCTTTGGTGCTTCTATGAGGCTTTAGACAATGAGGCCTTATTTCCCTAGTGTTTTTCATTTTGTTGATAGAATCCTTCAGTAGGCTTCTATAAAAGGCAGTTTTGGGAGGGTACATTGAGGGTTTGTGGTTGAAGGTCTCAATTTTAGTAGTGTTGGGAAGTCTCTCATCTATTATATATAGACAACTCCATAGTATTTTGTGTGGTTGACCCTTTTCAACTAGGACACTTGATATGTGTTTTGAGGTTGTTTTTGGTTTGCACATTAATATTGGGAAATAAGAGCTAATTCCAGTGGGCTAGCTCTCAAGTATGGAGGTCTTGACATCTAGTATGGGCTGTGGGCAAGGATCGTTTCCTATGTCATATTGGGGCTTCCTTTGGGTTCCTTCCCATTAAGTGAACGTGGTTTGGAATGGTGTAATTATTAAATTTCAAAGGGGATCATGGAGTGGAAGAAAATTTAATTGTCAAATTGGGCTAGAGTAACTCCTATCAAAATTATTTTGTCTGCCATGCCAAGTTATTTCATGTTGTCGTTTTTTATTTTGGTGGGAGAAAGACTTGATTAGATGCAGAGAGATTTTTATAGGGAAGTACATAGGATGAATTCAAGTGTCATTTGTTGAGAAGAGTTCAAGTGCCAACCCATTAAAGAATATGGAGTTGGCACTTGAAGGATTAGGACCTTTGCACTTAGTTTATGAGTTTAGGAGAGGAGAAAAAAAATATTAGCAAGGAGATAATAGAAAGTAAGAGAAATGATAATAGCTTTTTTATATGTTCAAAAATTTAAAATAGAGAAAATAATGATTTTCTTTCACATTGTTTGCTCCTCTCCATTTTTTTCTCAACCTTGGGCAGATGAAAATGGATAGATTTTGAGGCTCTCTTTTAATTCCTTTCTTTCCATTCCTTTTATTATCTGTTGATAAAACTCACAAACAAAAGAGAGATTTATTTCTTTCCTCTTCTTTCCATTTTATCCCATCCAAACGAGCTATTAATGAAGGTCTTTTAGGTAAATGACTTTAGAAATATGCTTGTGACTGGAATAGACTTTAGAGATGGGTGGTGTGTGCTAAATATGGAAGGGAATGGAACAGGGAGATGGAGTAGCAAGAATAGTTGCAGGTTCCCATGGAATAGGTTTGTGGAAGAGCATTTGATCTTTTTGCCTTTCAGTTTGATGACGGTGGTTGGGAGGGCAATAGAGTGAAGTTTTGGAAAGACCGTTGGTTAAGAGGGAGTTGCTTAAAAGAAGAGTGCTGATATCTTTGAATTGACATTGAACAAGGAAGCTATTGCAGAGGGTGGAATCATAGTTTGGGATGTAAGGCCAAGAACTCAGTTACAAGATGAAGCAGAAGGCTATGTTCGTTTGATCTAGCTTTTATATAGCCTATGTTACATGGACTTGCATACAGATACATGTCTAAGAGTCAGATTCATTAATTCTCTTATTCAATGATATGGGAACATGAGAAAATATTTATATGTTTAATGTAATTATTTTATTTTTTTTAGATAATATGGTATTATTAGCATTCCATTAGAGTATTCCATGTATAAAATATAAGTTTTATACATGAGTTATGTGTTAAAATTGAATTATTAACTGTGTCTGTGTGGATATTCAATTATATTATGACACACACACCACACCCATTCCTTAGTATCATTGACTAAGTATCAAGTATTTGATGTGGGTACGGCATACATTTAAAGGGGTCCATGTAACATACTGTGTTGCTTTAGGGTGGATGGTGGGGCCAATTATCTTACATAGACGTTTACTAAATGTGGGATGTCTGAGGTTATATCTTTCTATAAGAAGTATGTGGGTTAGAGGGAGGAAGATTTTCCATGGGGAAATAATATGGAGTTTTGGGGCTTCATCGAAGGTAGCATTTTTTGTTGGTACTTGGTTTAAGTTAAAATTTTGACCATTGAAAATTTATAAAGAGAAGACAAATTATCGTTAATAGGTTTTGCCTCTGCTAGTCAACAAGCAAGTCCATTGATCATCTTTTTGCTAATTGTACATGGTCAAGGGAGCTTCAGGGTTTGGTCTTATCTTAGTTTGGCATGGATTGGGTGTTTCCAAAGAGTCTGAGGCAAATTTTGAATTCGTGTTGGGGAATGAAGGTCCCTAAACAAAGGAAAAAAGCTTGGAATATCATTCCTTTTTGCATCTAGCTGATTTTTTTTTTTTTTTTTTTGGGCGGGGGTTAGATTTTTTGATGTAAAAAGCCCAAAGTATAGGTTGAAGAGTTGTTTTATGTCCATTTTTAATAGGTGTGTTAACGTAGAGTGTTAGTGTTAATGCACAGTGTTAATGTATATTAATTAAGATACATGTACATACATAGATATTTAGTGTGTGGGTGATTCGAATAGACACCTGTGTGTGTATACATTTCTGTACTTCCTAGTTGATTAATAATCAATATAAAAATTCAAGTCCTTTAACATGGTATCAAAGCATCAACTTTGAGTCTCTGTGAGTGTGTCATTGTCTAGTATCAACAATGTGTTAGTCTTCTGTGTGTGTCAACCTTGAAGTCGGAGAAGTCCTCTCGTCACTGTCGAAGCACAAAGGTCGCTCCTCTGTTGTTGGTTCAAAGAGTGAAGGACCTTGGAGGCGGTGTTGGAGTCAGGTGATCCTAGTTAGAGAACCAATGCTGCCAGAGACCTCCCCATGTGTCGTCATGCACTTTCTAACCTCCTATGCGTGGGCCTCACGCGCCACCTCCTGTGCAGCGTGTGTGCGCGCGTCTCACTAGAAGACTACCAGACCACCTACAGCACACTCGTTGTGCTCCGACGACCCTTTAGGCACCTCCGGTTGTTATTTTTGAACTTTTTCTCGTCACTCTTATTTCACAGTCACTGTTTTTGAACCTTGGTTTCCAGTTGTTGTCTCTGGTTGCTTCCAATGGCTTTTGATATATCCATTGACCAGAAAATGGTTGATAGTTCAATTCTTATCCCACAACAGTTAATTACTCGAAAATTAAACGGAACTAACTACATTCAGTGGTCTGAAGCTATCAAGATTGTATTAACCAGGTATGGCAAACACAAATATCTGACAGAGTCTGGTCCTTCTACAACATATTCTAAGTATGATGCATGGGTTCAAGAGGATGCTTATTTAGTTTGTTTGTTATAGAATTTCATGGAACCCTCAATCACTGATATGTGTACACATCTCGATACATGTAAAGACATATGTTAGTATGTACGCCTGCAGTTTTCCAGTTACCTTACTCGCATGTGTGACTTATCACTGGAATTTTTTCAACGGTCATGTCGTAATCCTTGCAATGCCTTTGAAGCCATCTTGTAATTGAGTTGTCACTGTGGGGTAGATCCCAGAGTCAAATGTAATTTTTAATAATAATAATAATAAAGAAATTTTATAATCTAGACAGTATAAAAGGTACACTTACAATTTTATTTGGAGGAAATAACAAACTATAAAATGAGTTGGTCATTTCTCTTATTATTATTTCATAGATAGGGGCCTCTTCTGGAAATTAATCTTAGCACTGAACCATTGAGCAGTTTGTTGATTTGGTAGGGGTTAAAAATAAAGTGAGAACAATGTGAAGCTAGTCTGTCATGTTGCTTTAGGTTTGCCAATTTTTTTCAAGTTAATGGTGGTTTGGCATTACTACTGTTCCAAATGCATGGCATAATCATTTTTAGCCACATGTTGTATATGGATAACTTTGTCCTCTTTGTTTCATTTAGTGATTCGTATAAGCTGCAAAGAGGTATGGAACGGTTTCAATGTGGATCAGCACAAACTGTTCTTCCATTGTCGTGCAGCATCTGTTAGACATTCTTTAATGAGAAAATGCTGTCCTAATGGCTTTTCCCGTGGTCTTCATTTTGCTCTAGTTTAGTTGGTGTTAATATAGCTGTTTTACTAGCTTTGTTCATTGTTCTGGCATTGTTTTGGTTCATTTACTAGTGTGGAATTTGTTCCCCTCCTAATAAGCATTTTCCTTGTGCAGGTTGACTGTGACAAAACTATTATGGTTACTTTGAAACACGATGACAAACTGCAGGATGGGTCAGAATGTGCTTTTCAGGTTTCCAACTATTTCTACTTATTTATAGGATTCTGTTTTCATCTTTCATAAGGTATACGGGGGCGTTCTTATGGATCAGCTTCTGGATTGTGTGTATTGTATGAGAAAATTGTGCAGTTCTAACCTTTTTTCTTTTTGGTGCTTTGTGTTGTTCAGTGTGCGCTTCTTTACACAACTGTGTATGGGCAGAGAAGAATACGAGTTTCTACCTTATCTTTGTCATGCACAAATCTGCTGAGTAATCTTTTCCGATCGGCTGACCTAGACACCCAATTTACTTGTTTATTGAAGCAAGGTTGTTGCTTATGATATTTATTGCTGCTCTGGTTTCTTCCATTGTGAATGATCTCTTGTTTATTTAATGCATTCCCCACAACCTGTTTTCTACTCGAGATCTTTTTTTTTCTTCTTAAGGTTCCGGTGGCTTTGTGCCGTCTTTGTCTTCTTTTCCCAATATTTAGAGAATGCATAATTGATATCTTTTAATCAAGAATACTAATCATAATATTTTATTTTGTATTATAGCGGCTAGTGAAATTCCTTCCAGTCCCCTCTCACAAGTCAGGGAACAAGCAACAAACCTTTGCATTAACATTCTGCACTCATATCGGAAGTTTTGTGCTACAGTATCATCATCCGGACAACTTATCCTTCCGGAGGCGCTTAAACTTCTGCCACTATATACGCTTGGTATGTTTCTCAATGCTAATGAATGTGTTGGTTGTAAACGATTTTCTACTTTTTAGCTTTTTCTTGCCCCGGATTGGAATTTGCTTAAATGCCCATGCTTTTGTCGTATCAATGTATTTCAGTTATGTTGTCCACAGTCTTCTGCTAAGAAGCACATATACAGATGCAGACATGGCAGGGATACAACAAAAATTATAATTTTTAATATATATTTTTTGGTTATATTTCAGAGAATCAATTTGGTTTCATGCCAGGGAGATCAACCATGGAGGCTATCTTTCTCCTAAGGAGGTTAATGGAACAGTATAGAGAAGGTCAAAAAGATTTACATATGGTGTTCATTGATTTGGAGAAGGCTTATGATAGGGTTCCTAGGGAGATTTTATGGAGAGTATTAGAAAGAAAAGGAGTGTGTATCGCATATATTGAGGCGATAAAGGACATGTATGATAGAGCTGGGACATCTATACGGACAATTGGCGGAGAGACTAAGGAGTTCCCTATTACCATTGGTCTACACCAAGGTTCAGCATTAAGCCCATATTTGTTTGCCCTAGTTATGGATGAGATTACTAGACATATTCAGGATGAGGTGCCATGATGTATGTTATTTGCAGATGACATTGTTTTAGTAGAGGAGACGAGAGAATGAGTGAATGCTAAACTAGAATTGTGGAGGGAAACGTTAGAGACAAAAGGGTTGAGGTTAAATCGTTGCAAGACGGAATACATGGAATGTAAGTTTAGTCAAAATAGGACTACCAGTAGTATAGAAGTAAATTTGGGCACTCAAAAGATTGTAAAAAAAGAAAACTTTAGATATCTTGGATCTATAGTACAACAGGATTGAGGGATTGAAACGGATATAAGTCAGAGGATTCAGGCCAGGTGGACCAAATGGAGGAGTGCTTCAGGTTTCTTATGTGATCGAAAAATTTCCCTCAAGGTGAAAAGAAAGTATTATAAAGTGGCGGTAAAACCAGCGTTATTATATGGATCAGAGTGTTGAGCAGTAAAGCATAATCATGTTCAGAAAATGGCAGTTGCCAAGATGAGAATGTTAATATAGATGTGCGGGATAACAAGGAGCGATAGGAGTAGGAACGAGGAGATTAAGGGCAAAGTAGGAATAGCACCGATTAAAGATAAAATGAGAAAACATCGACTAAGATAGTTCGGTCATGTTAGAAGACGTAAAACGGAAGTACCGATTAAACGATGTGAAAGTATGGAGATTGCCAGAAGTAGGAGGGAGAGGGAGACCCAAAAACTGTTGGAAAGTAATTATTAAACATGACCTTACCTACATGGATTTAACGGAAGATATGGCCATTAATAGATTTGATTGGCGTCGTCAAATCTATGTAGCCGACCCCACCTAGTGGGAAAATGTTTGATTTGATTTGGTTTGTTATTAAATAATCAGGCTCACATTAACCTAACAACTACGAGGAACAC
>JAVXUM010000017.1:34059805-34076131 GCA_035590655.1 Pouteria glomerata | reverse complement strand
TGTTTGATAAATAAAAATATAATTTTTAGTAATTTTCAGTAATTTTTAAGTATTTGGTAAAATTGTTACTGTAACAGAATAGAAAAATGACAACTTTTGTGTATCTAATAAAATTTTTTACTGTAACAGAGTAAAAAGTATAAAAAAATAAAGCCCACTATCATATTAAATTACTATAGTAGAGTCGAAAAGTGACAAAAATTGTTATTTCACCGAATAACAAATTATTATAGTAGTGTAAACTTTTGGTAGTTTTTTTTCCTTTTTTGAGTTGTCAAACACAACTTAAGTTTCAAAATATATTTAAGATCAATTTTAAACAAATTTTAAAATTTTTAATATATATTATTTATGGAATCAAATTCTTAGTCGAACCTAAATATAGTTGAGCTTTAAACTATATTGAATGCATATTAAACAAAATTAAAAAGTAATATGGCCCGTTTAACACATTTTTTTTTGTAATTTTTGGTATAAAATTATTAAAATAACAAATGTAATTTTTTTTATGTGTTTGATAAAATTATATTGTTACCAAAAATAGAAAAAATTAATTTTTGTAACTTTATTGTGTATGATAAATTTTGAACATCGGTAAAACATCAAATTTGAAAAAAAAATAAAAAATAAATTTTTACCAAGAGCAAAAAAAAGAAAAACTTTCACCAATAATTGTAAAAATTTTATATATAAACGGGTCCTATGTACTATTGTAATTATATTATAATTTTAAATAATTTATAAAAGCGGAATTAACTTGGAGACTCACTCCCATAAACAGATAAGGCAATGTTCTATTTGAGGAATATGGGTGCGAATCCGATATATAGTCTACTTTTTTATAGTTAATTTTAATTTTATGCTTAGTTTGTAGTATTAGAATTTTGAATTAGATTTTATATTTTAAATAAAGAGATAAATATAATATAGGGTTAGTATTATTTATATCCTACTCAAATTTTAGTTTTTATTAAAATTTAAAAGTTTTGAAATTATTTTTATCACATATTATGTCAAATTACATTTTTTTATTTCTCTTTATATCTTATCAACCAAACACTAACAAAAATCAGTCTCACTTCAAAAATTAATTTCATATATTGGGTATATTTGAGATTATATATATTAGTATAAATTAATGAATATTGAAATTTCATAATTCATGCTATGATTAAAATTTTAATTTCATAATTGGTGTAGTGCATTTACCTACTACTAACAACTTCTAAAACCTAGGTTGCGTTTGTAGAGATTGAGGTGGCATTTTGTTTGTGATTTTGTTTTCTTATTTTTGTTTAATGTGTTTTATGTTTTAAAAATCTTAAAAAAAAAATGTTCTATTTTATTTGTTTTTAATTTTTTTTTAATTTTAGATTAAAAATGTTTAAAATAATTTTTTTATCATTTTTTATTTTATATGTAAATTTATTTTTTGTTTTCTAAAATAAATTTTAAAAATATAAGTGATGAAATAAATTTTGAACTATTTTTTATTTTCAAAATTATAAAATAAAAAATAAATTAAAAAAAAAATAAAAAAATAAACCAAATATTACCTAAAAAGCTCCAACCGTCCCAATACCCTTTTCAATCAAATATAGCTCAAAACAAAAATATTTTAACTAATTGCAGGTTCAAAATTTTTAATATATATAATAAAATATAATATTACGTTACTCTGCACATTTGAATCGCTTCATTTTCCGAGAAGAGAAAAGGACTCGACGCCTTAGTCACGTGGAGGTAGGCGGGCGGGCAGGCAGCGTAGGTACTTCGCCTCCAACTGACCAGATCCCGGACGGAAAGGCATGTGCCAGCAACCACGTTATTCTTCTTTGTCATTACATGTATAGGAATTTTTTTTCTTTTACCGTTATTTAATGAAGGTTGGACTTGAGAAAGAGTTTAGTTAATTTTTTTTTAATTAAGTAGCAACTAATTAAAAAAAAGTTAATTTTTTTTATTTAAGAAAAAAAATTAACTTTTTAGTTGTTAGTTGTTTTTAACGGTTTAATTTGACAGTTTTATCCTTTATAGTTTAAAAAATTTAAAATGTAAGAGGATAAATTTAGTAATTATAAAAAAAGACAAAAAAACCTAAATAGCTGGTTAGAGATTAGTTGGATGGTTCTCAAACGAAGCCTAAAATACATGACAGATTAAAAATAATTAGTTAATTATTGCTAATGAAAATATTATTTAAAATAACATTTTTAAAAAAATTAAAAACGCCATTTAAAACAATATTTTCTTCTTATCTTGTTTACACTGAAATAATATCATTAGGGTGAAAGCACAAAATATTATTTGAAATAATATTTTCAGATAAAATAAATTAAAAAAAAAATGCTTTGTCAAATAACATTTTTAGGAGAATAAAAATACCAAATCAAATCGCATTTTCAGTGCAAACAATCAAGAATAGAATACTATACTGTTTCAAATGAAGTTTTTAATTTATTTAAAAACACTATTTTAAACAAATTTTTATTAATGATATTTTATTAATTATTTTTAATTAAAAGGGTATTTGGCATACTAATTTTTACTAAAATTTTTTTAATAATTATTAAAAATAGTTAAAAATTTATTTCACTGCACGCATTACAAATTTATAATTTATTTTATTTTATTTTATTTTTTACTATACCAAAACACTTCTAAGTAATAGTTATCATGTAATTTAATTAAATAATGGTGGGACGACAAAAATTCCATATAATCTCGCTCCCTCTCCCTCTCTTTTTCTCTGGATACTCTTTCTTGTTTTATCATTTCAAGGCACATTGGTTCGATTATGGGTCGTTTCCATCTCTGTTATTTGTCTCCTATACATTGAATCCAATCCCAATTGACTCTCCTCCTCCTCCTTTTTCTTCAACCTCTCCTTCTTTCCTGTTCATCTAATCCACGCCACATGGATTTTCAACCGAATTCTCTTACTGGATTCGCCTCTCGTGAGCAGGTAATTCCTTGCTTTCCCAATTCCAAATCTAGTGTTTGCATCTACGGCGGTGTGTGCTTTTCGTTTGGGTGAATTTCAGTGGCTTGATGTTAATACGTTAATTAAGTTGCACCCACTTGAAAAAAGTGTGTGAATCATTGAATCTTTCTGTGATCTGAATGAAGCTATTTTGGATCAGTTCATTTGTTTAATTACATCTGCATTTATGGTTTTTTGGATTTGTGCCTTAATCTTATCTGCAAGTATTGATTTGTTTGATTTTGCAGTTAACAAGTTGTATTCTCTGTGATATGGCAATGACCTTGCAAATATACTGACATATCTGTACTAAACTGATGGGTTTTTGCTTGAATAACCAATCCAGTTGCAGGAACAGTTCATATCTTTTTTCTTTTTTATATTTATTTTTATAAAAGAAAATGATAAATACACTCCTCTATTAGCATACTTTCTTCACTCCATGTTACTCCCTTTCACGTAGAGTGGGAAAGTTAATGTGCAAATATCCTCACCCTATTTTTATACATTACCCCATCCATGTTTGATTCAGCAGCGATAGGGTATAGAAAAGTAACAAAATGACGTATTTGTATCTTCTTATTGTAATTTAAGGCATGGTCAACAACGATTTTGACCAAATTTTTATCAAGTTTTGCTAATGATATTTATAATAAATTTTGAATTTAACTAATTAAAGCTTCTATTTGCACTCCTTTAAATGTCTCTTGCACTTCACCTTATTTTCTTTCGCTACTTTCTTTTTTTTTTTTTTTTTCGTGGGTTTGAATCTCATGACTAAAATACCCTTTGAAAATCATTAACTTTACATATTAATTTCACCAAATTATCAAAAAATCTAGAAATGTAACTTATTAATATAATTTAAATTTTTATAATAGAAAATAAATTTTTAAAAAAAATTCAGATTTGACGGATTACCAAAATATTTTTTAATTTTTATCATAGTAAGATAACTCATATGTCATAGGTGAATTTTTTAAAATATTCAAGTGGCAATTGTCTGTCCACTTATTAGAAAATCTAGAAAATAATTTTAATAAATAATTTTTTATGGTAATTAATTTTAATAAATAATTACTATTTATTAAAAATAATTTTAATTTAATAAAATAATTAATTTTAATAATAATTAATTTTAAAAATTCCATATATGCCATAATACGAGGGTTGTTAGAGGATTTTTCTGGATATTGGGTAGAGGTCTTGACATAACGTAGTTTGTATTTTATGCATTTGGAATCAAATTCACCCAAATTCTATTGCCACAATATCTTTACTCCATTTCTGTTTCAAAAAAAAAAAAAAAAATTATCTTTACTCCCTTTTTGACTTTCTGATGTGCAGGAGACTTGGCTGCGTACAATCCTATTGTCATTTCAGAGTCTTGGAGTAGTTTTTGGCCGTTTGAGTATTGCTCCCTTATTTGTGTTTGAAACGATTGGCGCAAAAAATATTGAATCAAGTGAGAGGATATATGAACTTTTCTCCTTTGTATTCTGGACTCTGACCATCATTCCTTTACTGAAGTATGCCTTCATAGTACTCAGGGCTGATGATGATGGAGAGGGTAACCATCTTTGATATTTTTTGAGCTAAAGCCTTACACTTTTTTTTTTTCTTTTCACTGAGCTATGTTATTACTTTAATCAAACAGTATCTTGAAGCAATTTTTATCTTTACCAAATTCTTGCAGGTGGTACTTTTGCATTATATTCTTTACTATGCAGGCATGCTAAAGTCAGTCTGCTTCCCAAGGATGAAAGTACAGACCAGGTTATCCACTGTGAGGAGCAAACTTCCAAAACCAAGTTGGAATCAAATGCTAGAAGGGCCATTGAAAAGCATAAAAGTTGTCACTATGTGATATTGTTCCTTGCCCTGTTTGGCTCTTGCATGACAATTGGTGATGGAGTTCTAACACCAGCTCTATCTGGTTTGTTGTTCAATATCATGATTATCATCTTCTTTGTAGAGATGGATAACTTGATTCTTTTTCTTCTTTGATCATTTTTTTTACACTCTTATTTACAAAATTTTGCTTGAATAACTTGGTTCATTTGTCCTTTTATGCTTCAGTACTGTCTGCTACTTCAGGTCTTGGACGTTCATTGGCAGATATCTCACATCAGTGTAAGAATTAGGAGTAGATTTGAATCAGGAATACTGTTATAGTGCTATGAGTTATCATGTCAAAGCTAAAATATCATTTTTGTTTCTGACCAGTTTCCTCTTCGGAAAGAACAAGGGACATGTTGGAAAAGTTTTTCGAAAGATGTAAGTGCTTTGCCATGAAAGTAAATACCAATCAGGGGAAATCCTGTCTTATGGCTCTGCCATACTGTTTGCATGAGTTATCCAATAATCAATAGTATTGTGTGAATGAGTCCAAAGTAAAGTTGCTATTAAATTATTAGCTACTATTTCTTCTAAAAGTTCAACCTGCCAGAGAGAGGGATAATTTTATTATTTAACAGTATTTTTTTTTACTACTCTAAAAAATTACTAGTTTTAGTCTTAATGAGGTTCATTGTTTGTTCTTTGCATTTTCAGTGAATTTAACTAAGAACTATTTGAGTTGGCAGGAACAAGGGCAGGCATAGAATAAGAGTGTCACAAAGAAGTTTAAATTTTTCATGCACTTGGAGATTTGCATATGAATATGCACTAAGAACCTGTATGCCCATATAATTTCATAGCTTTATCCTCTTTTGTCTTTTCACTTGTTAAAATATGTGATCATTAATTGATGGGATTTTAAAATTGCTGAAAGCTGTATTTTCCATATCAATACATGGAGCAGTTACCATTAAGGATTCTGCTAACACTAGTGAGCGAAGCCTTGTCGTTGGACATGTCAAGGGAAAGATGATCAATCTGTTAGGTTTAACTAGCACCTGGAATGGGTTTTCTCTATGGGTTGCAAGGATCAATTTTGGATTTCAAGTGGTAGGATTTTGTATGTTACTATTACTTACAATGATGTGTTGACTATTTTGAATGTCTAATTCTACAAGATTAATGTTCTTTTCACATAAAATGGGAGATATATTTAAATGATTTCATTTCCTCTAGATGTAAAATCATGTTTTTCAACCATAAATATACTATTTTGTGAAGTGATAAAGTGAAAAAACTTTATCATTTGGGAAAAAGGGTTGCTATGTCAGCTCTATAACATTGATTTAGGACCATTAGATTAAAATCTAATAGTTTATATGCATTCACACTATTTTAATTCCAAAAATTATGAATGTATCCTGATTGCAAGTCACGGGACTGATGTCAGCCACCCCAAATCCATCATTTGATAGCTTTAGTACTTGCAGTCCAAGAATGGATGCAAACACAAGACAATTGTATGACAAAAATAAGGACACACTGCCACTGATTTTCAAAAACTCAAGATACCACATGGCTAGAATACAACAACAAACAAATATGTGTCGTTGTATGATAAGTATAAAAGTCAAAATAGAAAATTTCTATTTTTCACATTCTAACCTTGTTTTCTTTTTTTCTTTCTTTTTTTTTTTTTTTTGAAAAATTCACGTTCCATATATTAGAAGAAAAATAGTGTAATAGAAAATACTAATATTTATCTTGGAAAGTTCTATATATAAACACATTGAAATTTTTGAAATTTTAAATTCTCAAAATACGGAATGGAATAGAGATTAAAAGTTGTAAAATTATCTTCTTCAGACTTGTGATAATTTCATTTTTGTGCAAGTATCACAACACCCTGTAGAACTGCCAGTGACTCCATGCTACATGGCCTGCAGCAATTCGGAACTATATGATGAGATATTTAACTTGAATTCTATTTGATTTCTTTAATTGATTTCCCTTCTCAGACCTCCTCATGCGCCCTTGGAATGCTATTTGTTTCAGATGTTCCAGTTCCTGTTGCATGTATTATATTGGTTTCCCTTTTCACACTGCAACACCATGGAAGCCATAAAATTGGGTTCATATTTGCTCCGGTTGTAATTATATGGCTCATATTCATCAGTGGAGTGGGTCTGTATAACATCTTTCATTATGACCCTCAGATCCTTTGTGCAATATCTCCGACATACATGTTCAAATTTATAAGAAGCATTAATGCAGGAAATTGGGGATTACTAGGCGGCATCCTTCTATGCGTAGCAGGTTAGTAGCATATGGTGAAATTCATTTTGTTTCTTGTATCTCTTGCTAGGCATTGCTGTTTATTCTGACCAAGTCTCATGAATTTGGCAGGTTCAGAAGCAATGTTTGCAGATCTGGGTCATTTCTCAAAAAGATCAATCAAGGTAAATGATGGAGCTATTATTATAACTACTTTTTTTGTGATGATTTCAAATCTATCATAATTCATCATGTTATACTAAAATCCATGACGAAATCCATATCCAAAAGTAACAAAATTATATTTGAGCAATTCTTCTTAAACAATGAGCCTTAAATCCTTTAATTTCAAATCCGTAAATCCAATCATAATGGTCATGTCTATCAATTCAAGGGTGACCATTTGGATGATAATGCCTTTGTTGCAGGTTACCTTTATATCTAAACTAATAAAGTTATATTTGAATAGTTCTCCTTAGACAATTAGTTTCAAATCTATAAATCTAAATGTAGCTTTAGTGTCTATCAATTCAAGGGGTGAACATTTGGATTATGATATCTATGCTGCAGGTTACCTTTGTCTGCCTAATTTATCCTGTCCTCCTATTGTCTTACGCTGGTCAAGCAGCTTTTATCTCCAAGCGCCTGGGTGTTTCTAAGGATTTTGTTCATCTCAGTGAATCTGTCCCTAACAGTAAGTGGTCTCTGGCTCTATGTTTATTTTTTTGGGTTGTTCCCTCATCGAGATTTTGTTTTCTTATCGTGGAAAATGTGACAAGTACAGGGTCAATTCGCCACATCTTCAGGGTTTTTTCCCTGTTTGCCTCAGCTGTAGGAAGCCAGGCAACAATTACTGGCAGTTTCTCCATCATAAACCAATGCCTGGCACTTGGTTGCTTTCCCAGAGTTAAAGTTATCCATACATCAGATAAGATACACGGGCAAGTCTACATCCCAGATGTCAACTGGGTATTGATGCTTCTCAGCATAACGATCACAATTGGTTTCCATAACATTTCACTGATTGGAAATGCAACAGGTATGCTTCTCTACTAACATCCTTTATTTTCATTTATAGGTTCTTGAGTGACTGCAAGGCCTTTGGGATTTGAGAATTAAACTCCTCTTGGAATATTCTGGAAGCATATGTAATCTAGAAGTATGTCATGAATAATTTCACAATGACAAAGATAAAGAATAAACTAGATTGAGAGGAATACTAATGCCTAACAAGAAGTTAAACAACTAGTCTATGAAATAAACACTTCTCTGCTGATTCCACCCGGTCTGACTCTCCATATTATGGTTCGTCCTGATAATATGGGAATAAGTTGGACAATATGGAACCAGAAGTGGTGAATGGGTTATGTCTAACAAATTCCATTGTTCTTCTCTACAGGTTTAGCTATAATTTTTGCAATGCTAGTGACAACTTGTTTGATGTCACTCATAATTACGCTCTACTGGGGAAAGAGCTCCATTTTATCTGCATGCTTTCTAGTGTTCTTTGCCTCGATTGAGATCATGTACTTATCAGCATATATGTTGAATTTTCACAAGGGAGCTTGGTGTTTAGTCGTCCTTTCAGTGCTTTTTATGGGTATCATGCTTGCCTGGCACTATGGCACCCTGAAGAAGTACGAGTTTGATTTAGAGAACAAGGTATCCTTGGATTGGCTCACTGATCTTAGCCCTGGCCTCGGAGTGATCAGGGTACCCGGAATCGGCTTCATCTACACCGACATTGTCACGGGAATCCCAGCTTTCTTCTCCCATTTCATAACAAACCTTCCCGCGTACCATCAAATGCTCATCTTCGTGTCCTTCAAGTCGCTCCCGGCTCCTCACGTCTCCCCAGACCAGCGCTATCTCATTGGCAGGGTTGGGCCGAAAGAATTCAGGGTTTATCGATGCATTGTGAGGTATGGATATTGCGATCGCGTGTGCGACACGGATGATTTCGAGGAGCACATTATTCATTCGATTGGCGAGTTCATATCCAGGGAGGAAAATGATTTCGAGTCCTTGACTTCCCCCGAGGAAAAGATGATTGTTGTTGGAAGCCAAACGGCAGATGGAAATTCTTTGATTCCTCTGGAGGAGGGAGCAACATCGAATCACAGTGAGACTGAGAGAAGTCCATTGTTTGATCACGCTTCGGGTAGTAGTGTTTCTGCTCCGATCAGGAGGAAGAAAGTTCAATTTTCCCTGCCTCCAAACAGCCCTATGATGAGGGTTTCCGTGAGGGAGGAACTCCAAGAGCTTGTGGAAGCCAGGGAAAGTGGGACTGCGTATTTCTTGGGACAGTCTCATCTATCGGTGCGTGAGGGTTCGAATTTTATGAAGAAATTCCTGGTGATGACATTTGCTTTTCTAGACAAAAATTGTAGAGAGCCCCCTGTGGCATTGAATATCCCTCATGCTGCTCTTGTAGAGGTTGGTATGATCTATACAATATAGATACAGAGATATAGAGGTACGTATGTATATGTAGTGGACGTTTTGTTTTCTGGCAGTTCAAGAAATATATATATATATAGTTTGAGTCTATTCCTCTTGAATTTGTCTACTGTTTGGTTATGATTTTGGAAAATCAAATCTAATATATATATCACAGCAAAAAGGATTAGTATAGGTTGAAGTGGCTTATATCATAGTTTCTCTTTTCTTTCATACAATGTAAACTTTTCTCTCTCTCTATTGCAAAAATTCTCTTTCTTTATTAATTAATGAATATAAAATTCTCTTTCTTTATTAATTAATGAATATAATTTCCTGAATTACTAACAAAAAAGTCATAAATACCCTTATTATAACATTTACTTTTATAGCCTTTGGTAATTTATACCAGAAAACACAGATTAATTAAATGAGATTGATATAGATAACAGAGGACAAAATTTTTGTTTAATCTTTCATATTTTAACTTGATAATGCTATATATATATAATGGCAGCAAGAGGCCTACTTTAGTTTCCAATGTATTGAAAATTTTTCTTCTTTTCCCCTTTATTATATAAAAGTTAATCTCTCTCTCTTTTTCTGTCTCATATTATTAGCACACAATCATCATAAATAAAAATCGTAAATACTTTTAAAACACTTTTAGATATAATTTATTTTAAGTCATTTCTAAAATTTCATGTATCATAAATAAAAAATCATAAATACTTTTAAAACACTTTTAGATATAATTTATTTTAAATCATTTCTAAAATTTCATGTATCATTATTGTTTCAAGTGAAAATCATATGCATATTTGTTCAATCTTTCAAATAAATGAGAGTAACATCTCTAAAAGCGGTCCCAAGAACGACGAGCAAGGGCCATGACCCCTTAAGTTTTAAAAATTCTTTAATACTATTATAAATTTTAAAATTTTTTTTCATATAATATAGTATTTGACTTTCATTCTCTCAAGTTTTAAAAATTCTTTAAAATTCTCATAAATTTTAAAATTTTTTTTATATAATATAGTGTTTGGTCCTCCAAAATTTATAAAATTTTAATTTACTTCCTTGTCAATACAATTTTTTTTTTCTTTTTTTGCGCCCTTATCTAATATACATATATAACATACTAACACATAACAACATAATATGTCATATTTTTTTCATGGTGAAAACAGCATATGCCTTTTCTTTATCTTCTTACTAACATTTGTTTTGGGTTTTTCAATAATTTGAAGCTAACACTGTTTGGTGTTAAAATATATATATATATATAATTTTATAAATTTCTACAAATACGAATTAAAAGATTGTAAAATTTAAAATTTCTACTTATTGCACAAAAGACAAGACACTAATTTTTAAAAATTTACACTAATTTATATTAACTCCAAACACACTATTACGTATGAGAAAGAAGAATAACATCACATATCTTGATCTGTCAAACTATTTCTCGTTTTAAACAAAATTACCTCATAGAAATGTAAGAGAAGAAAAAATAAAGAGCATCTATATTCTTAATTCTGTGAAAAAAAAAATGAAAAAACTTGGAGGAAGTAGAGTTTTTTTAAGTTTTTCATTTTTTTCATGTTAATATTATTTATTTAAATCTAAATTTATTTGTTAATATTTTTTTCCTTTTTCCTTTTTTCTTTCCAAGATTAGGAATAGTTTTATGAGTTTTTTCAATTTTCCCATGGTTTAAATTACTTATTTGTTTATGTTTCTTCACGTTTTTTCTTCTAACTCCAAGGAACAATACATTAAGAAGAAAGAAAGGAAAAAAAAATGAACATTAGTGGCAACCATATTTTACTTTTAAGAAGGCATTTTGTTATTATTGTAATTAAGTATTTGAACTTTAGAAGGCAAATATTTTAAAAAAATATGAGCAGCTCATTTTTATAGACTTTTTTTCGAAGTTTATTCCAATAAATATTGTTGACTGTTAACCCACCAATATGGTTCTGTCAATTTAGAAAAAAAAAAAAAAAAAAAAATCACATTGCATGTCATTTGATACCAGAATAGTTGTCAACTAGCAAACTATTGCACAACCATTCTATGTTGGAAAATATATTATACAAGAAATATTTTTTTTGAATTCAAGACAGAAATAATTTGACAGTAGTATTTATGTAATAAAAACTTTTCAATGGATTATTTTTTAAAAATGCCATATGATTCTAGTGTTATTTTTCTCTAAAATTCCTGGTAGTATACTATAATTTTCCAGACATTCATGCCTAAGCCCACAAAATGGAATTCAAAGTAACCTTTCTATAAACAAATTGTGAAAATCTGAAAAAAGGTTTCCATACACAATACAATCTTCACCTTGACTTTTGCCACCAAACCAAATTAAAAAAAAAAAAAAAAAACCCCTCTTATTCCCTCGATCAACCCAAGTGTCTATTAGAAGTTTATCAACAAGAAACTGACATTGCAATACAAGAATAAGTCAGTTGGAGACCATACTTTCAGTTTCATTCACAAAACCATCTCCTGTCCAGTCTTTATCAGACTGCAAACCTTTCCTTATAGCTTTCCTCTGTTTGATGGCTTCTTGTTGCCTCCGAACGAGGTCTGTGTGTGTTGTGAAATATTGAAGAGAAACCCTGGGAAGGATTGCACACATGCAACAGAAATAAATAAATTGATTAAATTCAATAAAAAATAAACATAAAAAAACAACCTTCAAAATTGTTAATTATTATAACACGCTAATGCCAACTATTCAATAAACAAAAATACCCTCTGAAATCTTCTATTGACGAGAAATTGTGCATCTTCATGAAATCCTTCAACTCGGAGCAAAGTTTCTTGACAAGATCATAGCCATGCATCATGACACCGGTGCAGACCTAAAAAAGTAAAACCCGCAATATACTCAGCACATCGTATATAAAAGATAAAGCAACATGCTGCCTATTCTCCTATGAAATAACTAAGGAATAACAAAGCGCAATGACATATGTAGACACAGATAAAACAGTAAGGCACCACTAACATAGTCCATTCAACCGAAAATTGCCTTTAGAGCAAAACTATTTCACATGCCTACACCAAGTTTGATATATTCAATTGCAAAGAGAAAACATGACAGCATGTTGATCTACTCCCTATGACTAAAAGCTCATAGCATGTGAGTTTTGCAAAAGAAACCATTGCCAAAATGTGACAGAATTACGCAAATAAATGGGATAAGAAAACATTGCATCAATCAACAGGAATGGAACAGTATCACGGCAGTGACCAACCTGGACTGTATTTGCTCCAACAAGAATAAATTCAGCAGCGTCGCCTCCTGTCTCCACACCTCCAATACCAGAAAGGGAATAATCCTCATCTCCAAATTCCGCCTTCATCATTTGTGCAATATTCATAACTTTTGCAAGTGCAATAGGATGGACTGCTTTGGACGAATAGCCCCCAGGAGTTGAATACCTGAAACAAAATTTAGTAACGTGAAACTTGCTGACATGAAGAAGTGAATGTGACAAGGGCATATAGCTTGGGCAAAAATTCTGACCCTTCAACACAAGGCTCTGGATGTAAGGTACGGAGATTGATTCCCATGACACTCATGATTGTGTTTATTGCAGATATCCCCTCGCATCCTGAACTCAGAGCAACCCTAGCTGGCTGCAAAAATATTGATACAAGCAGAATAAGAAAATAAACTTATGCATTGCTACACATCAGGAACATGCACCTTGATCTGAAAGAAAAGGAAATTGAACACATTAATGCACACAGAGATGAAGACAGAAAAAAGAAGGAAAACTGTGCTTCAAATAATTCAGGATCAGTTTTGTCTGTCCGTTGTGTTCTAAGTCGAAATTCCAAAGGTCATTAGACTTCAAATTCCAGGGACTGAAGAGTTGAGTTAATCACGGTTATTGATTAGCAAGCTTCACAACACTTCAGGACCCATATTTTGGAGAACAAAATCAAAACCAAAACATAAAAAGGGACATGAAATAAAGAAAACACTTGCTGCACGGTGAACTGACTCAAAAAATACTGATAATTCACTAACCCAATTCTATTTACCCCATATGTTGCAATGCTTCTTCCATACAATGCGAAACAATAATTTGATCGCAGAACCATTGGTCTAATCATCTATGAAGTAAATTAAGTTCTAACAGAGCCAATGTTGAGAGGAAACAACAAGCAAACCTGTGTAATGTCAGTAATATTTGGGGTCATTTTTGCCCAAACAGGGACTGTGGCCTTTGCATTAATCCATCCACAAACTTCCTCTAGAAGTGCACAATCTTGCCCAACTGCAGCACCCATTTTTCGTTCAGGCATACCATGAGGACACGAGAAATTGATTTCAATTGCATCCTAAACAACGACAGAAAAGTTGGATGAACAAAGCTGCTTTACATGTATATCATAAACACACTAGAGGAACTTAACTTCTGAAAAGAGTGATTGGTATTGAAAAGAACAAGCTTACAATCCCAGTTTGCTCAACTCGATCAATAAGCTCCTCCCATGCAGCTTTGTCATATTCCTCCATGATAGAAGCAATCAGTACCCTGTCAGGATACTCTTCTTTTAACTGCTTGAATTCTTTTAACATGGTTTCAAAAGGTCGATCACTGATGAGTTCAATATTTTCCCAACCAATAATTTGTCCTTTGGCTGAACCATTTGCTCCTGCTCGTAACCGAGCATATCGAGGAGTAACATTTACAACTTTTTCAGCATCCAATGACACCTAGCAATTACAGTTCAAGACTAAGTACTTAACTCTCAATATGGAGAACACAAATGAGCAGAATGGCATTATCTTATTCATCCTTTGGAGCAATATCTCCACTTGGAAATGGAGGAAAAGATAAGGAGCACTTGATAGTGGAAACAAGAAAATAATCTTTAATTTTCTGTTTGGGTATGAAAGGTTCTATAACACCTACATCCTTTAGCAAAACAGGGATAAAGCAGTGAAGCAAAACCTAGTTGTTAAGATTGTTTGATTTACATTGTTCGGCTCATTGTCTAACAGTTTAAGCTTGATAAAAAAATTCCAACTACACTTGGTAACAAAGCTTTCATGCTGGAAGTCCTAAATCCAGATCATGTTATTAATATTTATTCCCTTTTTATTATTATACACTTTGTTTAGATCTATTAGTGCTCGTCGTTTGATTCATCCCCCCTCGTGGGATCTACATACAAGTTGGGGTCACACATAAGAGAAGAGTATTAAATATACATTATTGAGCCCATTTACTAACATCTTAAACTTTTGAAACAATCCATATTGAAAGTAATTGTACGCTCTCTAAACCAAATTCTGGTCTCCTATCCGCTCCATTAGGGCCAGTTTTTCGTCTGCTAAGTTAGACCCACGAATCCTCTAATGTACCTCAAGCCAACTTGACCTTCAAGGTTTCCCGACTATCCAATATTACTTTTAAGAGACTTAATTATTTAAAGGAAAAAAAAGAAAAAAAGAGAAAGGAAAGTAATATTTTTCTTAACATGAATATGATGCCAATACAAATACGCAGATACAAATTTTTTTTAGGAAGTATCAAGACCTACATAATTGAGTAGTAAGTTTGCTACATGTAATTCTCCCTGAATCTCAC
Source organism: Pouteria glomerata (assembly GCA_035590655.1). Classification (NCBI taxonomy): domain Eukaryota; kingdom Viridiplantae; phylum Streptophyta; class Magnoliopsida; order Ericales; family Sapotaceae; genus Pouteria; species Pouteria glomerata. The sequence continues at coordinate 34,060,969 of JAVXUM010000017.1, read as the reverse complement.
AATGCCAAAGTTTTGTGCACTGAATTACTCTTATAATGTGTAGAAGAATATAGTAACGCTATTTGTTTTATGCTAAAATCCATTTTATATTAGAAAAAAAAAAACTATTCATGAATAAATAGGGAAGTTTTGGTTTTTAAAGGAAAAATAAATTTATATATTTTTATTTAATAGTTGATTCCAAATTTTTTCATCACTTTGCATTTCCGAGTATCCATTCATTCCTTAAAAATTTGAAAAGAGCAAAATACACCTTTTTTTTTATGCACAAAGGCAAAAAGTGTCCTTTAAAAAATAATCTGAAAAATGTTCCTCAAGCGTCAATTTGTGACACGAAACTGCTATGATGACTGTAAAAAAGTAACTTTTTGATTTTTCAGCTAATTAATTGTTTTGGTTAGACTTCTAAATATCAATTTTCTTTTTTTTTTTTGGGGAAAAAATTCTAAAATATCAATTTTTTCTTATTTTATCTTGTTCTCTCTTAATTTTGTGAATATATCCATGTAGAATACATATAAAACTGAGAAACTCTACTTATCCAAAAATTATATAAAAATTAAAAATATTTGAATAAATTTAATAATCTAGATTAATTTACTATAATCTAAGAAATAGCCAAGGGATTAACACGCGACTTTATTAAATGCTATTTCTACATCAAAAATGTTAGAGATTGTTGAAGGATAGACACGTGCTAATTATTTTTGTTATAATTCTATAATGGATCGTTTTCGTATTGTTAGTGGTATTTGATAAATGGCTAGTGATCTGATATGTGTTGCATTTTTTATTTTTTGTGTTTTATCTTTTTATTTTTTATTTAAGTATTGACACGCGTTACTTTTTTTTTTAATTATTTTTTATTTTTTGTAAATCTACAATAAATTATTTTGCTATAAATTAGGTATCTAAAGTATTTTTCATTTTTACTTTTTTTAGTATTTAAATGTTATATGTTTGTTACATTAATTATTATTTTATATCATGGAGTGTTTGGTTTACCAAAATCAATCAAAACTCATCAATTTTTATCAATTTTTTATACTTTTTTTCAAACAAATTGTCATATATTACTTTTACATTAAATTTTTGTACTTTTATTGTACTTTTTTTTTTACCAACCAAACACCCTCTTATCTATATATATGCTCATTTTTTCAT
>JAVXUM010000017.1:34013873-34023984 GCA_035590655.1 Pouteria glomerata | reverse complement strand
GAATTTTATTATAGTTCTTAGACAACGTGTTTGTTTTATCCTTGCAAAAAGACCAACAAAATCGTGGTGTGATAATGTTTTTGCCCTGCTGTTGGCATTTTACGGAATAAAATAAAGGCAAACTTATGCTCATTTGACTTCCCAGTTGGTTTTGTTTTGCTACATTAGGGAACAAAGAATTTAGTTCGACAGAAAATGCGTTTAGTCGGAAAACGAAAGTTGGGGAGCCATTATTCCATGCATCATATGTCGCGTGATCATGTATTGGATGATTTGGTTTTTATTGGTGGTCATAGCTGTTGGTTTTATATGCTTTGGATGAAACTACTCTCTGAGCCACGGTGGAGTGAGTTAATTACTGTCATGGAGTGAGTTAATTACTGTCAAGGCGAGGGTATGGCGTAGCGGTATCTTCTACACGGGAGAGCTCTACTGGGATTGTAACTCTTTCCTCACCCCCCAAAAAAAAAAAAAAAAGCAATTGAAATATGGTATTGAATTCTTTTTACAGGAAGGGCTAGGCTAGTAGAAAAATGGTGATGAATACGATCATTTTAGTTTCCCTGCTGCTAGGGTTACCTAGATTTTATTAAGTGGGAAGGAGGGGCAAGGGCACTTTGAAAGGACAAAAGTAGTTCACCAAACACTGGAAAAAAATTGTTGACAGCTCAGTTAAATTTTTTTAAAAAATTAAATGCGTGAAGGGGGCAAGATATTTGCCTAGATTGTTTTAACCAAAAATAAATAAAAAATACACCAAAGCCCTCCTTAACATTTAAGGTTTGTATAAATACTGAATAAATAATATTTATTAAATTTAGGTGTATGATATACATATATATATATGTATATATATTTGGTGACCCAAAACCTAGGATAAACAAGTTCCACTGGAACAGCCTCACTTTACCAATCTAAATGCTTCCTCAACCCTTCTTGACTACTAGGTTATCCTACGGAATCAGACGTATGATATATTACTTTCTTTTTAATAAAAAAATAATTTTATTAAATAATCAAAATACCTGTTGCATGAATGATACTTTATTTTGATCACTTAATAATATGTTTCGATAGAAAAGTAAATAACAGACGATTTTTTTTTTTTTGGAGTACAAGACAACAAATGATTATATGACACAAATATCACCAACATAGTTAAATCTATCAATTTTTTTTTTTTTTTCTTTTTTGATTTGGCAGCATTTCCATCCAATCATGGAGGGAGTAGAGTTCACATTTTAACAACAGGAAGTCAAGGCATATTTATACCGAGAGGGTCATATTTAATAAAAAAAAAAAATAGAAGGGAGTTACGAGAGAATTACCTAAAGTAGCAAACAGCAATTGGAAATATTCTTATATGCCAGGAAAAAAAAAAAGAAAAATAAATAAATAAATAACTAAAGGGAGCATGGGGGAATATCATGAATTTTTTTTTACCACTCAGAACTAGCTCCCATTAACAATCTAGGGAAATTTATCATTTTTTCCATCTTCACCGAGGGCATGAAAAGCTTCTTCGACGAATGTAAAACAATATGTAGACGTTACACCTCAATGCTAGTGAAGCAAACGCAATTCTATGGCCCTGGTGCCATTGGGCTACTTCTAGTTAGTAAGGACTGCTAATTCAAAATGGAACGAAGAAAGAGGCAAACTTAATAGTGACCATCATGAGGTGCTGCTACAGGTTAAATAAAGGTAAGTTCAAGAATAAATAAGATGGTGAAATTCCTCGCAAGATCTATTCATCTTGATACTTTATTATGGTAATTTTTTCCCAGTATGAGTAATATCAAACCCTTTTCACCTTAACGAAATGCAAAAATAAATAAATCCAGAACACTACCAAGGCGAGAATTTATCATTGTATGCTCTGAATGCTCAATAGAAGGAGATGCTGTACAGAAGCTTCCTCCGGTGTTGCCTCTCAAAGTTAGCCACGATCTCATCAATTGAGTCCTCCCAAAATTCAGTTGCTTCAAGCTGCTCATAGAATTGCGTAGAAAATATCGTCAACGAAGTGAATTAATAGAATATATAGTTGAAGAGCATATAGAACATACATCTTGACACAAGAGAAATGCAAGCCGAGCCCCTATGGCTGCTTCCTCATGGTTATCCTTCACTTCCAAGTTGATCACCAGCACAGGTTTCATGAGAACATGATCCCTTTTGTGCAGATCTGCATGATCGTTATGGAAGGACGTATAAGATTAATATACAAAGCACAACATTCAGCTCGAGAAGATTATGCAAACAGTTAGTCCATAAAAAAGATATCAGGGGTATTAGAAATTGATCTAGCAGAACTCAGACTAAATATTCTTGCTAATGATAGAGAATGTGGATCAATCCACATGCAGGCATCGCAGATAAAAGTTAGCAGCAGTCAAAATTTAGAAGTTCAATGTCAACATTCCCCGATGCATTTACAAATGAGTTTGGAAGAACACCATAGCCACAATTACAATGAATTTTAAATGGAAGACCAAGAGACAATACACCACTAGCACCATGAGAAAGCTCGTTGGATACTCCTACAACTAGGAGGCAACAACTACCCAGTCCCCAATTATAAAGGGGTGTTGATAATCTCTGAGAAACCTCAATGGCAGAATCAGATTCAAAATAAACAATTTCTGTACTTTTAAGCATCCCTGTCATACTTCATTACGAGATAATTTACTCTAGGAGCTATTTAAAGTAAAGAAGTTTTTTTTTTTGGTAAGTAAGATAATTTGGATTAAAGGAATAATATTACAAGTGTCTAAGGGGCATAACTCCGATGTACAAAAGAATAACTATCATCTATTTACAAGTATTGGGATCCCCCATTTCAAGCATAATCACTATCATCAAAAGTACATTTAGCTTTTAATTTTTGTATTGCATGCTTTATAACTGTGATTATACTACTAGCTGAAGATGTAATTCCTCTAAATACTTAAGCATTCCTCTCCAACCAGATACGGAAAACAAACCAAGCAAGCTTGCATATGTTATTTGCAAAAGCTTTCCTGCTGAATTTACCTATGGCCCATTGGATTTCTTCCTCCCAACTTTTCTTCTGACTTTGGACGTTACATAGCTGCCATATTGAGCTCCATATTTCATTAGAGAACGAGCAGGAAAAGAACAAATGACTCATTGTTTCATTCTCTCTATCGCATAAAGCACACTTCTGATTATGTGCATTAAAGTAAAGAAGTTAATAACATTATGATCAGTGTTTTTGTTGTTCCCATTACAAAAATTAAAGAGTGGTACTGGAGACATTTTGGTTTGCAGTGGTCCAAGTTACAGCCATGCATCCATATTGATGCATAGAAAATTCCGTATTAAAAAATATAATTAAATATAGAGAGAGGTGTTCATCAAGAACCAAGAAAATTGACACATAGAAAATGATGAGTCTCCCACTCGTACTGCATTAGGCCACCTCCAACCACCGCTATCCATCTCACCTCCTCCACTATTTGCCATCAGCCTCCCACCTCCATGGCGTCACCTCCTACCGGTGCCACCCCTACCATATCGTCACCACTATTTTATAGTACCTCCATTGTATTCACTACCTCCATCACCTTCATCCATAGCTGCCACCAACTCTCTACCATCTTCACTACCATCATTGACTAGCTTCACCACCAACCACCACTTCCTCCACCATTCTGCCTCCACCGTTACTATTGCTTCCATTCATCTCTACCACCCCCACCTTCACCTATTCCTCAATGCCCATCACCATCTCTAACTACAAACTATTGTCACCTGCTAACGCCACCGTCCCTCCACTATTACTTCTATAATTTTCCTACTCCATTTTGTTTTAATCTAGTCTAAATTTATATTAAAGATAAAAAATCTGATCTTAGCATTATTTAGTTTGACTATGAAATAAGGGAATGAGAATAGTTATTCCATTTTATTTATACGTATCAAAAAATAGTATTAATGTGATGTAGTTATTCCATTTTATTTATATGTATCAAAAATAGTACTAATGTGTAGTGTAACACCCATAATTTCCTTCCAAAGGCCAAGTAACAATGATTATTCACCTACCATCACTTTAGTAAGTGTTACTTGAAGTATAATAACTTTATTTTTGTACGTTTAATGAGGCTCGTTCACCTCTCATCACTCTGCTTGCCCCAGCCTTAGCTAGGCATTGGTTTAATAAAGCATCACAAATTACAAAGTTAAGTGGCTTGGCAGATAAGGAGAGAGGTTTGCCCCTAAAACTATTATTTGTTTGGTCATACTTGCTGTTCAACGAATCTAAGAAATAGTGATAATTATGTATCTCTCTCAATTCAAAAATCTAGGATCTGAATTGATGTCCTTTCATTGATTCCTCCTAAATTGCATTGATTTATCCTAAAGATTTCATTCCAATTAGAATTTGGTTATTCACCATGTATAAGAATCCAGCTAAATATCCATGGCTGAATGGTTAAAATACCCTAACTCATAATTGGCGAAGTCATAGGTACAATTCCTACTGAATGCACACCAATGGGACCCTCCAATGAGTCTATTGGAACTCACTCTTTATCAATGAAATCTCATCATCCATACAAAACAAAATTAGTATGGTATAATTCTATCATAACATATGAACAATAAGAATAGCATTCTTATTTAGACTAGAATTCATGAGCACAGGGAAGAAAATAAATTTATGGATGGAATCAAATATGCAGTATTTACAAACAAAAGTATTCGGTTATGGAGAAAAATCAATATACTTACTAATGTCAAATCAAGATCAACGAAGACAAATAAAGCATTGGATTGAACTCTTCTTTAGTGTCAAGGTAATAACTATGAATAGTCATCGACTTCCAGGAAGGGCTAGAAGAATGGGACCTATTATGGGGCATACAATGCATTACAAGCGTGTGCTCGGGTCACAAGTTTTGTATAAATGTCTTGTCATGCTATTAAGTATTTTGATTTATGTCAAGGCAATTTTACAAGAAGATATCAACTTGATAAGATCATAGAAAAAGCCCTATCATAGATAAGGAACAGGGTGGTTGTTTTTGCATGTTCATTGAGGTTGGTTTGACTCTTCTCAATTCATTTGTTCCAAGCTTAAGGCACAGTTAGCAATTAGTTCAGTTGAGCATCATAAGATTTTTGGGATATAAATGGCTTGGTGGCAAAGGATAGAGGATCACCTCTATCAATAGTATTTATAAACTATAACTGTCCAATTATGACTGGTTCAGGTATTAACTTATTAAGGCCAATTTGATCAGGAGAAGAAGACATGATGCTTATCCTTATCTTGGAAAAGGCCTTGTTCAACAATGACCATACTCTAGACAGTTATTCATGTTGTAGATTAGCTCAATCCTATATGGTATCAAACTTATCCCTCCAAATATGTCGAGTGAACCACATAAGACAAGGAACCGTACCTATTGTTGAGGACCGTCCTACTCTAATACAATTAGCATCAGCTCTGCCGCTCTCGATCCACCTAGTTAAGTTGCTTTATTCTTCAACCAGCCATCCATAGGTGCTTTCACAGAACATGCTTTCCTTTCAAATAGAACTCATTAATACTAGTGGGATAATTTATTTGAAATAAAAATAAGTTTCCATATCTTTCAAAATGAAGATAGTAATAGTCTAGAAGCATAGGTTGTTTTCTAAAAATGACCTCAAAAAATATGTTTAAATAGAAAAATATCAAAGATTTAAAGGTACATCAAAAGGAAGAGCAGGTGAGAGTAAAACTTTGGTATTCTTCAAGTGAGTTCCACAAGCGACCCAGGCAGCAAATTTGTTGTAATATCATGAGTGATCAAAGTTCTGTATGGGAAGTTGCTAAAAGAGAAACTTTTGGTGCTTTTAGCTTAAAAAAGCAAAACCTATTTATGAATCACAAAAAATCTGGTTTTTAGCTTATGTTATATGGACTCGTCTTAATAAATGACATACCCATGTCTATTACTTAATACTTGAACAAGAATCCTTGAGTAAGGGTATAGTATATATACTCGAATACAATTCAATATTCATTTTAACATATTTAATAATTCAATTTTAGCAAATAATTACGCATCAAAATTATATTTTATACATGAAATAGATTAATGAAATCATTCTAAGACGACAATATCCTATAAAATAAAATAATTATAATAAACATATAAATAATTTATTGCGCCTCCATGTCCTTGAATAAGGGAATTAATGAATTTGATTCTTAGATATGTATTTGTATCCAGCATCCATACCTGCGTCCATGCAACATAATTCTTAGCCTAAATTTTTGGTTAAGAAAATAAGAGAAGCCAAAAGGCAATGTCAACAGTTGTTTTGTTTTTTTTTTTTTTTGGATAAATCAAAGTTCTATTAAAAAACTAAAAAGCACCTAGAGGATACTATTACAAAACAAGATTAGTGACAAAAAAAACTCATCAACAAAGCTTAGAAAAGAATCTATAACCCGATCTATACCCTCATATACGTAACTACACAATTGAGCCAAAAAAAAAAACTTCTAATCCTATATAAAGGCAACTCCCCATCTTGAAAAATCCTATGATTCCTCTCCCTCCACACCATCCAAAATAAGCAAAAGAGAGCCATCCTTCAATCCTTCTTCCGATTCTCCCTCAACTTGGTGCCCCACCATGAACAAAATAGCCCTTTTGGATCTTTTGTAAAAACTTGTCGAACCTCAAATCTAGACAGAAATGGACTCCACAGCTCCCTAATCCACTCGCAATGATATAGATGGCTAGTCAACTCCTCATCCTGACTCTTGTAAAGGGAGCACATGTTGCCAATAGCAAGGCCTCTCCATTTAAGATACCACTTTTGTCACACCTACGTAGGAATGAGACTGGCTGTGAACTACATACATTGGCCTATGTTACATGTAAACCCTTAAATAAACACAAATAATATAAATAATATTTCCAATAATGATAGAATAAAATCCTGAATATTAGAGTCGATAAATAATTCTCTAACTAAAATCAACTAACCAGTATAACACAACAGTGGACCCCAAATTAAACCAACTAATAATAACAACTTAAATCCTTGGATAAAAAATAGATAATTAAATATTCCCATAGGCGATCATAGACTCGTGAAGTCACGCGAACAAATCCAAAAATTAATGTCTAGGATCCTTTATTCTCACTTGAAAAATGTTAAGAACAAGAGATGAGATTAAAACCTAATGAATGGAAATACAATGCTTAAAATATATATATTTAATCATAACGCATATTGTGCCTATAAAAATACATAGAGATCTTCAAAGATTTGTATAATGGATCTATTAAGTACATATCCCAGCATAATTTGAATTCTTAGGTGGGTGCAAGTATTTAAATATTTACCATGTTTTCTTATTCCTTTTAGTTTTTGCTTTGCATAATGTATCCCAGGTTAAATAGACTCTTTTAAATGTATGACATGCTCATGTTGAATAGTTAACATTTGGATAAGGATACTTGGGTCAGGGTATGATATGCGTGGCCCAATATAATTAAATATCTACATAAACATATTTAATAATATAATTTTAGCATATAATTTATGTATAAAATTATATTTTATGCATGAAATACCCTAATGGAACCTTATTAATACCATATTATTTGGTAAAATAAAAGAATTATATAAAATATATAAATATTTTCTCGTATCCTTATATCCTTAACTAAGAGAATTATTAGATTTAACCCCTAAAATGCACATCTGTAACGGACACTTGTACTTAAGTCCATATATAACATAGATTGTAACGGCATTAATTGGTAATAATATTATGAAATAAATGATAAAACCAAAAAGTGTCCGAAATGGATTAACACGAAAATGTAGTCAAAACGTAACTTTTCGGCAAGTTCCCCAACAACACTAGAAGTTTTTTGTAGCTATCTTTTTTCTACTGCTTAACAAAATTTTCTTTAAAGCAAGTTGACAAAGTTAAAGTTAACATAATTTTCGATAGAAATCAATATTTCAGGAGTTCAGTATGATCCCACGAATCCCCCAAAAGGCTACCAAAACTAGCGAAACTAGATCAATGAGCACAAGACCTCTCGTAGAATAATTTGGAATTATCTAGTGTTTAATTGCGGCACCCACTAGGGTTAACAACTAAGAAGCATAGATATAGATATGGGTATGGGTACGACGATTTTAAAAAAATGTGGATACAAACACAAGGGGAATATGGTAAATAATAAAAAATAAATTTATGTGTTTTAATAAAAATATATTTGAACAAGTATATCTGCAAATTACCTATAAGCTATTGATTGAAAATGTATTATTTTCTTTGCAAGTGAAATTCTATTTTTTATATTTTGGCCCCAAATAAATACCAAAATTACATATTGATCCTTGAAAATTTTTTTATATATGACATTTTGCCCCTATCGTATCCCTCCTATGTTCCTATTGTATCCCTTGTGTGTCCCTCCTGTGTCTAACTGGAAAAATAAATAAATAAAATAATTGATACGTATCTCATCGTGTCCGTATCCAATATGGATATAATACGAGTGTGACACCTATGAGTGTGACACCTATTTTAGAGTGTTTGTGCTTCTTGGGTTACCAAAAAGAGCCCTTAGTCAATGATTTTCAAATGTAGCTGTTTTCGCACTATCCAAACTTTTGTTCATTTCACATCTTAAATTCCAAGAAAGTCATTTCAAATTTTGAAATTTTAGATAAACAACCACAATTGGATCTTTAAGTTGCATAGCTAGGCAAGGGGCTTTTTTTAATTTTATAGATTCTCTATTCAAAATCAACCTGCATCACCTTCTCTAAATAATTCCCTACGATAGCAAATGCTACAGTTCCTCTCTATATTCGAAGTCATTATAAAAATTCTCTAAAATAGAAAGGACATAGAGATGCTAACGTGGCCTTATTTTTCACTTTTCTCTCCCTATTTAGAGAAAATAAGAGGTATACAAAAGATGATATGAATGCCCTTAGGAACAAAATAGCAGCTTTGAATATTTAAGGCTCTAGATGCTAATTCAAGAAGCATTTGCAACCCAATTTGTTAGAAAACAAGGAGCACTTAAAGTTACTTCACATACTAATTCAAATATAAAAGCATACTGACTAATCATAATTCCAAACTTAATTGAAATTGAGAATCATAATGAACAGAACAAAGGCACATTTATAATAGTTAGTTATCATATAGATGCTAATGAATAACGGAGACCACTTGAGTAGGAAGGACATTTCGAACATGTGCACAATGAATAAGGATAAGTAAGTTTGTTAAAATCTTGATTTAAATCTTAAAATCTTACGGTCTTATGATGTTGGGATAGGAAAACTTGTTGAATTGTATTAAAATTTTTAATGGGGGTCAAATAAATAAAATCCCGATTTGGAATGTAAAATCATTAAAATGTTGATTTTCTTGGCAATTTTACCAATTTTAAAAATTGAGGGATTTTTTTGAAATTTTATAGAATAAAATAGACTTTTATGGATTTTTTTTTTTTTAAGTGATAGGCCACAAGTGTTTCACTTGTTACTTTTTCTGGTAGATTTTCCTAATTGCATAACATTACTCTTTCCTATATTATACTAGTAGAGGACTATGTGCACTGTTTCATTAAATTGATTACCATAAATTAAATGTATTATTTAGAGTGGAAACCAAGAGACATACAACAAAATGTTACAATAATATTTTTAATCCTACAAAATTAAGCTAAAATGAAGTTAATATTTTAATACCAATTGTGTAAGCAAGGACAGAGCCATTCGGAGGCAAGGGGGGCACGTGACCCCCCTCAAATTTGCATATAAAATTACAAAAATACCCTTCATTCTTTACTTTATTTCAAAACTAATCTTTATCTTTTTTACTCCCAAACATCCACTTTACTCTTCACTCTTTACTTTATTTCAAAACTAACATTTATCCTTTTTTATCCCAAACGTCCACTTTACCCTCACAGCCTCACTCATCCGAACATGAAATTTCAATTCCAACCCCTTAGCGGCAGCACTCGGCAGTCCAGTTCCAGCGGCGCGTCGGCGGTAGTCCGGACTCCAAGCTATCCAACTATCTTTCTTCTCTCAT
>JAVXUM010000017.1:33960858-33971457 GCA_035590655.1 Pouteria glomerata | reverse complement strand
TTTGATGGGCTCTCAAATTGTTTTGATGTCGAGATAGGGTGCCTTGACATTTTTTTGTCTTCAAATCTTTTGTATTTAAACACTTTAAGTTTGGAAAGTGTTAATTTTATTACATTATGTTTGGAAAGTATTAATTTGATTAGATAATTTATAATTTGTTGAGATATATATACAGGTTAAATCATGGGACAGGGTTATATATAAATTTTAATAAGATAATGTGGGACAGGGTGGATTTGTTTTTTTTAAAAAAAAAATAGGCAAATTCTCGACCGCCTTATACGGTCGAAAAAAAGATAAGTCGACCGCCACTAAGCGGTAGAAAAAAAATTCTCGGCCGCTATTTTCTCGTCGGGCAAGTATTTTTTTCGGCTGCTTATTGGCGGTCGAAAATGGTATTATCGACCGCTTTTTGCCAGACGAAAATAGTTATCTCGACCCCGGTAAGACCGGCCGTTTGGAAGCGGACGATAGGCGGTCGACATATCTATTCTCGGCCGCTTTTATTAGTTTTCTCGACCGCTTTAGGCAGCCGAAAAATGCTCTTTTTCCTGTAGTGGGGTCTGGATATTAAACTGTGCTATACATAACTAGATATTAAACAGTACTATACATATAGTTGAAAATAAAATTTTATTATACACTATTAATACTAAAAATATTTTAAGTTAAAATTTTACTCAAACTATAGCCCACCAATATCAATACATAGCTCATGTATATTCATACATGTTCTCTCCACCATCGAGTAAGAAGCAGAAGAATCGATTTTCAATTTTAACAATAATAATTTTAGTCTTAAAATAAATTTTTAAATTAATTATGATTCTGTTCGATTTGTTGAATAGTTCTAAAAATTAAAAAATAATGAAAATCTTTAAAAATTATTTATTTTTTATTTTATTGCACGAATTATAAAATAAAAGCTATCTAACTTTATCTAAATTTTTTATCACTCCAAACACACCATATGAAGCATATGTCAGAAAAATAAATGAAACTTTTCATATATATATATATATTAGATACAATTTATCTTTCAGATTTAAAATCTTTTCAAACCAAGAATCATCCAATTAACCAAGTAAATTTCAACCTATTCCAATCTTGTCCCAAGAATAATAATTTTATATATTTAAAACAAAAAAAAGAATAATAATTTTATATGTCTGAATTTAGTTTGGGTCTCACTTCTTATTTTGACTCACTAAACTCCCATAATTGTTGCGTAATATTGTTACAATATTAACATTATGCTAAAAAAATATATAGTTATTAGTAATTGCTCCTATCTAAAGCTACAAAAACATAATTTAGTATGCAAATAATTTAAATTAAAATTTATAAAACAAACTTGCATGAAAAACTGTAAAAATAACTTATAAATAAAAATCACCAATTACGGAGATTAAGGTATTCATACACTATGTAATAAAGATATAAAATTTTATTATTTATTACAAATATTATCACATTTTTTTAAAATATTAATTTAAAAACTTTTATATAAAAAGTATTCAACAAAAATATGAAAAGAGTAAGAGGTTATATTTGTATATGAAGTAATCGAAAAAATAATCAAACTCGAAAGAAAAAAAAAAAAACGATGACAATTGAATAAATCTATTAGTTAAAAATATACAAATATAAAATCAATGAGTTATATTATCATATATATAGATATGCATGATTCATTATAAATCAGTCACGCTGCTCATTTAATAAAATTTTATCTAAAATCAATATTATAATAATTGGAAAACTTAAATACTTAATTAATGCTATTAAGAGAAATTCAAATTCTAAAAGAAAATTTTGTCAAAAATTTATTCATAGAATTAACATATCAGCAAGAGAGACTGATATGATTTGGAGTAGGAATGGTAATGAACCAAATTAATCGCGAGCTATTTAAGTTCGATTTGAAAAAACACGACTCCAATTAGGTTCGTAATTAAAACGATTTCGAATCAAACTTGATTTATAATTCATTTAGATTCAATCGCGAGCTCTAAAAGGTTTGGCTCCAACTCGTGAGCTTGATAAATATATATATTATAATATTTTATTTATTATATTTTACACTAATGCAATAACATTGTAGTTTGATCGAATTATTCGTAATTTGATCTCAAGTCTAATTTGTTTTTATCGAATCAAAATATAAAAGTTTAAATCGAACTTGAACTCGAATTTAATATAAATAATTAGAGTCAAATTTAAATAAATTAAAATTCGCACCACTAATTCGGAGGCATCCTACAAAATGAATGCATATCTGGGATAAAGACTATGTTTGTACCGAGGGATTGGATGATAAGAGCTAAGTAATATTATGAGATAATATATAAGATTGGATATATTATGTGATTAATTTTTTATGTGAAATTATTTTTTTAGTGTTTGATTAGTGAAATATAAAGTGGGATAAAAAATGTAATTTGATATATGATGTGAAAGAAAATAATTTTGAACCTTTAAAATTTAGTAGGAAACAAATCCGGAGGTGTGGGATTAATAATTCTACCATCCCGTGGAATTTGGTATCCCGCAACTTAGACGATTATGCATCCGGTTGCGATTAAAAATTTCGAAAGTAAAAAGGCTATGTTTATTAGCCGAATTAGATCGTAGGATTACATTTCTCATCCGTGAGTCCTACCTTTTCCAATGCTTGCTTCCTTTTGTTGGCAGCCGGATGAGACATCCGTGGGTCTTACTTTTGGCTGTTTATCCGACCATTTTTCAAATACCGAATCCCTATCTCTAGATTTGTTTCTTGCTAAAATCTAAAAGTTTAAAATTATTTTTTTTTACATTACATATCAAATTATATCTTTTATCCCACTTTATATCTTACAAACCAAACATAAAAAATAATAATCACACATAAAAAAATAATTTCATCTTTTATCTAATCCCACATATTTTCTTCATAGAATCTACAGTATTATTTATCCCCGTCATTTTGCCAAAGTGAAACTAAGTGAGATCGACGGATTAGTTGTCCTATCCCCTTTTGTTATCTGGCGATCAAACATGGCGAAAGGGTTATGTCGCCTAGGGGAGGAGATGGCATCTCCCTCCCGGCGGCAGGTAATGGGGAAAGAAGGCTTTATACGAGAGAGAAAACGACACGTCACTCTGAAATCGTTATAATACTTGCAGGCTTGCATATGGGGTTGCCCATCTTCAATGATTTTCTTTTGTGTGTATTAGAACTTTGCGCAATCCTAGTTTGGAAAGATTTTTGGCTACTTAAATCTTTTCCTTTTTTTTTTTTTTGTAACAATTATATTTATCCTTTTTTATATCCTAAAATTTTAAATCATGAGTAATAAAAATATTAAATTAATAAAACATTAAAAAAACTAACTATTCAAAATTAATTTTTTCTTTTATAAAAAATAAAATATTAAATTAAAAAAAATTAAAAAACTAACTATTAAAAATTAATTTTTTATATAAAAAAACTAACTTTTTTTTTTTCTTCTAACTACATATGTTTAAGGTTTCATCTAACGACACACTTTGCTTTCCTAAATTTTGATCTAAAAACATCTAATCCCTTTTCCTTGTTAAAAAGTCAATAAGTAGTCCCTTTGTAATTTGGATTATGTTAAAAAAACTAATGAATTTGTTAAATTTTTGTCTTATGAGTTAAAATTGGTTGAGAATTTTTTTTTTATAGAAATAGATAGATAAAAATATATTTTTATTAATTTTTATATTATATGAAATATTATTTTTTTAAAATTCCCAAATTCTCTCATTTTTTAAGTAATATTTTTTGAATGATCACAAATTAGCATATATGGCATGTGTGATGTAGATCTAATTAAATTTAATATTCTTAAGTAATTTTATATTTTAAATCAAATTATAAAAGAGTTATATGTTGATTTTAAACTCTAGATATATTATTTTTTTATACAAATCACAAAGGATTAAAATATAATTTTGCCTAAAATATAATCTAGTGAGGGACGAGAGGGGGCAAATGTCCCACTATCTGCAAAAATTTCATAAATATTTTAATATATAATACATAAATATCCTGACTGAATTTAAAAATTATCCTTTTAAGTATGTTTTATAATTTATTTTATATTATCAAATCAATCAAAAAAGTGAATTTTCTATCATTTTTTTCTTTTCTTTTTGTATCTTTTCTACTTTCTCAATCAAACTAAGAGCCTCCTCATTTTTTCATTTATAATACACACACACCCCAAACTCATAGTCTCTTCATCCTTTATTACTCTCTCTCATTGGATCAAACCTAAGCCTTCTAATCTTTGGTCTTCCAATTTCTCTTTCAATCTACCTTTCTCTCATTTAACTCTCTCTCAACCCACTTAATCATTATTTATGGTATCTCTTTTCTAAAGTTTCAATCCGCACTCATCTTTCTATTTATTTATTTATTTATTTTCTACACCCCTATATATCTCTTTCTTTCAAACCCTTATTCTCTCCCAATCAAGACACTATTTTAGCATATATTAAAACCCTATCTTCAACTTGTAATAGAATTATCTCAAGTCTCAAGATTCAAACTCATGTCTTTATAAAATAACTAAGGTGTTTTTGTCTTTTATGGTTGTTATTTATAAAATTTATAATACTTATTTTTGTTTAATTTTGCATTCACTTAACAAAATTTTTGGATCCACTCTTGAGGAGTAGTCTTATGAATGGATATTACATGCTATGTCGTACGGTTAAAATTAAAATTTTAAAAATTCAGTAATAATTAGTTTATTAACAAATTTATAATTTATCAAGGATATATTTTCATTAAAGAAATTTTGTTTATATTATATTGATAAATTACACATAATAAATAAAAATGAATTTTAAATAAAAAAATTTAAAGAAAAATATGTGATTGTATATATTTTTTATATCTTAAAAATTGATCACGTGATGTGCTAATAAAATAAATTTCAAGTGAAGGTTGAAATTATTAAGGCTTCGGTTGGCGCGTTCAAAAAATTTTAAAAAACTTTAAAATATTTCAAAAATTTCTAACTTATTGCAATTAAATTTTATCATGTGTTATTTTTATATTAATTTTTTTTTTTATTTCTTTTGAACTTTTTTAGAACTTCAAACACGCTCTACAATGTTACCTTTCATTTAAAAATATTCCTATTTTGAAATTGATTTGATTTGATTTTAAACTAAAGAATTGATTTGATAAATGAAATTTTATTTTTGAGACACGTGTTTAAATTTAAGAATTGAATTGAATTCATTTAAAAGAAATACCTATGACTCTGTTAATAGAAAATAGAAATTTCTCCACTTACTTAGGTGACTTAGAAGAAGAAAATAATTCTTATCAAATTTTATTACTTTGGAATTAGATTTCAATTGACATAAATTCTAAAATTTGACTTATGAAATGAAATTAAATCTTAACTCATAAAATTTTATTTACATTCCAAATATAAAAATTAATAAAAAGTTTTATCAAAATTAAATTAAATTTCATCAAATTTATCATTTTAAGCGTAGTGTTGGAATAAAATTCAATGTAAAAGACAAGACATTTGCATTTATGGTTTTTTTTTTTTAAATTTTCTTTCCTTCTTTAAAATGAAAAGGGGGTAGAAAAAATGTATATATTAATACTCCAACATTTTTTATTTATGGGGGAAAGTGCTATAATAATTTTTTAAATACAATAATCAGCTATTAGTTAAAAAAATAATTTATGATATTTAATATATATGTTCCACTTTGAGCACAAAATTTTATAAAAAAAAATATTAAAAATTTTTAAAAAATAATATTTTTATCTCAGTGCATAAATTATAAAAGTATAATTTTATTATTTTTTATTAATTTTTTTTCATTCGCATCCATAATAATATAAAATAAAAATATTATTTTTTAGTTTAAAATGAAGAATTAGTTTTTTTTTTTAAGTGAAGAATATAGTTATTAAGGAAGTGTTTGGAAGAGAAAAGGTCAATAAAAAGTATTATAAAAATATAACAGATTAGATATGAAAATGATATATATTAAAATTTAATTAAAAAAATATAAAAAATAATTTAAATTTAATGAATTTTAATAAAATTTAGTCATCTAAACATACCTAAAATGCAATTACCGTTTAAAATTTTACGACGGGGCACGGGAATCGGCGAAGGCTGTCATAGCTTACACGTGTTATAAGGCAAGAGCATTCGCAATACATTGTGACACGTGTCAAGCGGCAAGCGCTCTTCGACTTGACCAATGTAATTTCCGAAACAGCAGCCAATTAAAAATTAAAAAGATATACAGACAAAAATTTGAACGAAACGAATCCGAACCGATGTGACAGCTGTCGTTTGTAGTACCGTCCAATGAAGATGAGAACCAGAGGCAAATACAGAGCCGTGACGCCCTAGCTTTCTCTTTTCTTCTCTGCTATTCTCTGAGTCGATTTCTATGGTACAATCGCCATTGCATTCCTCTATTTTCTTTATTGCGGGAGAAAGATTAACGAAACCCCAAGTCTTTCCCAAAATACAGACAAATTTTGACTTGGGTTTTCTTCTACAACTCCCTATCTCTCTTTCCCCTGCCATTTACAGCACAAAAACTCTGAACTTTCAACATCCATCCTCCATTGCTATACATACATACAGATATACATATCAATCTTCTTGTTGTTGTTATTGTTAGTTTGGATATATTTATAAATTATCTAAATTTGGTTGGAACCGAAGTTTCTGACCGCCACCTTATCAGGAGACCCAGCTAAATTTAGCATCTTTATGATCTGTTTATTGGCCCAAACACTTCCCGTTTCCAGAGAAACACAATTCCATCTGATTGAAGATCGATTTCAATTGCATGTTAGGAGGAAATTGAATTTCAAATCGAGAGGCGTTTCTGTGGTTTGTTGGGGAGTTGTTGGGTTGAAGAAATCGTCGGTGTCGATGGCGAAACACGCTGGGGGTTTGCCTTCGGTAATGCTAACTTCCGGCGCGAGCGGTCGCGTGAACGCTTTGTTCTCGCTGCAAGTCCTCAAGAGTCTGCTGATGCTAATCAATGCGTTTCTCATGCTGTTGCTGCTGCCTTTCCGTGGGAGGAGGAGTTCCGTTTCCACGACGGCGATTTCGTGCGAAAAGATGAAGGACGAGAAACAGAAACAGGACGCCTGCGGCGGAAGCAGCAGCGGCAGTCAAAGCCACAGGAAGGCACCTGTGGTGCGGGTGCCGGCGAATGTGCCGTGGAAGAGCAGCGCGACGGTGGTGGCGGGCGTGGAGCAGGATGCGGGGGCCAGAAGAGCGCTTGCGATTCGGAGGGTGACGGAGGGGAAGGATGACAAGTCCATGAGGGAATTTTCTCTTTTCGTTACGTCCAGAGGAGAGACAATGTTCACCCAGTCGTGGACCCCTGTTTCCAAAAAGATTAGGTATTTTTAATTTTAACAATTCCTCTATTTTATTTAAATTTCGTAGCCATTTCTGTTACATATTTATTTGTTCAAAGTTAATATTTGTTAGTCTGATAAATATTTAATTAGGCGTGCGCATTAATGTATCCAAATATTATTTGTACGTATGTGGGCTTTTTTGATTTTATAATGAGGAAGTTAGGGCATTCCCCTACATTCAGTTTGCAAGGCAAATGACCAACAAAACCCATCTGCAGCCAATTATTATTGTTTTCAAATTTAGCTATCATGAAAGTGATCTCTTTGTCTCTGTTGGGGATTTATCCTATTCGGGTAGAATCAAGCCTTTCAAATTTGTATGGCATCCTAACAGGCCTTTGAATTGGTTTTGAGATGAATGCTTTGATCTACTCGTCCCTCATTCCATCTCAATCTCTTGGTTGTCATCAGTAAATTCAATTGTTGCTTTTGTCTGTATCTCCACATGCAGGGTCTGTTGACATTTATCTATCCGTAAAATAAGTCTCTCAAATTAGTATAAGATTATAATGGTTTTCAATTAATTTTGAGTTAGATGCGCTAATAGTTTGTTCTCTCTTTATTAAGAAATTTTATGTAAAGCATCTTCAACAGCACCCCCCCTCCCCCCAAAAAAAATTGTTTTATGTGCTTTTTTTTGGTACCTTGCTGTATTTAGTTCTGTAACAAACAGTATTTGAACCACTGGATTAGATGCTGATTATAATGCTTATTTGTCCTTTTCTTACCTAGCAAAAAAAAAAAGAAATATATATATGATGTTCATCTGTCCTGTGCAGGGGACTTGTGGTTGTTTTGCATGGACTGAATGAACATGGGTAAGTAATATCCTTTCCCCCTGGGATATATTTTCAAGTACAGTTGGTTCTGTAACCTTGTTTAACTGATTAAAAATGCATACAATTTTTATAATAGTGATAGATACAAGGGATTTGCTAAGGAGCTGAATGCAAATGGATACAAGGTTTATGCAATGGATTGGATTGGTAAGCTGAAAACCTCTTTCATGTCTGATCATTGATCTTTTAACTTTCTAAGAACCAACAGTATTCTTGTTTTTGCCTCCCCCCAAACCCCCCTTCTCCAACAACCACCACCACCAAAAACTTGACACATCATGAATTTTCATTGATGCATCTTCCCTATCTATCCTTCTCTTTTTGCTACATTTTTCCTATGTATTGGGAAGCATTGTGTGGGCAGTTGTCCTGTTATTAGTTGTCTAACCATATAACCCACTTAGTTTGTTTTCCCATTATTTTCTTTTAGTGATTTGTGATCTTTTGGTTCACTAACTAACCTAGTCCTTTTAACTGCGGGTGAAAAATTGCACTCCAAACCTCAAATTCAACATGAATTTTGACCAAATTTGCAAATTCGTTTGGTCAAATTCTCAAATTTGAAACGAATTTACATTTTTTTTCCCAATATTTGAAAGACTAATACAATACTATAATGATCTAATATACACCAAATCATTAGCACGAATTATAAAATGGTCAATTGTAGTCAAGATAAAGTTTCAAGTGACACAATCTTATTAATAGTAATCTTTAACAGAAGTGTTGCTTGCTATTTTTTTTTATTCATTTATAAAACATTCTTATCCTTCAAACTTAATTATATGTGATAAGTTTTTGAAGAAGTTTATGTGTAAACAATAAATTTAGGCAACTATGTATGACTAGATGTATATGTTTATAATACTTATATTTACACTTTGGAGGAGCTCCTTCTCTCATAATATTTTCGTGAACGACGCTTTGGTTCCCATTTTTGCTCCTCCTCGCCCGCTTGCCTTATTGGTTATTTACACGCCTGATGGCAGCATCTTTTGACTGGGCAAAAAATTTAAAAGATGATTTGACTTCACTGTGATTAATTTTTACTCTCCCAGCACTAGTGCTGTCCTGAAAATAATATACTCTCTAGCCATACTATATCACTTGCATGAAGTATTCATTTAGACCTATCACTACTGAAGCCTTATCTCCTATGTTTTTGTCTGCTGATTCAATTTTTACCTAGTGACTAGATTGAATTCTTGTATTGTCTTCTCTTTTCAGCATCATTTTCCAAAAAAGAGTAGAGAAAAAAAAAAAGAGGTTTCTGTTTCTAGGTATAGGGTTGAGCATCTAATCAAAATAAGATGTTTTTTTAATTCCATGTCCAGTAAAGTGTCTCTACTTGTACATATTTCCTATTGTTTCTAAGGCTAATTATCCTTGGCTTTAAGTTTGGTATAGATGTTCAGATACCAGACACTAGAAAATAGAGGAGACAATTTGGTTTGAGATACGTGCTTAATGGTTTCCTTCCGTATTCTGCAGTCTAGAAGAATAGCAGGGGGTTTTAAATTTATTGAACCAAAGATGAGAGAACCCTCTTCTTGTTTCTCTAAAACTGTTTTTGTGCAACCACTTAAATTTTGAGTTGTTAAATGTGTGTCTTGGTCTCATATTAACTATGAACAGATTCATATTTTTGAAGAAGAGAAATAACAAAAAAATGAATGAGAGAGATCAAGGGAATGGAAGATAGATTTTCTCTTTTCCTTCTCTTGTCAAAGGCTAACAAATTTTCACAGGCCCAGGAGTGCCTTCCATAGCTCCAGGAATTCCCGTTTCTTCCAACCCATATGCACATGTAGTCATTGAGATTATGCCTAGAGGTGATGCCAATGTTAAATGATTTAAGCTCGAGACTGTGCTTGTTGAGGCCAATATTTGTCAAATTTATTTGTTCATTGTGATTGAGAGACTATTTGATCCCCTTATTTCTGGTGCACTTGCTTTAGCTGACATGTTGAACTAAAGTCAAGTTGATTATTTTCTGTTCAATGAGAAGATACATGTGATTTTTATGCACGGTGGTATATACATCTAATGTCCCCCTTTGACGAATCCTTAGTACTGAAAGTGACCGGTAGAGACTTGCGTTATTTTCACAAGCTTCTCTAAGTATACAAATTATGAATATATATCATTACCTTTTCTAGTGGACCATAGGTTGCTACTAAGCTCACAGAAGACTGTGGCTCCGTTTGGAGCCATAAAAATGTTCAAAAAAGTTCAAAAGTGAAAATTTTTGGGATTTAAAATGTAAAAAGTTGTTTTGAAATTATGGTTAAATGATTATATTTGATTTGATATAAAATT
>JAVXUM010000017.1:33936725-33954409 GCA_035590655.1 Pouteria glomerata | reverse complement strand
AACACCCTCTCTCAAATTCAAGATGGTAAACCATCTTAAGTTTGGAAATAAGAATATTGCGAAAACAACTGAACCGGATATAGAAAAAGTGTGAGCGTAAAATCTGAAGTTGTGTAGTTGTTGACGGTGACGAAATTTTAACGACAAATTCTTGAAGAAATTTCACTACCACTGGTATAATTATTTTTTTGAATTGGATAAGGAAAAATAATCAACTAAAATATGCGGTGTACGAAGATGGAACAAGAAAGACAAAACTGTAAAAATGTCTGAGAAAAATAACATATTACTCTTTAGAGTTTACGACTAGTAAAAAAAAATGATATCTGTTGGTGTATAATAATTGATTCCATTAATAGCAATACTGTGAATAGAATGAAAATATAATATTGAAATTTCATCCTAAATAAAATAATGTACTAAGACGATGAAATACGAAGAAACAGAAGTCAAAATCAAAATAAGAAGTGCCAAAAAACTCTAGAACCAGTTTAGACTGCGGAACAAAAAGATTTTGTGACAGTAAAAAATAGTGTAGTAGAATGATGCTACACTAGCAAAGTCAAAAACATGGAATATGGCTCTAATACCATATTGAAAATAAAAAAAATAAAATACAAGAAATAATAGAATTAGAGAAAGAAAATATAAAGTCTACATCTTGTCATATGTATCATAAAAGTTAAGAAGAGACCTTCAAATAGATTTACAATGAGAGGTATGTATGGTAATGATCTACATACTAAATTAAATGTAGCTACTTAATAAATAGTAAAATATAAAATATTCCTATATAGGTAAAATATGTATATAAATAATATATCATAATCTCATATAAAATATTCTAGCACTAATATTTGATTGTATAGAACAAATTAAGGCTTTGTTTGGTTATTGAACTTAGTTTTAGCTTTTTTTTTTTAGGTTACTTTTTTGGTTTTATATGACATTTTTTCACCAAAACTTACTTATTTTTTTTTCAAAAATTATAACTTTTAATCATGTTAATAGCAACGTAAAAAAAAAAAAATCAAAAAATTCATTTCCTTTTGGGAAAAAAGTAACCAAAAAATTAGTATTTTTATTTTTATGTGTTCGGTTTTATCTAAATGAACATAAATTTTTTATTTTTTTTTTATGAATACGATTAACACACCTAAAAGTTACGAGTTTTGAAAAAAAATTTAAATTTTGATAAAAGGGAAAAAAAAGTCATATGAGAGTTATAAGATAAAAAAAAAAAAAAAGAAAGAAACTACCAAATAAGTTAAAACTAATTTTATAATCAAATGGAACCTAAATTTATTAATCTTTAATTAATAGACTAAGGATTATAAAAGAACAAAGGAAGAAAGCTCAAGTTATGTGGGGAGAATATCTATGAGCCACTCAGACTAATTTCAGGAGACTCTAGATATTTTAAGTATTCAAATATATGGTCCAGATATTATGAGTATTCAAATATATATATGTATATATATTTATATAATATACATTTTTTTACTATTGCATAAACATATATACAGTACAAAAATAGCTTTAATCATAATATTGAATTAATGCGTTACTAACAATAGGATATTAAACACAGTTTGAAGATTTTACATACTTAAATAAAGATAAATAAGTTATATTACGCAAACTTTTTTTAATTATGTAACTATTTTCAATAAATATCAAACAAAATATCAGTAGTTAAGATTCATTATTAAAAATATTTATAAAATAGAGAGCTTTACCATAAAATTCAAATAGCACGAGATGTATATATATATGTTTCTAATCAAATACTATAATTTATTCAAAAAATTAATATCGAAATATATATTAATTTTTAAATATTAATATATTATTACTATTATTTTGTTTTTGTTTTTGTTTTTTTTTTTTTAATGAGATAAACCTCATCATCTCTAACGGTACTTATTCGTCATCCCTAGTCTTTTTTTTTTTTTTTTTTGGTTAACTATTCGTCATCCCAAGTCACGATCAAAAACCAACCACAAATTGATATCTTCTTCTATAATATTCTAGGCTTTGGCTGAGATTCTTGAGGGGGTCCTTCACTCCTATCTCAAACCCTGTTCTCTCCTTCCTTCTCTTCTCTTCTCTTCCATGAACACGCCTCTCTCTCTCTCTCTCTCTCTCTCTATTCATCCGATTATTTTATTTTATTATTTCCATCTCTTCATCCAATAATCAAGCTTTTTTTGTTTTTATATATTTGTAAATATTATTTTAAAAATGTTATCGATCTTGTCCTATTGCTGATAATTAGATCTCTAAATATCATTTCTATATATTCATTATTTCTACTCAATTGAGGTGTAAAACTAAGCAATTTGCTTCAGCAAGAATTGTGTCGGTGGTAAGAGATGCGAATCCCACTGGCTTTTTGCCTTTTTTGTTTTCTTACTTTATTTTTATTTTTTTAAATTAATTTAATTTTGTTAAAAATAACTAAGGAGCTCTGCGCCTTTGTCCCGGGCTTGTGGAATGTTGATGTGCTGTTTATTAATTATTAATTAATTTATATTTTATTATTTATATAATAACAAGTAAGCATTTTAATTTATAATAGTTTTTAAAGAAATATGCATGCCTGTTGTAGTTTTCTTTTTTATCAGTGTCTATTTGCAGATAGTTGGATTAAAAAAAAAAAAGTTAATTAATTAATTAACTATAAGGGGCTGATGATGGAAAGTTTAAATTATCTTAGCGGATTTCAATCAGATTATTTTCGTCAAAATGATCCGATTCTTACACGCACTGAAGCCCCTACTTCACTTTAAATTTACCCTGCCATTGTTCGATGTTATTATTATTATTATTATTTTTGAAAGGGATGTTATTATTATTATTATTATTATGAAGATTTAGGTAGTATTTGAATTAAAAATTTATCAAAAAAAAAAATGATTCAAAATTACTACCCGTGTTTGATTTTGTGATGGAAAAAAAAAAAAAAAGGAACAAAGTACAAGACACATTTGATATTTCTTTTTAGGGTAATTACATTTAAGTCCCTTAAACTTTTAGGTTTATTACACTTAGATCCCTTTTATATTTAAAATTAGTAAATAACCCTTTATTTTGAAATTTTGCTCACCGTCCATTCCTCTTTGTCAAATTTACTGCTAATATCGTTAATATTTTAGTGAAAAGATAAATATGTCCTTGATATACACTTTTTATCGTTTCTAGTATTTAGTTGCTAATTTTACTCTATTCGAAGGGTCTCCTTTCAACTTTCCCATCCTATCCGCTGTGAAACCTTCCCCCTCCTTTTCGACCTTCAAACGAAAACGAGAAATGAAAAAAAGAACCCTAACCCACACCCTTAAACAAAGCCCTAACGCAAACTCAGAAACGGAACCCTAATCTAAACTCTCGAACTCAGATCGTTGTCTACACGTCAGGTTGGTACAGTGGTTATTCTGTCTTTGTCTTTCTCTCGCTCCCCTCTTCTCTCTATGTTTGTATATATTTACTAGTATGCGTATGTGTTTGCGTAGATGTACTTTGTTTTTGCCTTTGTTGTGTTCGTTGTATTGTTGATTTTGATTTTTTGATCTCCCTCTATTCTCTGTATTTATATATTTACCCGTATGCATATTTGTTTGCATGTATGTATATTGACCCTTATTTTTATTTTGTTTGTTTGTGGTCCGCCCTCCTTCGTGTGTGTTTGTGTATTTTTATATATTTACTCATATGTGTTTGTGGTCCCCCATCTCTCTCTTTCCATTTGTTTTTTGTATTTTTGGCCTTCTATTTTTGTTATGTTCTTAACCAGGTGTATGTCTCTAATATTTGAGCAATTAAGTTTTTTTTTTTGTTTGTTTGTTATATTCTTAACTATGTCTATTTGGCTTTATGCTTTTATTATATTCTTAACCATGTGTATATTCTTGATTTTTGAGTAATTGAACTTTTTTTCTTATATATAATTCTATTGATTAGTTTGTTAGTATATCATTTTTTTTTTCAATTTTTGTAAAGCTACTGGTTGTGGTATTCTGTTTTAGTTTTTTTTTTTTTTTAATTTGTTGTTTGCGCCAATTTCTGGTGAAAACCCTTAACCAAGCTTTCATCTCGACTTTAGGTGTAACAAGTCCAGTATCCCCATGAGATGTGACACATTTATTTGTTGATTTTTAGAATAAGACTACTACATTGCTTTATTGACGATTTCTGTACTAGTTTTGGAGTTTAAATGTGTAATTATTTTAGAATCTTGGATTTCAATCTATTTTTTTTTTTAACATTTATGTTCCATAAGTTACTAATGGCACCGAAACACACACAGTATACTCTCACAGTCCACCATGGTGATGATTTTGTGTTCATAATTAGCAAGTTGGATCCTAACAGATATTATATGTTAGATCTAGTAGATGACATATGGGAATATACATTAGGTGGGACCAGTGGATCTTTTAGAAGTAGTTTGAAAGTGTACTACAAGTTAAGTAATTTTGCTTTTGCCTTAGAGAGTGATTCTCATTTGTTAGACATGTTTGAGATATCAAAAAAGAGAGAGATAGACATATTCGTCGATAATGTTGAAGGTTATAATGTTAGACCATTGAAAGTAGATGATGACGAAGGTGCAATTGCTATGCCTGAACCAAACTGTTTTGTTTATGTTCCTGAATTGCCTCAAGGATAGAAGATTCTTACTTTGTTAGGCCCTATTGCTGAGGCAGAGGTAAATTTTGCTGCTATTCCTTTGGCATAAGATTCCTTAGGCAGAGGTTGACTCTACTAATGTGGGTGATATTCTCTAGGTTGAGGCAGACTTCGGTGATGTTGATAGTGATATTTGTTTGTTGTCCAGCGATAAATAAGATGAAATTAATGACATTGAAGATAATATAGAAAACACACAGACAGTGATTCTTCTTTTAGTTTTGAAATTGAGTATGACAATGATGAGAGTGGTTGTGATATTAAGAGTGAGTCATTTAATCCTGAAACTAAGGATGAAACTGATGGGAGGGGTAATTAGTCTAGTGTTAATGATCAAGACAATGCGGAGGTTGAACACATGGAGGGCTATCAATCTAATGATAGCTAAAATACTGGGTCAGACTGTGATGATTTTGTTAGATGTAAGAAAAGAATAGGGGAAGTGTTTGTTCAAAAAAGAGGATAGAAAATAATATTAGAGAAAGGCCATATGTTTGAGAATGTCAACCATTTTAAAGATATATTAAAGGATTATGTGGTACAGGAGGGTTTCAAATTAGTTAATGACAAGAGTGAAATAAAAAGAATGATTGCCTACTATAATGCTACAAGATGTCTATGGCATATCCATGCCTCACTAATGCAGAATGGTATCACCCCCTCAACAAAATTGTATTTCAAGCCCAAAAAATACTAAGGCCATGGCTATATGAATTGCAAAGAAACTTACTGATTGGTTAAGAAAGAACCTACAGATGGTTTTCGGGGCTATGAAGGCTAAATTATTAAAGGAGTATTTTGTTGAAACAACCTGGATGTAACTGTATAGAGCTATTAAGAGAGTTATGGATGAAATTGAGGGGAGTTTCATGGATAGCTACAAAAAACTTCCCCAATATACTGTTAAGGTAAGGAGGACCAATCCTAACAAAGTTGTAAAAATGCAGTATGAGAGAGTACTGGGGGAGCCAAATCCAAACTTCCTAAGGATTTTTATGAGCTATGAAGCACTGATGATAAGTCTACTGAAAAGAGTGTAGGCCATTTATTGGTTTGGATGGCTACCATCTCAAAGGGCCATGCGGTGAAGTGTTATTGGTTGTCATTGCCCTCAATAAGAATGATGGGATTGTTTCAATTGCTTGGGCAATTGTAGAGATTGAGAATATGGACATCTTGGGATTCTTCCTTGACAATCTGCAGATTTGGATTGGTAATAAGAAGTTGTGGACCTTCATGTCCAATGGACAGAAGGTATGCTTTTTATATTGAATATTTTTGTGAATATTGGTGTTTTGTACTATTGTACGCATTTTATGTTTTAATGATCAAGATACATGTTAAGTATTTCTAATCTTATTTATGTTAGTACTATTTTTGTTTTTTTATTTTTAATTCGCTAGTTTTTCAAATGTCACTTAATAGTGATGTCTCAGACATCTTTACAACAACTTCAAACAAGTTCACCTAGGAATTCAGTTAAGAAGTCTCTTTTGGACAACTTCCAAGCCATCTAATGTCGCTGATTTTAAGCGAGCAATGAAGGAGCAAAAAACAATACACCCTAAGGCAGACATTTAGATGATGAAAAATCCATTGGAGTTATGGGCATAACACAAGTTTAATTCCTTGGTTAAAGTAAAGCATGTAACAAATAACTTTACAGAGTCATTTAATAGCTAGATAGGTGACATATGGAGTAAACCAATTCTTACATTTTTCGATGGCCTAAGGAGTAAGATGATGACTAGGATCTGTAGTAGATTTAATCAGGTTGCAACATGGGACAGTGGGGTTACTCAAATGGCAAAGACCAAATTGGAGAAGATTAGTCACGAAAGTAAGAAATGCAGTATGCTGTTTGCAGGTGAGGATGAATACGAGGTTCCAGATAAGCAGAGAAGTTATGTCATATATTTAGGTAGAAAGACTTATTCTTATGGCGCCTAGGAAATATCAGGTCTCCCATGTAAACATGGGATAACTTGTGTATTGTCAAGGAGAATGAGACTTGAGGATTTTGTTGATCTTTATTTTAGTAAGAGTAAGTATATGGAGACATACGAGTGTATTATTCACCGATGCTTGACGAGTTTATGTGGGATGGGAAAGTATTTGGGGATTCTATTGAACCTCTAAGACTATGAAGACTCCCAGGCAGACCAAGAAAAAATAGAAGGAAAGGAAGATGAGGCTGTTATTGCCATGAGTGAGCAGAAAAAATTGCACAGCATAAAGTGTAGGACTTGTGGCAGATGGGCCACAACAAGATGACATGTCAACAAGGTCCGGTTAAGGTAAGACATTGCTCAGTTAATTATAGTTTATTTAGTAATTATTTATTTAATGAAATCAATGTTCTTGGCTTATAACAAGTTTGATTACAATTTATCTAGTAATGATTAGTTTACTAACATTAATATTCTTGGCTTGTATAGAAGCACAAAGCAGCAACAGGTAACAATAACACCATGCCTACTAAATTACAAGTAGTCAAGAGAGGAGCAACAACAACTCCATAAATAGCCAGGTCACTATCAACATCTCTAGAAGTAGTAACATCTTTATCACAAACAGTAATACCTCCACCGAACCCTTCTCAATCCTTAGCAATCTAACTTTCTTTGATAATTGAAATCAGTTGATATTGTGATTTTGTAATTAGTTTAAATCAGTTAGAACTGAAACTTTTGCAAGTGTATATGTATAAGTTTATACACAGGTTTTTTATTTTAGTACAATGGTACACTAGTATAAGCTTCTGCTTGGGTTTTGGTATACATGGAACGGGGTATAGTTTGGTATAAGAACCCACTGAAGGTTTTTGAGTAGTGCGTAAAAGATGAAAATAAATATTGTTTCTTATGAGTAAAGGGAAAATGATGGGATTGAACATTGTTTCTGTCAATATTTCAAACTGTTTACAGTAACTAACAACTATATTCAGATATATTTATGTTTATGTTTAGCTTTAACCAGCAGCTGTTTTATGTTGTGTTTTAGTTATATTTTAAGTGTTTTATGTTTTACCGGTTAAGTAATTACAACCAAAAGTGTGTGCTTTAATCACCCATGGAGGTGTTTTATGTTTTATCATATATATTCAAGCATTGTTTTATGTTTACCATTGACGTTTGTTGTGTGAAGCTAAATGAATTGTTGCTGTTTTATTTTGTTATTTATCAGTTAAGCTACGGGAATTGTTGCTATTTTGTTTTGTTGGTATAATTGAGCAATTGGGCTCATTAAAGGACCGAGGTTGTGGAAGAAGTAATGCTTTGTGGGACAAGGCTTGTAGCAATTGAGCACATCTATAACACCCAAGCTCAAGCATTGATCGGGTGTTCGGAAGAAGCTGACACAAAAAAGGCACAGTGATGCTTTGTGGGGGTTAACCTAGGAGAAAGGCACAGTATTTGTTTTCTGCCTAATGCTCACTTAAATAGCGACTTTGTGGTCATATTCAATAAGAATGTTATAATTAACAAAAGGTAAATTTGAAACCAAAAAAAAAAAAAAAACTTAAATTTTATTTATCTATTTATAAAGAAATTTATAACTTACAAGCATTTTATATTTTTGAATTCTTCAAATTTTGAAAATAACAATCTTCACTTACCATATTCGGTAGAGAATAAATTCATATTAAAAACTTAACAAAGTAAAAAATAATTACAATGGTGGTTCCAAATTCAAAAATAATTATGATGGTGATTCATATTTTGACAAAATTAGTTGAATTCACATACTACAAATCAGCTAATTTAGTAACGATTGTTTATAACAATTCAATCTTCTAGCATAAAAAAATTACAAGCGCACTACAAAATATGATCAAATTAACTTTACTAATATTACAATCAACAGTATAAAAATTATTCACGTGATGATCACAATTGAAACTAACATAAGCTTTAGAACTGTTTGGTTAGCTTTCAAAGTCTGGACCTTGCAATAATCCCTTTAAATTCATTCATTACATCACGAGCCATGGATTCATTCCCAGTATTTGCTTACTTGACTTGTTATTAATTCAGCCATCGGTGGTAGAGCAGTGCATCAGGCAAAAAAAAAAAAAGAAATTATATTCTCTATTAGCACATTAAAAACAAAGCTTTCCAGGATTTTTTGCTGACTCTGATATACTAACAGTAGTCCTTTCCCCACACTTACAATGCCTATTTCGATTCCTTAATCCCGAGCTGTCATCTCTAGTGCTATTTATTGACATATTATTATCATAGGATAATTACATTAGACAAAACAAAGAACTCATATCTCTTGACTAATTATTAACAAATTGAACAATTAACAATTACTTTAAAAAAAAACTAATTTCCTTCTTAATGTATAAAATAAAAAATTTTTATGTTTGACATTTTATCAAACATCTGCAATGAATACATTTTATCAAATGTAAGTGAACTACTCAACATCTGTTGATAATTAACAAATTGAGTGATCAGCATTTTTTTCCACAACAATCCAATTTTTTGCTTTTTTTTTTTTTTTTCAATGGGCAAGAACAATCACATGTACAATGAAAAAGTAAAATAAATTTAAACTTTCAAATTGCAGGTGAACTAAACTTATTTTTGTGAATTTCTTATTTTTTTTTTAATTTATCATACAAACACATTTTTTGCTTTAACTAGGGCTTCGATTTTTTTTTTTTTTTTCAGTGTTATTTCCTATAATCACAAGAAAAAGTAAAACGAAATGCACAAATAATTAACAAATGTTAAAGAGGGAGAATTATTACTGCACCTACAAGCTTTGTTCTCCCAAAAATAGAGAAACCCTAACGAAAATGGATGGGGTCAACGGAGAGAAAACCGATAAGAACTGGCCGATAGAAAGATGGACTACCTTTTCCTTTCTTTTTCGTCGTCCAAATGGCCCTCCTTCGAAGTCCTTGCAGTTGTTACAGGTATAGACAAATGCAAAGCCATGGACCTTCAAAGTGAGATGAGTTATTCGAGTTATTTAGTCCTTTAAAATATTCCAAGGGTAGAGTTGGTATATTGATTTTTTTTTTAACATCATCCTTTTAACTGGAACTCTAACTATATATTAACAGAGGGGGTGGGGGTGAGCAACATTACAAATTAAGGAGTTATTTGCTAATTTCAAATGTTAAG
This sequence comes from Pouteria glomerata, assembly GCA_035590655.1. Lineage (NCBI taxonomy): Eukaryota > Viridiplantae > Streptophyta > Magnoliopsida > Ericales > Sapotaceae > Pouteria > Pouteria glomerata. Next base: position 33,944,576 of record JAVXUM010000017.1, on the reverse strand, counting down.
GGAATTTAAGTGTAATAACCCAAATGTTGAAGGGGTCTAAATGTAATTTGCCCTTCTTTTTTATTTTTTTCTACAACTTTTCTCATTCTTTACACACACACACACTCACATATATAAAACAAATTAACTTAATGATTTAACATATATTCTCAAATTAAGAGCTGAAATTTTATTTTATAACCATAAGTGGCTGAGATTTATTTGAGAGAGAGAGTTTTGCCTGGCTTTGGGTTCAAATTTCAAATCACGACCAAAAGAAGGCGATAGCCCAATAACAACTCCAAATATATTTAATTTCTATATAAATTTTTTATTTAATTTATTTTAAATCATTTTATTTATTTTTTTGAGCTATTTGTAACTCAAATTATATTTTCATGCCTCAAATTAAGGGTTGAAATTTTGTTTTATAACCATAAGTGGTGGAGAGCTTTTGATGTACAAGAGTTTAGTTCAAATTTTAAACTTTTCTTCAACTTTGGTTTCAAATTTCAAATCATTGTTTGTGACCCAAAACTGGTGATAGTCTATATAAATTTTTATTTAACTTTTTTTCTTTTTAAATAATTTTATTTATTTTTTTGTGCTCTTTATAACTCAAATTATATTTTGTACCTGTGGCCACGAATAATTTCTAATATATATATATATTCATCTTAGTCAAACAAATATCTAAATATGCAGTTGTCTTTTAATTACTAAAAAAGTAAATAAAATTGTATTTATTTATATTTTTACAAAAGTTTTGAACCAAGTCAAACAAAAATATTACCTAAGGAAGTGGACTTGAACATCACTACTCAAGCCCAATCTCGAGATGATCTGAATTCGGCCGCTGTCCTGTGCCTGCGATCGAACTAAAAACCCGTCCGAGTTGCAGCCCCTTATATATATTTATATAGATATAGAGTGAGGTATTAAGAAGTAAAAACTTAAGAATTTTTTTGATTTTTCAAAATAACCTCACGAAATGTCCATAATTCCCAAACTACCCTTAATAAATGAAAACCGAATTTATCCACATTGGGTTAATAAATTATATTTAAACATGTACATTCAATCAGCATGCATTGATAGTCGTGTGAAAATTATTTTTACTACATAATGTAAATATTTCTAAATTTACATAAAATTCACCGTATGATTTTTATTACATAAATATTTCTAAAAATTTACATAGAATTGACCCTATGCTAAAATTGTAAAGGTTGTCACACGATACTAAGATGAATTGAAATAATTTCTTCAAAATAAGGGGGAAAAAAATACTTTTGATTTTTCTACCTACGTTTAAAGGAAACGTGTATTAATAATGACAACATAATTCGTGTGGGGAACAAGAAGTACAATGAGAAAGGATTGATCTAACAGACACGCATCTAATAATGAACGAACCATTCAGTGAGTGTTAAACGAATAGGAGGAGTCCAATGTGAGTTGCCAAACAAAGCCTAAGAGAAAAAGCTTAACCAAACAAAGCCTAAGCGAAAGCTTCCCTTCATAAAACAAATTCTCTGTTCAGTCAGATATGGTGGGCAACAATGCCTTCTGAAACTAAAATCAAAACATGAAATGGCTGATTTAGATAATAATATTATCACCTTGAGCGATAAAAGCAACCCATAAATCCTAAAAGAGTAGAGAAAGGATTAAGACGTCAGATGAACAGTGAAGACCAATGAAAATCATAATCATATACACAAGAATACCGAGAAAGACAATTATCGCATCACTCATCGTCCTTGTACGGGTACTCCTCAGGAACTTGTTTCAGAAGTTTCACCTGCAACTCGAATGCATCATCCCCTCTAAGCATATCGCGGATCCACGCGACTTCAGTCTTCATTGACACCTGAACATGGGAGGAAAACCACAAGTATTGAAGGTTCTGATAAAATCTGTTAAGGCATCAAATGATTTCTTCAAAATTCAAACTGCCGAACTCCTTACACCACCAAAGTAAACAAGCAAGTCCATAAATTGCAATATGTGATGATCTATTCCTGAATGGTTTGGAGAGAAGCAGCATTTCATAACAGGCAATGACACTCACCCAAACAGTGGATAACTAGCCCATATCACTCAGACCCCCTTTTCTTATCGGCTTTGGTAAATATGCATTCTGTGGAGAAGGGGGATGAGGTGGTGCTCGTGGGTTGGGGGTAGGTTAGTTGTCATATGGTTGAGCTTATTCTCTATTTATCTCTATTTCTGCAGAGGCTGTCTTCAGGAATATCTGCTCTCTTTCAAAATCTGGAGATTGTTCTATGTTTGCTGTTCTATTGAAGGAGAAGTTTTTTTTTTTTTTTCCCCTTCAACCTAAAACGCAAAAAAATACTTTATACTGCCAAATGGAACAGTATAAAGAAAAACAGAAAAATTGAAAGAAGGTAACCCCTTTGCACTAAAAACTTGGGCTTCCAATTGTTTTGATTAGCGAATCAAGAGAAAAACTTAACTAGCAATTAAGAACCAGTAGTGGTAAAGGTAGGAATTAATGATTTCATTTTCCTTTAATTTTCCTGCATTTTCTTCTGAACCAAACTGACCCATTAGAGTATAAGAAACAAAAATGAAGGAAAACTTGCCTGTGCAAGATATGGTCTGGCCCATGAACTTCACAAAGTTGTGGGAGAGTCAGTGCCCTCTCGGATACAGAGCTGAGAGCACAATTCATACAGTTTTTAAAAACCGTGTGCAATTAGGGCTTTTTTGTTGTCTGGGTTTTGCAAAGAGTGGGAGTAGATATATGCATATGTGGATATATGCATACACAAGGGTGCCCTAGGGGCAAGGAAGAAGGGAAAGAGGGGCCATATACCTAGAAGCAGGGGTCGGAGAAGATGATTAGAGGGTCAAAAAGAGGATCCACCAAAAAGCTTACAACTCCTCTTCCATTCATTCTCCTAACTTCTTTGCATCAATTAAATGCACTCTAGTCACTCTTGATCAGTTCAGTCCCAGGTCAGGTCCAGTTTTAGTTGAGAAAAATTTGGTTCTAGTATTTTTGGAACTGAACCAATAATTACCTTGGGGGTCGTAAATGGTACCTATGAGAATAATACTTGCGAGAAACAAGAATTGATACAGGGAGAAACTTTTAGGATTTCCACCTATCAGACCCTAAAAATTACCCCCTCAGGTAAGGTTGTACAGAGCACCACAAAAGCCATAAAAATTGACATGCAATTCTTGAAACCACAACCCCACATAATAAGAACTAGGTATATATCTAAAAGCTGCTAGTTCTAACTGCTTCCATAATTAGAAAACTAATTTCTAAAGAACTGCCCCACAAGTTGATCTGAGTTGGCTGTTGGGCTTCCTTTCCTTGGAATAGGCGTAGGCTTGATTCCCTGAAATTGGAGGCAATGGCAAGGGGCTGCTTGCATGTAACCAACCCAGTTTACCCGTTCACACGTAACCAACCCAGTTTACCTGAAATTGGAGGCTGCTTGCATGGCAAGGGGCTGCTTGACATTTCATTTTGTGTAATAAATTAAACTCCAGACAGGACACTCATTTTTTAGTTTACTTAAGTTTGTTTGAGCAACCATTTCCCTCTAGTGAACTAAGCCGGCTCCCTCAAAGGTAACGCAGCTGCTACTCTTCAAGTAAATAGGAATGCTATTATATCACGAAACCATTTGCATGTAAAAATTCATTTACATATTTCGGAAAAAAACAATCCATTTTTAAAAGAAGAGACGCAGAGAGAACCAAAATCAGATCAGTTATCCAAAACAAGCCAAAAAAAAAAAAAATCATTTGTGAAGTACCTAGTAGAGAAAACCAGAAGTAGGAGATATTCAATTAATTGAAACAAGGGAAAAGTTTACCATCTCCAGAGCTCCTCTGATAACTCCACTTAAGATGTTGCAATAATATAGACCATGACATGTATCAGGAAGCTCAACAAAGTCTACAAGTGGATTATCCTCCAAAATAAGACTGCAACAGGTTCCATCAGCATCCCAGTTGCTCACAGATGCAGTGACCCCTAAGAACATTTTGAAGCCAACCTGTTACAAGCATTGCCAGCTAATGAATGAAACCAAGTATTTGGAGATTATACCAGAAACATTCGGCTAGTCAAATGAAATAAAGCAAGTCATCATTTGGCAGCAACCTTCCATTCCCAATCTAGAAGACAACATCTTTTTTTTTTTCATAAATGAAAAGAGAGAACATTAAAGAGCATCAAGCAGATGCCACCCATGTACGAAAGCCTCACTAACTACAAGAATAAAGTAATGTCCGTATGCTTGGTTAGTGCAAAAATTTGTGTAAATCCAGTTCACTCCCCCCCAGAGAGCCAGATATACAAAAAAGACCCCAAACTAGAAGAATACATGAACACACTTCTTATCTCTCCCTAAAATTTTCTTTTCCTATTACCAGGTAAAGATCTTAAAACTCTCCCTAAATCCTCTTTTTACTTTCTCACATATCTATGCAGTGGAATGTTTAAATTCAATTCTTCCAAAGCAGTTCTCCCTTTACAATAGTAGACCTATTGATGCAGGGTAAAGATGGTAATAGGATTCTACTATGGAAGTTTCCTACTTTGGTTTGGATACTTGGCAAAATTTATATTTAACTAATAATTTTATTTTATTTAGGATCAGTTTAAAATATTTAGTTATTTTTAAATATATTTTTAGAATATATTTTTTCAGCTTAGGTATCAAGTTAAGAATATTTCAACTATGGAAAAAATTTAATTTCAATATTTTATATTATTCAATTTTTTATTTTCTAATTAGAGTTTCTATTTAAGCATTGTAAACCTATAGATTTTAAGAGCTTTTTAGATTAATTAATACAAGTGTTATACCTTTTCCTCTATTGTTCTGAGTGTTTTTTAACCCTAGCAATAGTTTGCCTGCCTACGGTGAGTTCTACCCTATTATAGAGTTTCATTGTTTGTGCGGAAGGTGTTCGATCTGCGCTTCCTATCATCAGCAATGCCGCATCAATTGGTATCAAAGATCTACTAACAAACCTACATCATGCCTTGTGGGAGAGGACTTGGCTGCAATGCACCTCTGAATGCTGTCTACGAGCGGGATGACATAGCTCGAATTGACACAACAGATCAAAGCATTAACAGCTCAAATGACTATCATGGTGGTACAAGTCTAATGTAGAGATCGCAACCCATCTCTTCAATCTGGAGACGATGGTACTCTAAGTGGGGATTTTGACAATCTCTATGTAGAGTCAGTTCTTAAGTATTTTCCTAGGTAGGAAAGGTTTGCGATTGAGGTTGATAACTGTCGGCGAGAATCGGGATTGAGGATAGACATCCCCGAGTTTAATGGAGGTATGCAACCAGAGGAGAATCTATTCACATCAACAATGATTCCTAAGTCAATTGTTGATTGGAGTAAACCACTAGTTTTTTATGAAGAACCTCCAGTTATTGAAGCTTCAAAAGATTATGTTGAAGTTATTAAATCTCAAGTAGATTGGAATTCGCCTCCAATATATGATAAGTGCAATGACGATAAATTATCAATTTCTACTTCTATGGATTCAAATAATGGGCCACACAAAAATATATTTCATGATGAAGGTCAATTTAAGAATGAAGAGTTGCAAGGGAAGATTCTATCAGTTGAAGAAACAAATTTTGAAATTGAAAGTGCTTATGGAGAACAATCAATCATTCTTATTACAGCGATCCATTCTTAAATGGATTTTATGAAGATTCATCGATTATGCAATTGAAAATATTTTTGAAGTTTTGAGTCGATATTTTGGTGAGAATTTATTTTCCTCCGTGGTTTGATGATATCTCAATGCTAAAAAATCAATGGACTATAAAGGTCCGAAATTCGAGAACGAATTCTTTCCAACAGGAAGAGAATGATGCAGAGTGAAGATGCTAATAGGATTCTATTACGGAAGCTTCCTACTTTGTTTTGGATACTAGGAAAAATTTACATTTAATTAATAATTTTATTTTATTCAAGATCAGTTTAGAATATTTACTTATTTTTAAATATATTTTTAGAATATATTTTTTTAGCTTTGGTATCAAGTTAAGAATATTCTAACTATGGAAATAATTTATTTTTCATATTTTATATTATTCAGTTTTTTATTTTCTAATTAGGGTTTCTATTTAAACATTGTAAACCTAAGGATTTGGAGAGGCTTTTTGGATTAATTAATATAAGTGTTATATATTTCTCCTCTATTATTCTAGGTGGTTTTCAACCCGGACAATAGCTTGCCTACCTATGGCGAGTTCTGTCCTATTACAAAATTTCATTGTTTGTGCAGAAGGTGTTCAATCCACGCTCCCTATCATTAACAGCGCTGCATCACCTATGATTTTACAATCTAGCTAGCCAGCTTGAAATAGCCAATTGACTCTTTCCAACTTTTAAACTTGACTCAATTAACTACTTCTATATGTGGCGTTTTCAACCATTAAACAATTGTCACGCTAGATACGTGTGGACACGACACCTATTTCCAACCATATTCAATATTAAATAGAAAAATAAGAAACCCACTGTACGAGAATAAGCATGCATGCATCTGCAATGAAATTAATACTTCAGAAGACCTCAACTCGAAAGATTTGTGCACTCTTATAAATAGGTTGTTAAGTTATATTCACAAGACAAGGCACTAACACAGTATATGAAACTCTCAGAAAGACAAATAATAATGCAAAAACTTGAAAGTGGTCCGCTGTTAGAAACACCAAAGAATAATAGGAACAAATACAAAACAAATAATACTATAACTAGGATGCCATAAATAAAAAATAATGGAATTTTTTGTGAAATAGGTTGAATATGTATCTTATTTGAAGATTGAACCGTCTCCCCATTTGTATACATATAAAATTCAGTTTTTATTATCTTCTCTTTCCTTTGCTCGTACTCCATCTTCCCTTTTCAACAAACTTAGTTTATCTTCATCAGTATTTTAACTGTATGCGTAATACTACCAGCAACTTTAATTAGTCTACACAAATGGTATTCATTTTGTGATTGAATTAATGGATGCCAGATTTATCATGATCAAGGCAAAAAATAACAAGGCAATACCAAATTGGCAGGCATAAGGACCATCAGCCCTTTTGGATAGTATGATGTCGAAAGAAATAAGAGAAGACAAGAGAAAAGAACTTAAGATCTCTCTTGCGTTTGTGAGTTTTATTAGGAGAGAAGAAATGAAATGGGAACAAAAAGAAAGAAAAAAGTGCCTCAAAATCTCTCCATTTTCATCGTCCCAAAGTTGGAAAGAAATGGAGAAAAGAGAAAAGTTCACTAATGAATTTTTTTAGAATATCATATTTATCCTCAAATAAAGAACAAACAAAAAGATTGCATATGCGTCTAAGATATAATAGTGGCGCAGCGGCAGAGTGTTGGAGAGGTATCGTCCTTGAACACGACGGATTGCTCTTGAATGCACAAGAACGTGGTCTTGAATTTACAAGAACCAAAGAAGAAACAAAGCTTTTAGCTAAATAAAAGTGTATTGAAAAATTGAATTGAATCGATTGGATTGAAAAGTGTTTACAAAGTGCCTCATTTATAAGGAAAATTAATCCTAAATCTAATCCTAGTTAAAATAGTTTTTTTTTTTTAAGGCTCTTCCTATTCAATCCAAATTATATTCGGACTACAAATAACTTTGGGCTCAAATATGAAACACAACTAATAAAATCTTAAATAAAATAAGAATAAAACTAATCCAAAATAAACTAGAAAATACCAAATTTGTACTACATCAGTCCTCCTCCTCTTAAAAATAACTCGTTCTCGAGTTATCTAGGAGAAGAAAAAAAAAATGGAGGACCATTCCTAGCAAACACCTTCAAGA
>JAVXUM010000017.1:33890707-33903796 GCA_035590655.1 Pouteria glomerata | reverse complement strand
TTTTTCCTCTCTTTTTTTTTTTCACATTTTCACTTCATTTTATTTTTTACACCAAATTAATTCTTACTCCAAATACACCCTTTTTTAGAGTTTTAGATTTTCTTTTGAGAAGCTCAAATATTTTTTATTAATTTTATTTTTCTCTTTCTTTTTATATTTTTATTTCATATTATTCAAAATTTTTCTCTCTCTCACCCACATCTCCCTCTATATAAAAGAAATGGAAATGGATTTGAATTCAAAATTCATTCTCTTGCATTAGGTTATGATGGAAAATAAAATGAAAAATGAATGGAAGTTAGTAAATTAAAATTAACTAAATTAAAAAAATTAATAGATTAATAAATGTCTATTATTTTATTATAGTTTTTAATCTATTCAGGATAAAATAATTTTTTTGTAATTGTTAATATTATATTATTTTATTATTTTATTCAATATTTGTCAATTTCTTTCTCTCACTTCCGCTGTGAATATGTTTGATTCAATAATTTGTCATGAGAAAAAGAACAAGGTATGAATTTACAATTTCTTTCTCACATCCACTTAAATTGTGATAGAAAATACAAGAAAGTAATTGATTAAATTAAAAAAATAATATATTGATAAATATTTTTTATTTTATTATATTTTTTCATCCACTTAAATAAGGATATATATATATATTATGAGATTTTATAATTTTTTATTTTTTGCATTTGCTTAATTTATTTTTTTCATTATTTTATTCTAAATATGATTTTAATAAATTTATATTTTTTTTTCCAAATATCAACCCGTGCCTTGCACGGGCCGACTTTACCAGTTCTTAGAAAAATGCGAGCCATGCACAATCGCCTGCGGGGCTGGCGCAACTGAGGCCACCCGTGGCTCCATGCAGATTTGGTACAGCTATATTTTTGGCATATTGCCTTCCAGCTGACAAAGGAAAAACACTTTTGGCCTCCATTTGTGACCACTTCGTTTATTAAGGAGACAAGCCTTTCTTTGACATTATATACATTAATTCACCCAAGGGGTTAGCTAAGAAAAGCTAGAGATGAGTACGAGATTTGAAAAAAATTTTTAGACCGCGGGTTCGAATCTCACCTGATTAATCCTCATACAAAGGATTAAATATAGAGGGATAAGTGATAGGGTGCACCCGACCGAACATAATGCCCGACCGCAAGCGATCAACGAATCAGTCTAACGGGAACGACTCGAGCACAGCTGTATGGTCAACCCTGACCCGATCGGCATTGATCGATCGGTCGACCCCCCACTCCCACGCGAGCGATCCTGAGCGATCAGCACCGTTACGCGCCCGACTGATCTCGACAAAAAGACAAATGTGTACGTATTGTACCCACCACTACCATCTGACACACCATGATCCGCTCTGAGAATTACGCTCCACTACTAACGCTTTCAGCTGGCCACCAAAGAATATCGTTCTTGAGATCTACACTACACGTGGCACATTATGATTGAAAGGGAATACGATAATCTACTGTTCACATGCACAACATTCATGCAGCGTCAGGCATGCCTATATATACATCTTCACCCTTGGTATGGAGGTACGCACAATTACATTAAGCCCTTGCTATTACTCTGCCGGATAATCATCTCTGCTTCTTTGCTAACTTAAGCATCGGAGGCTCTTTGGCAGGCACCACACCGGTGTTCAGACAGCAATCAGAAGGCCACCCGGACGCGACTCAGACCATCTAGTGCTCTTATATAATTGCTGTGTTATCAGCTGGTTCAGCAGATGATATTATCTTTTCACTTACCCTGGGCGACTTTTGTGAGTGTTGATGAATCTGTCTGCTCTCTCTACTCATACTGTTTTGTTCCAATTCTTGGCGACAAAAATATTGCAGACTTCTTCAATTTTGATAATGGAATCATAAGCATGGTGATAGTTCTGTTCTTCTTATCAATTCCTTTTCCCATTCAAACAAGATACCCAATTCATTGCAAAGGATGTATGCTGACATGAGGGCTATGTTTGATTTGGCAGATTGTATGATGGGGTATAAGTAATATTATGAAATAATATATAAAATTAGATAAAATATGGGATTAATTTTTTATGTGGGATTATTTTTTTGGTATTTGGTTGGCAGGATATAAAATAAGATAAAAATATGATTTGATATGTGATGTGACAAAAAATAATTTTAAATTTTTAGATGTTGACGGGAAATAAATTTGGAGGTGTAATATAAATAATACCCCACCTCCTGTGGGATGAGGTATCCGGCATTTTGGGAGACTATGCGACCTAGTAGGATTAAATATCCCTCAAGCAAAAAGTGAAACAAACACTTCATTGAGTTGGACTCATGAATAGCTAGTCTTATCCCTCAAAAATATCTTGCTATCAACACAAACGTGAGGTATAAATATACTTAAATCACATTTTTTTAAATATATTATAGACATTTTACAATGGGAGGAATTTTAATTTCTTTTTTTGATAGGTAAGTAAAATGTATTAAGATAATATAAAGTTATATACAAACACAAGAACTAGTCTAGTCAAAAGTTAGAGAGTATCCTAAGAAAACTGAAATAGTTATCTAAGGATGCTATCTACTCCCACCAATCTTATCTCTCTTCTTTACAATTTCATTCCAAAAGAAAATTTCATTTTGTATCTCTCTTGTGACAGAGCACACATTAGATCTCGCACCTTCGAAAGCAATAGCATTCCTGAGTTTCCAAATGTGATACACTGTGGCATTGAAAGCTACCCGACACAATCTACTATCAAGAGAATTTCTTCTAAACTCTAGAGCTGCCCAACAGATTGCTTCTTCCCAGTTACCGGCATCAAAATGAAATCCAAAAGGTGCCATGACAGTATGCCATATTCTATCCGAAAGAGGGCATTGCACCAACAAGTGATCAATGTTTTCAACTTCAGCACCACAGAACAGCACATGGAGGTTCTTAGGCCGTAACTAATCAATTTGTCTTGAGTATTTAGTTTCCTCTGAATTACTAACCATAAGATAAAACAGTGTCTGGGAATGCATCCTTTGAATTTAATGAGAATACGCCAGTCAACAGCAGGATAAGATGTTCTAAGTGAATTCCAAGCCTTCCTAACTTAGAAAAGAATGCTTGAGTCTTCAACCCAACTTACAAGGTCATCATAATTAGAATCCGAAGTAGGCATGGAATCAATTAATTCTTTGAGGACCTCCAGTTCTAGACAATTGGCAGCAGGCCAATGCCATCCTTGGGGCGAGACTATGGCATTGACAAGAGTAGAAGACCCAAGTCCCGAATCATGAATAACTCTTTGATTAACATCTAAGCATATAGGACCTATAGGGAGCCAATAGTCAAACCATAATGAGGCAAGGTTGCCTTTACCGATTTTATAGCAGATTAAGGTTCTAACCACATCTAGAAGTTTCAATAACTTCCTCCAGCACCAAGATGAGTCTCTGGGAGCTTTGACAATCCAAAAATTCTTGGTTTTCAGTAAATTGGCATGCACCCATTTCGTCCAGCTGCTTGTGGATGAGTCTTTCAAGGCAATCTCCCATATGTACCTCAGCATTGTAGCCTTATTCCAATCCTTCATTTTCTGGATGCCTAGCCCTCTTTCCTCAATTGGTCTGGTAACTTTCTCCCATGCCACTTTTGCTTTGGTAGTTTGAAGTGAAGGGCCACTCCATAAAAAGCTTCTAAGGCAACTCTCCACTTTCTTAATTATCATTGAAGGAAGGACGAAATAAGCGCTCCAATAGGCTTGCATACTGAATAATACTGATCGAAGCAATTGTGACCTGCCAGCATAAGAGAGAGAAGCTAGTCCAACTCTTGATCCGCGCAAGAATTTTCTCCAATAGAGGCTGAAATTCAGCAGCTCTTAGTTTAGAGGAAATACTTAATAGGTAGAGCACCTCTAGAGAATCCCAATAGATTAATTATTCTATTAGCCCCTTAACTTCTCACACCAGATAAAAAAACTTCACTTTTTCTCTCTGTTAGGAGTTAAGCCTGAAAACCTGAAAAATTGTTGCAAGCTGTTGTGCAAAACATTTACTAAACCAACATTCCCTTTGCAAAACAGAAAAAAGATCATCAGCAAAACAAAGATGGGAGGTAAGAGTGTTCTTGCATCTCCAGTGATATCTGAAAAGTTTTGAATTAGAAATCTCCTTCTTTAAGATTAATGAAAGCACATTCATGCATAGAACAAACAAGCAAGGAGCAATTGGATCGCCTTGTCTTAGACCCCTTCTACCTTTGAAAAAACATGTAAGCTCGCCATTAATGGAGATAGAAAACATAGGAGAAGAGATACAACTCTTAATCCAATTTATATACGTACCTGGAAATCCTATTGGTTCTAATGTATCCCAGATAAAATTCCATCTGATAGAGTTATAGGCCTTTCTCAAGTCTACTTTTATAGCACATCTAGGAGAATTCAACTCTCTGTGATACCCTCTCAGCAATTCCTGGGCTAACAGGATATTATCACTAATTCTCCTTCCCTTGATGAATGCGGATTGGCTAAGATCAATAACACTAGGTAAAATCGACTTCAATCTACCCGCCAAAATTTTTGATATACACTTGTACACAGTACTGCAACAAGAAATTGGTCTAAATTCTGAAACTTTTGAAGGGTTAGGGACCTTAGGAATAAGGGCAATCACAGTGTTATTAGCTTGCTTTAGCAGATTGCCAGAGTTGAAAAATGACATAACAGCGTCAATGACATCCTCTCCCACAACAGACCAAACTGCCTTAAAAAAAGAAATCATTAAATCCATCCGGTGCAGGAGCCTTGTTACAATGAAGAGAGAATAAGGTCTATTTAATCTCTTCTCTTGTGACAGGTTTACACAAAGTAGAAGATTAGATGAAGATATACAACTCTGCATAAAATTGGATAAAGCTTGATTACCTGGGTAAGCAGTGGCACAATCAGATCCCAATAACATGGAGTAAAAGTTGACGGTTTCAGCTTTGACCTCGTCTTGACTTGAAGTCCAACTCCCATCTTCTTTTTGTAAAGATAGAATCATGTTCTGGTTGTTCCTAGCTTTAACATTTTTGTGGAAGAAACTGGTGTTTCTATCACCCTTCTTTAGCCACCATATTCTGCTTTTTTGTCTGAAGATACTCTCCTCCTGTTCAACAGTAGAATGTAACTCTAAGACTAAATCCTGCTCTTTACCAATAAGCTCTGGATTGCCCCCTCTCTCTATTTCCTGTTGAACAACTAAGAGATTCTGTCTCAAAGAATTAATCTTCTCCTTAGAATTCCTGCATTTGGAGTTGTTGAACCTTTGGAGCTCAGCTTTAACTCTGTTGAGCTTCTGATATAATCTGTACATTGGAAAACCTTGGTCTTCAATCGACCATACTCTACTTACCAAAGGTAGGAACTCCTTGGACTCAGCCTAACAATTGAAAAATTTGAAGGGAGTTTTCCTCTTAGTAACAGAATCACCAGAGTGAATAATAACTGGGCTATGATCTGATACACTCTAGGGAAGAAAATGGGCATAGGAATTCCTAAATTGTGATATCCAACAATCATTGATAAATGCTCTATCAAGCTTCCGTTTAATGAGTCCCACACTTCTTTTATTAAGCCAGTTAAATAGGTTACCACAGAAGTTAAGATCATCTAGATTAGACCTCCACAGACAATCAGCAAGATCACCCATATGGCTGCTCCAATCCTTAGAGCCTCCACCTCTTTCAAACGAGAATCTTATGGCATTAAAGTCTCCTGCCACCAATCAAGGGGATTGACCTGTTAAAAGAGCAAAATCGGAGATGGATCTCCATAGAGATTCTCTCTCAGTAGGAGTGTTAGCCCCATAAATAAAGGAAACAGAACAGGAAATTTTACTCTCAATAAATAAGAGAGAGCAATTTATATGCTGGTCTGATTCAGGCAAAACACTAACACTGAATTTATTAGGATCCCATCCAATCCATATTCTTCCATTGGGACGTGAATTATAGTTATCCACAAAAGACCAACCAGGTATCAATTTTCTCCTTACAGCAGTACATTTGCTCTTTTTTGTCCTGGTCTCCAAAAAACCCATACAAAATATGTTATTACTTCTAACAAAAGATAAGACTTCCCTACATTTAACAGGGTGATTCAGACCCCTTACATTCCAAGAGCTTAAATTAATCATCAAAAGTGGTAGGAGGATTCGCAGGTTCTCTGGTCAGGGCATTAGAAACTGACAGCAAACCAATATTTGAACCACCCATGTTAATGCTTCCCTCAAGTCCTGGAAGAATAATCTCAGTACAATTTTCTAACTGAATCTTCTTTCCCTCTGCAATCTTTAAAGCTTTGGAGGATTGATCTCTATCTAAGAAGTCCTGTTTGCAGCTACTTTCTCGAGACTGATCTAGGACATCAAACCTATTGGCCATATTGTCATTTGACTTAACTGGAATTTCTACAGAGGTTTGAGAATCTAATCCATCAACAAGTTTCCAGGATCTGCATTTTTAGTGCCCTCCTCAGATTGAGATTTGCCACCTTGCTTATCAGTCCTCTTCTTCTTGTGTTGAACCATAGTCGAGCCTTCCTCACCTTTATCCCTTTCTTCCCTTTGAGGCTTTTGCACCCATAACTTCTTAACTTCCTTTTTACAGTTACTGGCATGATGCCCAAAGATTCGACAATTACCGCACATTCTAGGAATCCAGCCATATTCAACAAGTATCTCCACACTTGAACCATCCTCCAAATATAAGTCAAAAGAATCAGGTAAATTTGAGAAATTGGTAATTTCCACGCAGACCCTTGCAAAATTAATCCTTTTAGCAGAAGCTGTTGAAGGATCAGCTCTAACAGGTTTACCAACAGCACTAGCAATATAGCTTAAGCCAACATTAGTCCATAACTCTAGAGGGATGCTATAAAGTTTTATCCAAATGGGCACTGCTTTACACTCCTCTTTGCAAAAAAATCATATTTTGGTGCCATTTCTTCAAGAACAGTGGCATACCAGCTATATGCCAAGGGCCTTCAGACAGTTTATCTCCTCCGTATAGAGCATACCAGTGCCCCCAGCAAAGGAGCGTATTTCTCAACAACCTTCTCTATGGCTTTGCCCTCTTTACCATCCCCGGCTCCTTGGCCTATATCAGTAGGACTACGTCGAGAAGAATCAACTTCCTCCATAGGTTTCATTATCAAAGCTTCCTGCAGATTCGGCCAATCTGTGGTCTTTCCTCCAAGCACAAAACTGTCACCAGGTCGCTGTTCTCCTCCATTGGCTGAAATTACTCTCTCAGCTGGCATATCACCACCAGTATTCTCGCCAAAGTCATTAAAAGCTTCTTGGTCAGTCTTTTTACCGAGCCGAGACTTCTCTGTCCCAGAATGCTTTTTAAGGGCACTTTTGATGATATTCTTTCCATATTTCCCCGGTATTCTACCACCCCCAGCTTTCCTTATTACCCAATCGGCCGTGATTTAACTTAGAAAAAATAGGAGTTAGGGTCCGTTTAACACGGCGTAAAATCACGAAAATATTAAAAAAACCACAAAAAATAATAAAAAATATAATTTAAAAATTTTTTTAGCAGTTGACACATAACAACTAAATCACGTTTTCTTGAGATGAATAATAAATCTTTTAACTTTTGTGTTAATTTTTTAGAAAGAGAAACCGTTCAAATGATTTTTTTTTTGTTCCGTCAGAATGGTTTTAGATTTACTTTTTGACATTTTGACTTTTACATCAATTTTTTAGAAAGAAAAACCATCTAAACCGTTTTTTTGATTTCGTCAGGACAATTTTGTGTCAGAATTTATTGAGAGTGGTTAAAAAGTTTTTAAGATTTGTAGAAAAATTATTGAGATTTAGGAAATATTATTGAAGTTTATAAAAAATTTATAAGAGTTTGTAAAAATTTATTGAGATATATAAATATATGCAGATTTATAAAAATTTTACGAAGTACAAAGTATACAAAATGTGTTAAAAATTTTTAGAAATTTTTAAAATTTTTTAAAGATTTTCATTATTTTTTTACGTTTTTCATTCCTCCAAATAGGCCGTTAATTGTGGTGTAAGCTTAGAACTCTAACAAGTTTTATTGTTTTTGCTATGTAGAGATATATATACTATATATTTTACATCACTGAGATCTTATTAAGAGAGTGTTTGGAGTGGCAAAAAATTAACAAAAATTTATAACAATTACAGCCTCATAATTTGTACAGTGAAATAAAAAATTAATTCTTTTAAAAAAATTTTTAATATATTTTTATAAAAATTAGAACTCCAAATAGAGTCTTAGTGACATCATAGAAATGCTACATGACAACTGATAGAATCTCTTATTTTTTTTCTTAATGTTTTTAAAAATAAAGAAAATAGGTCAAAACGCATTTGGTTACTTGTATTTTCAAATTTTGTTTTAGAAAATAGAAAATGAGTTAACACATAAAATAAAAAATGACAAAAAGTCATTTTGAATATTTTTAACCAAAAACAAGGAAAATAAGGCATTTTTTATATCCTTGTTTTAAGATTTTTAAAATATAAAACACATAAAATAAAAAACAAAAAGTAAAAAATAAAAGATCAAACCAAATGCCACTTTAGATTCATAAATTTTATTTAAATGACAATTGCGCATCAAAAGTTAAATCTGTAATATTTTTTGGAGTACTTAGAATCGAGTCTTATTAATCGGTTTGTTTCCCGGTGCATGAAAGATTACTTCAAGCACATTTTGCAGAAAAAGAGTTTAAAGGTTATTCAAGCACTCTGAGATCTGTAAAAACAGTTCAAAGGGAGTTTGAGCGACCTACAAATAGGATGTTTCCCTAATTTTTATCGAAATATATAATGTCTTTTCTAGCAATTGTTTTGATTATATTTCTCATTCAATTGTGAAAAATCCTAATATTCAAATTGAAGAGATACAAGTTAGGTTAGAGAAAGAATATCAATTCAAACTTTTATCTTATAAAAGAAGAACATATCTGGGATTTAGGAGGCGCTGTTTGGATTCAAGATCAGAGTTAATCTACGGGTTTGGTTTGTCGCAAGTTTTAGTGAGTAAGAGAATAATAGAGCTAGAATAGGGTCTAGTTCTATCTATATCTAATAAATCTCTTATAATTATATATATATATATTAAATTGATTTTCAGGTCAATTGCTTTATAAACTCTAAGTTTCACCTAGAAGTGGTTTTAGGATTTATCTCGTTAAAATTCTGTATTCTCTCTCTTTATGGTTGGCTGTGCTTATTATCTGTAACATTTTTTTTTTCAATTTGTTTCTTATGTGTTGTGTTTTTTTTATGAGCAATTAATCATGTTTGTAGTGAAGAGTTTTGTCCTACAAGGAAAAAAGAAATAATATTTTTATTTTTATATATATTTTTTTGAGTTCATTAGGAGACTGAATATTCTAGTTAAATCCACAAACTCACATTTAGGTGGATAGGGCTATCCAGTGGTCCATTGTTTTTGTATTATTATTATTTAAATTTCAAAACCTAACTCAAACACCACATTGAAATATCCAACTTAACCAATTGATTAAGAGTTATTGAGTATGAGAAGTGCACAAATAAGAAATTAAGAAGCAAAAGAAAAAAGTGAGTCTTTTCAAACTTAGTTTTGACACCATGTTAAATAGCCAATTTAATTAATTGAGCGGAAGTGACGAAGTCTATTGATATCTTATACTGACTTGAAAAGTTTATTTTATTGAGATGAGATAAAGCCCAATAACTATCATTCAAATAAGACCAATCTCCTCTATGTATTTTTCACTTTCTTCCAAATTCTTGCTATCCAGATGTATATGGGTGTGTTTGGAGTAAGGATTTGTGAGAAAAAGAAAATCAAAGGTAAAACTTGAAAAAAAAAAAAAAAAAAAAAGAGAAAAGAAAAAACAAACAAAAAAAAACAAATGCATGTCCTTATTTAAATAAATTTAAAAAAATATAATAAAAATAAAAA
The DNA here is from genome assembly GCA_035590655.1 of Pouteria glomerata. NCBI lineage: Eukaryota > Viridiplantae > Streptophyta > Magnoliopsida > Ericales > Sapotaceae > Pouteria > Pouteria glomerata. Next base: position 33,893,812 of record JAVXUM010000017.1, on the reverse strand, counting down.
TTATTTATCAATAAATTAATTTTCTAATTTACTTACTTTACTTTCTCAAATCCCATTCTTTTCCTTTCTTTCTTCCAACACAAATTAAATAAGATAGAGAAATTTAAATATTTATTCTTTACTTTTACATTTCCCATATCTTTAATCCAACTGCACCCAAAAATTATGTTTAAAAAAAGTTTGAAATACTCTTAGGGGTGGAAATAAGTTAAATTGAGCTTAGTTTTAACTTATTGGAGCTCAGCTTGAGTTATTTATACTGAATTCGAGTTCGGTTTGATCTTTTATATTGGCGCAAGATTGACTCAAGAAAAAAAATTTAAGATTAAGTTTGACTCACAAATAATTTAATTAAACTAAAACGATATCGTTTTAGTCTAAAATATAATAAATAAAATATTATAAAATTATATAATAAAAATGTTATTAAAAAATATATATTATTTTATCGAAATCTGTTCGCAAACTTTCAAACTGAACTTTTCTTGACTCGAGCTCTAGTTCAAATCTAAAACGAGCTACAAGTTAAACTCGATTTGAGTTCATTCTACTCATGACCCAATTTTGAGTAGAGTTTTTTCCAAACAAAACTCGAATAACTCGATTCATTTTCATCTCTGAATATTTCTCACTACAAGTGGACACTATTTTATCAATATAGATAAGTTCATACGCCCATTATTTAAATAGGATCAACCTGCACCCAAAATTCTCCCCTTTCTCCCTAAGCATTGCAATCCAAATACAAATAGGCATTGTTTGGTTGCGGGATAAAATGAGAGGATTCACTTATGCTAGCAGTTTGTTGACTGGAAAGGAGAGGTGACATAATAATATCCTATCAATCGTACAACATTGATTTAGAATCACTAAATTATAATCTAACGGTGTAAAGTATTCATATTATTTTAATTAAAAAAAAATATGAATATATTTAAATAGTTGAATTTTAATTTGGCAATCCTGATTATAAATTAAGAAGGAGACATAATATTGCTATGTCAATCCCAACTTTAATTGACTAAATATATCATCTAGACTGAGTGAGGGATGTGACATCTTTGAGTGGAAAGGGATGTGGGAGAGTATATTTGTTTCTCATCAAGATTCAAATATTTAAAATTATATCTTGTCAAATCTCATATTAAATTATATTTTTTTATCACACTTTATATTTTACTAATTAAATACTAAAAAAAATTCATATAAATCAATTATATATTATACTCAATCTCATGCTGACATTATTCATCTCTCAATATCTTATCCCTCCAATTAAACTAATGTAGCTATAGTGTTACAAATGGGGAATATGGTAAAAAATAATAATAATAATAATAATAATAATAATAATAACCTTTGACCAATACAAATCAGCACTCAAATTAATCGAAAGCACCATGCGGGAAAGGGTTAATTTGCTGAGGCTTGAACAGTTCCCCATGGGCAAGTGTTTTGGATTTCTCCAAAAGGTAGTCACCCAAACCCAACAATTAAATCTTTTCTCTGCTCTGTCCTTTTTTTTTTTTTTTTTTTTTAATTTTATTATGAAAATGATATTTACTAATTGTTAACTAAAATAAAGTCATTACTAAAGTAAGTGCTATTTAAAAAAAAAAAAAAAACAATTTGTTAGTTGATTGTAACTAAACTAATAAAATAAACCAATTATTTGCCACCTTCCCATTTTCTTAATTATGAACCCTGTTAAGCCAATCAGATGGCTTGTTCCCTTAACTTCTGGCAGCAATTTTAAAACGGAAAGAAAAAGACCACATACCACTCTCTCTCTCTCTCTCTCTCTCTCTCTCTCTCTCTCTCTATATATATCTATATATATTAGTGTTTCCCTATTTGATGATTTTGGATTCCTTTGGCATCAACTGATTTATTTTAAATAAATTGACTTATTTTGTGTAACTTTTTTCATGTTATACATATTTTTTAATTAAAATTTAATTTTCTTTATTTTTTTTATTTGTTAGGTATTAAGCATGTTATTTAAAAAAAAAAAAAAAACTTAAAAATAAAGAAATTTGAATATGGACGAAAAAAGTTAATTTACTACTTTTTTTTATTTTTTTTAGTTTTTCATAATTCAAAAAAAAAATATGAATTATATGCTTAAAAGATGCTAAAAATAATTAATTTTTGATTAAAAAATAATATAAGGCAAAACAAGATACTAATTAGCAGTTAATTATGATTGACAAACGGAAAAGAATAAAAAGATACTATTTGGATACGATTACATAGACAGTGAAATGGTCCCCATCATCAAATGTTTTCACCCATAAAAAGTAAAAAAATAAAAAAAATAACGGTCCCCCACTTTGCTCTTTTCCTCTTGAGCGTTGCTTACGATGGTATTAGGCTTAGCATGAAAAGAAAATAAAAAATAGAGTTTTTATTTTTAAATTCATTTTCAAAGTTTGAAAAGAAAAAAGAAATTAGCTTTTTAGTAATTAATTTTTAAATTTTTGTTAATTTAATATTTTTGATTTTCATAATTTAAAAAAATTTAAAATCTCAAATTCATTATTTCAACAAAAGTAAAAAAAATTAAATATATAAAAACAAAAAAATTAAATATATAAAAAATGTTTGATAAAACTGTTTATTTTCAGTTTTTATATTTAAATTTTAGTTTTTGTGTTCAATTTTTTTATTTTTAGGTTTTATTTTTATAGTAGAAAAAAACAAAAACTTAAAAATATATTTAGGAATAATAGTTATTAGTTAGTAGTTACAGTTGCTAATTAATTAAATTTAATAAATTTAATTAGTTTAATTATATTAATTATTAAAAATAATTTGATTCAATGAAAATAAAAATATTTAAACATAATTTATTATAATTATTTTTAAAAATAATTTTATAAAATATATTTCATGTTAGTTAAATTAATTAATTTAATTAACTTAAATTAATTTCTTTAAGTAAATTTAATTATTTTAATTATGTTATTTTTTGAAAATAATTTAATTCAATAAAAATAAAATATATTCAATATAATTTAATTATATTGTTTATTAAAAATAATTTAATACAATAAAAATAAAATATCTTAAATATAATTTATTTGATCATTTATTAAAAATAAT
>JAVXUM010000017.1:33869088-33883226 GCA_035590655.1 Pouteria glomerata | reverse complement strand
CAGTATCACCACTCCCACCCTCCGATGCTCTTCTCAAGATCTGGATCCATTTCGTATCTGACCGGTACATGGAGTTACTATCAGACAGACAGCCAGGATCCCTGATCATATTTGCTCACTATGCTGTGATGCTACACCGAGCGGAGTACCACTGGTATCTTGAGGGACTTGCAGAACAGGTGCTAAGGATCGCAGAGCAGATGGTGCCGAAAGAGTGGGCATCATGGCTTGATTGGCCAAAGGAGCAAATCCGCAATCAATCCAGCATACATACGCCAGGATCGGTACCTTGGCCATCGGTGGATGATCCTGGTCTGATGTCTATAGAATGAGACAATACACACGGATGTGCAGTCGCAATCGAACTATCTTTTGGTTCTAGTCTTGCCATGTATCTGAATAAGGACTGCGTGAAAGGATACATACAACGAGTTGCATAGCATCTCCACGGAGTCTCCGAGCTTCACTCCAAGTTTGTGGCTGTGTGCAGGTGTGTTTGAAGCGTTGCGGGTCGTTCCTGGTACGGTTTGATCCGATCAAGCATTGGTTTGCAACGTCCTCGCAAGCTCTTCCTGATATGGTCGATATCAATGTAACGAAGGAGTGCAAGCCTGTAAGGTGGTTAATCTGAACATGAAGTGTTCGAGCTACACTGCTGTATGTTCACCTGGACATGAGACAAGAACGTTGCTTGGTATGGACGCGTGCGATGACCCAACTTTAAGTAATTGCGTCAAAATCAAGACTGGCGCACTTTGCGAAGGCGAGTACCATCTTCATCGTACCTCGACAACGAAACGAAGCTTTTTCGAAGCGGATACGGTCCAACAAGTGGATCCGCTGATCCCTGCAGCATATCATGAGCATCTGCGGTCTGATTGGCCGATTGGCGCCCCGTATAGGACAAGCGAGTACGCGTATAGATTTACGAGTACTTTCCAGCTACGGCGTACTCGCAACCATCGCCTATAAGCGGGATGTTGCTTTGGAGACTCGTAAAACATGCGTACGGCACTTTTCTTAACGATGTTTGAGGTCTTTGCTGTTCTCTCAACGAGTTCGCAAGCATACATAAGGGTCAGGCACCAGCCTTGAAGACCTTACATCCAGCGTTCCAAGTACACAACTCGATTCACGACGAATAGAAGACGAGGTGATATATTTCAGCACAAGTGCGACACCTCTTCTTGAATCCTTGAACACCACGACTGCTAGTTTGATACCACTGTCAAAATGTCCGACACCTCAGACAAACCCGTCTACGTCCTCTGGCCCTACCAACCAACCGTAGCCGCCGGCGTCATCGCAGCCATCGTCATGTTCATCCTCTTCCTCATCCACACCTTCCGACTGATCAAGAATCGAACCTGGTTCTGCATTCCCTTCGTCATCGGCGCCCTCGTAAGCCCCCCTCCCCTCCCCTCCTTCCGTCCTTGGACACAGTCCAAGTTGCAACATCTGAAAACAAAAATAAAACCATCCTTCGCTCACCTTATTTCGGTTCAGGAGCTTAATTAAATGTGTGAAACTTGGGGTTTGTTTGGGTGATAAAAAATAAAATAAAATAAAATAAAGTGAAATAAGTTTGAAATTCATAATTAATACAGTTATATAAAAAATAAATAATTTTTAAAATTTTTCAAAATTTTTTATCGAATTTTTTGTTGGTCCAAACAGGACCTTCGTCATATAGAAGACATTACAGACACATACGAAGAAGTGAATTTTTAGCAAATCTTATTATTTTGTTGTGGCAAAGTTAGAATAAATATACATAAACGAATAGAATCAAACTGGGTGTTGAAGTGTTTAAATTTGTTTGATTAATTTTTATCAAGTACAAGTTCGAGCCCAACTTTTAATGAGTTTTAATTTTGGTGTCCGAACTCAACTCATTTAATTTTTGTCTGATACGAGCTTCAGTCGAGTATGTTATAAGGCTTCTAAGCGGCTATTTTATCAAGCTCACTCAGGAACCTTCGCCTGAGCTTGTTCACGAGAATGAAAGTAAAACACTAATATTTAAAATATATATTTATATTTTTATATATCGATCTTATAAGATAACTAATTTAACATGCTTTATATATATATATATTAAAAAAAATATTACGTGAAGTTGGTAAGAAATGAAAAAAATCTTAGCAACAAGGAAGCTCGCAAAGTCAAATTGGAGCCAAAAACCCTAAAACATTTCAACCAAAAGCAGCCTATTAAATTTACAATCGTTCACCTCAGAGTCAAGTGCTTCCATTTTCCTTCATACAGAAAGTATAAATAAATTGTCAATAAAAACACATCAGAATTTTCCATCACCCATACCAAGGGAAAGAACAACCCACTGCACGAATCTCCGACATTGTGGAGTCTAAGGATAAAGAGGATCAGATATACCCAATCTAACCCGTCCTTGCAAAGCAATTTCCAGGGTTTGAACTTGTGACCCACTACAGCTTGCTCCAAGGCCACCCTTAGATGTAGCAGAATTTCTCTATGCTATAATACCTGTAATTACAATCCAAGAACAGCTAATAGTACACATGATGTAAGGTGGTGTTTGGATGCAAAAAAAAAAAAAAAAGTTGTAAAAGTGAATCATGGCGAAGTTTGATTGGAGGAAGTTAGAAAAAGTTGATAACTTTTTGTTACTTTTGATAAAGTTTGGTCTCCCAAGTGCCACCTTAAATAAAGAGAGAAGGTTTGTGACCTTGTCATCGCCCCTAAAATTGCACATCTACCACAAAAACGGATCATTTGCCATCGTGACAACTCTGTAGTCCCAACAATAGCAAACTGATTAGACAACCTACCTTAACAAAGCAAGGATTCATTAATTTTACAGCACATAAATCTCATAAGCTTTCTATTCAAAATATACCAAGGACCGTCTTCAGGTCTCCCAACCTAAGCTTAAGTTCATTAGTCATTTATATATAGAATTTTAAATGCAAGAAAATTAAGATTCTTGCCAATGCTCTCCATGAACTACTAGATACATAGACATTCCATGGAAATCCTTTCACATCTCAAAAATTAGTCAATGGATTGTTGCTACTCATTATGCCTTGGGATTAAATATATAAGATGCGTTTCTGGATTAATTTATTATAATTTTATGACTAATCATATGATTATAATAGATATTTTTCACTTGATCTTGTTGTGGTTGTTGTCATAAGTTTCAAGTTAAATGAAGAGAAATGGAAATAAGTGAAACCAATTTAGAAAAGTCTCCAGGAGAAAATTTAAGAGAGATGGAATTGCAGCGTTCAAACAACCAAAAGATCATTCAAACAAGATTTTCCGGAATGGAATTGATTTTAGATGTTCAAATGAACCAGTGTCCATTGAAATGAGGATCAAGTGGCTAGTTTGGAAGAAATTAGACCAAGCGTTTGTTTGAACGGATGATTGACCGTTTGAACGGTCATGACTGTTCAAACAGTCCTTAAGGTGATTCAGCAAATTCTTTCTTATCTTTATCAGACTTTGTAAGTTTGTAAAGCTATAGATAAGTAAGTTAACTAGGGTTTCAGGATTGAGAGTTTACCAAATAATTTTGAGGGTTATCTTATTCTTCTTGAGTTTACATCAATGCATCATAACTAAACCCTAGCATAGGCTAGGGTCGAGATATCTACAAGTTATGTGAATTTTGATTTTTCAATACAAGTTTTGATGCATTTCAGTTTCATATCCATTGTTTATATTCATGAATGGTTTTAATTACTTTTTATTAAGATTTGTTTATTATAAAACCCTTGATTGATAGTAGACAAGGACATTTTGCACAATAAATTCTTAAGTTTCCTTTGCTTTGTTGTCGACAGAAAATTGATATTGGCATGATTAATTCTTGGATTCATTGCATGTTTGAATATTTGGATTTGCATTCTTCATTTTAAAAACATCCAACTTAATTTTTATTTAATATTTTCCAATTGAATCACACGTGTTCAAGGTGACCCAATTGAATTATAAAAAAATATTGAGAATCAAAACCACATAATGATAAAGAACTTCAAATCCAAAGCCTAGGTGTTTTTCTTCTATTAAAATCAATTTTCTGCTTATTTCGTTTATTTCTTCCAATTAAAAACGGTTTTTCCAGTTAAAATTTCAATGAACTTCAGTTTTTTTTCTTATTTTCAGAATATCTTTAGTTTTTCACATAGTCTATGTGGTTCGACCACGGACTTTGCTGGGTTACTGCAAATCAATTCCTTGCACTTGGGGAAAAGATAAGCGGCTATCAACATGGAAGAAATCAAATTGGACTTCAAAGGAGTAGCATGATCAGGAAATATAAAATTTCATTGTCTATTTCAAACCTTAGAAGTTCTAATTAACAGCCAAAATTGCCCCAAGCAGACCTAAATGTTAACTGCGGTTTTTGTCAACAAAAATAAGTGGACAAGTTAAAGTTCTCCCACAATCTTCAAAGATACGATGAAATAGAGCTGTGAAGCAGTTACATGAACACAAACCTCAGAAGAGGAGACGGATATAAAAAATGCAAGTAGAGCTGACACAGCATTCTTAATCACAGGAGTGGCAATTCACGTTGACTGATAAAGTTTGGGTTCATAATCATACCTATTCATGTTTTTATTCAAATATCTCAAAATTTAATAAATATGCAAAATAATTAATTTATTCCAAAATCAGGTCAACTTTAGCTTAACATATTTGTTTCGTGCTCATGTTTCTCTTACAGTAATTTCATGTTAAGTCCATGTTATCGTGCCTTATATTGCCATCCTTACTTAATCATGCCCAAGAGGTTAGAAAGTACATAGCACATAAAAACACCCCTGTACCATCCCTAAAATTTTGTAGGTTACTTTTGGAACTTGGATTCGTGGAGGGAAAGAAAAATGGTAATAAAGAAAAATGAAGCAAAAAGATCAAATTGATTTCATTTCTTTGGTTGAGTTGGGGAAAAACAAACAAACAAAATGAGTACATATTTTTAAAAGAAAAAATTTTTATTTTATGCAGACATAACATGAAATAGTAATTTTGTTTCCTCTTCATTTTTCTTTTTCCTCTACAAATCCATGTTCCAAACAAAGCATTAGGAGGATAGCAAGAGATTGCAGTAAGGATATTCATTTCTTTCTTTTCATTCCGTGGCTGGCACTTAAGCATAATTTAAAATGACATGCATATGCTATACAGATCCCAAACCTTAACATCTTAAATTGCCAGTGATACTTTAAAAAGTAAGACCTTTCACAAGAGAGTTATAAATTTATGAAAAGGTGACTCATGCAAAGGGTAGAATAAATGTGTGGAATAAGAAAACCTTTGGGGATATCAGAGAAGATAAGAACAGTCCTTAGGAGGCTTGAAGAATTGGATAACAAGGCTTGAAGAATTGGATAACAAGGAGGTCAATGAGGGGTTGGACGACATTCTCAGAAAAGAAAGGGTTGGCTTCGAGAAGGCAAAAATTAAATGGTTGAAGAAAGGGAATTTGAATTCTAGACTGTTTCACAGGATGGCTGATGGGAAGCATAGGAAAAGCTTTATTAAGGAATTAACTAATGAAAATGGTAAATTTTTGAATGAAGAAAATAGGATAATGAAGGAATTTCTTTCTTTTTTCTCCAACGTTTATTCATCATTGGATAAAAATAGGCCTCTGAGTGAGGGATTAAATTGGGAGCCTATTGATGAAGCCTTTGCTCGTCAGATGGAAAGTTCACTTTAGAGGAATTAAGTGTGCAGTTTTTTTTATTGTAGTAGAAATAAGTCACCAGGTCCCAGGGCTTTACCTTAATCAAGTATTAAAATTGTTGAGTGGGAATGCTGAAGTTTGTTCAGGAATTTTTTAATTCTGGGATAGTCAACAGCAGTAGTAATGCTTCCTTTTTATTTGCTTAATTCCTAAAAGAGAGAAATCTTTAAAGGTTCAAGATCAGAGACCAATCAGTTTGGTAACTAATCTGTACAAAATTTTGCCAAAGTTTGGGCAAGTAGATTGAAAAGGGTGTTGAGTCAGATTGTGTCTAAAAAACACAGTGCTTTTACAGAGGGAAGGCAAATTCTAGATAGTATTCCTAGTGGGCCGTGAAATCATAGAAGACCGGAGGTTCAGAAAGAAAGAGGGGTGTGTTCAAGGTAGATTTTGAAAAAGCTTATGATAGGGTGGCTTGGAATTTTCTTGATTTTGTTTTAGGGGAGAAGGGATTTGGCACCAAATGAAGATCTTGGATGATAGGATTCTTAGCTACTACTAATTTCTAGGTCATAGTTAATGGGAACCTGACCAAAAAGTTCGAAGCTTCTTGACATGGGGAGGGAAAATGCGTCAATCTCACATTTACAATTAGTAGATGATACCATTCTTTTATTAACTGGAGAGGAATCAGATTCCTGCAATCTGGAAAACATTCTCTTTGCCTTTGAGTTATGCTCTGGCTTAAAAATAAATTTTGAAAAATGTTTGTCGCAGACAGTAATTCTCAAATTAGTAAGGTGGATCACTTTGCTAATTTGATGGGTTGTGGAAAGGAATTGTTACATATTAAATATCGCAGGATGCCTCTTGGAGGTAATCCTCCTTCAAAAAACTTTTGGGTTCCAGTCACTGACAGAATAGGAAAACATTTTGAGGGTTGAAAAAAGTTCCTGTTGTCCAGGGAGGAAAAGTAACATTAATTCGGTTAGTGCGTTCAAATACACCTGGTTATTTTCCATCTTTGTTTAGAGTGCCAGCAGGAGTTGTAAAAATCTGAAAAACGCAAACGAAGGAGTCCCTTTGGGAGGGAAATGAAGAAGGGATAAGGAATCATTTGGTGAAAGGAAGATCATTTCTCAACTAAAAATGGGTGTTTAGCTATTGGCAATGTAAATGCCAGAAATTTGGCGTTACTGGGAAAGTAGCTTTGGAGATTTCCTTCAGAACCTAATTCTCTTTGGCATACTGTAATTAGGAGTAAATATGGTACTCATGAGAATGGATGGGATTCTCAAGTTCTGAGTATGGTTACTAACAAAGTTCATTGGAAACAACAGCAATGCATAGGATTTAAACAGCCTCGATGTATTTACATTTATTAAAACCAAAAGGCAAAAAAACATAAGAAAGACAGAATTAAAAAAAAAAAAGAAAGGAAAGGAAAACAAAAAAGAATGCTTGCAAACACTTGTATAGAAGAAAAATACCTCCAATATTGATTTAGCTTTGTGATCAAATGCTTTGCAAAGAATCTCATAACTGTTCTTTAATCCAATCTGCAAGTGTAATGACAGGATCAAGTCATTACAAAGGATAAGAAAAAAAGGACATATAGACAGTATGCATTATGCAAGGGAAGTAGTTTCACATATTTGTACCAATGGATCAACTTTTGATGGTGATATTGTGGATATTGTGTACCTGCATGATGTTAACATTAAAGTGCTGGTTACAACATTATTAATCAATGAATTAAGGACATATAAAATTGCTTAGCCATTGACTAACAATTTTTCCCTCATTTATAAGCACCAGACATGTACAAACACAAGCATCCATGTCCCAACCAGTATGTGGACTCCCCCACCAATAATTGGAGGTTAGCAAGAGATACCACTCAAGCTAATAGATGCTGATCTGCGCTGTCAGCATTTATAAAAAGAAGAAAAGGTAAGATGCTTTAAACACTTGAGCAGTAATGTTGGCATAACCCAAGCCTTACAAGCATGATGGTGATGACAACCAAATTTCTTCACATTTTCATAGTGTATTAAGCGTGTGACAAGTCGATGTCCACAAGCCATAGTAATCTTTTCCAATCAAAAGTTCGCATTGCATAAACAGAGCCTCACTTCTCTGTCTAGGTTCCCATGTTGGAGAGTGCCCACCTATCTTTGTGTGTATATGCATGAAAATAGTTATAGGGTAAGAAGTATGGGAACTTCTGTGGAAGTGTGATGTCAAATCAAACATGACACTCCTCAAACACATGCACACAGAACAAGTTTATTATATTATTATTCTTTTTAGAACCAGATAAGCTTCGAGCACTTGGGAGAGAAATGCATCTTTTACTTAGATACCCAAGATACATGTTGCAAGTTTGATGAAAAATAAATTGGAATCTAGCGATGAAATAAAAACAATGTAAATATATACCTATATCTCCTCTTTTCGACTTTAATTTTGAGAATTTTAAAATCCAAAAAACTTTTTAACTTTTTTTTTTTCCCTTTATACCAGAGGTATCCCCATTTTGGCTGGGACTAATACCTAGAGCTCCTCCACCCCACTAGAACTAGGAGCTAGGTAAAGCCAAGGGGGAAAAAACTTTTAACTTTTTAAACATGAAACTATCTAAAATAGATATTATAATTTTAAATTCACAATCCTTCCTAATAAGTGCAATGTGGAAAATGGTTTCTAGTTACTTTGTTATAGCAATATAAATATATTTGAAACGTGAAAAGTGAAGCAAGAGTTACTATGTACATAACATTACACAAAAAATATATATTAATTTCTCATTGTGTCCCAATAGTGCCATGACTTGTGCTCTTTTTAAAACAAAAATGTCAGCTGCACACCTGTGTCATGTCAAAACTGTGTCCCGTTTCCCATATTTGTGTCTTATGATCTTGCTTCCTAGGCTCTGTGATAAGGTACTTATTACACAAAAAATATATATTAATTTGTCATCGTGCTGCACACCTGTGCCCTGTCAAAACTGTCCCGTGTCCCAAATTTGTGTCTTATGATCTTGCTTCCTAGGCTCTACAATAAGGTACTAGTTAAGTTTGTGTAATATACAAAGAACCCCGCCTCTTAAGCCCGGGTTTTAAGATTCAAGACATGATGCAAAATAATACAAACTATATTTTTCACTTTGGGTTACTATGATTTGACTATTAAAGGCAACTCCCGATGATTCTTTCACACTAACCTAGACACAAAAATCCATAAAGAAAAAATAAATAAATAAAGGTACATGCATCAAATGTGCAAAAGATTATACAGTCTACTTACTAGACATTTGTAACCTACAGCAAATAGACTTACTTCCATATCTGAGTGCCATATGCATGTTTTATGTCCACAAAGGCACAAATTATCAGTTAATCTCCTGATATTTCAAATTGTTCACAGCTGGCAATGCAACACAAGGAAATAAGAATGAGGTGCCAGCTCATACTATAGGAGGAAATCTTTAGTATCAAAGGGTGCAGGGGGAGTGATGAGACAAGGATGGTGTCTCAAGGGATTCAAGAAATGATCAACATTATTGTTCTCTACCCAAAAATATGGAGATGGCTTGGCCAATCAGTAAGTACTATTAGAATAACATAGAAGGAACATCGAGTCCTTGTCTTGGATTCATATTGCACATGTATGAACCATATCTTTACAAAAATAACACAGATAAGATACTGCTATAAAGCCTATAATCAACTCAAGGATTTACCTGAGTTCATTTATATAGAAATTCATAGCTAAAAAGTTTGCTTTTTGAACAGTTAGCACCACAGCACCCATTTGGTTCTACAGAAGATGAAAAGTATTAAATTAATTCCAAATCAACATACACAAGTTGTTGATTGAAAGTTAAAAGTTAAGCAAATTAAACTAATCAAAGTAATAAATATATATGGATGTACAAAACTGTTAAATTGGTGATCAAGAATTCCTGAGAAACCAAACCAGTGGGCAGAAAGATTGTTACCAGCACTGCCAATATAGGATTGCCAAGAAACACATAAACTTGACTCTCAGAAATTTATCATGTCATGTTAAACCTTCTAAATTTTTGCTCCTCACATTTCTAAATTTTCCCTACTATTTGCTCTTCATTGAGTACATTTCCATTAGTTGTCCTCACAAAGGGGAATGTGAAAAAAAATAAAATAAAATAAATCGGCACCTTATGAGCAATAAGCTCAATTAGTTGCATTAAGAATTTTCCAAGTCCCTTCCTTCGAACATGAGGCTCAAGCTGTAATTCATACACATAGAGAACAGGTATCTTTTCTTCCTCTATGGTAAACCGGTACTGTACGAATCCAACTATTGGGCCCCTATTAGTAGAGCCCCTTTCCATTTCTGTACTTGTCATTGCCTGATTCATGTTAGCATTTGAATCCCTGTATACAAATATGTAACGTGATTCTGGAGCAACCATTTCCCTGCGCTTCACCTTCTCTTCTGTAGGCCATTCAGATCCATAAGGCCCCTCCATATTGGCCTGAAAAAAAAAATAATATATACATATATATCAACTCTGTTACATTTGAGAACACTTCTCTTTTTTTTTTTTTTTTTTTTTGGTAAGTGGTTGTATTTGAGACATAAAGAGTGAACAAGTGAAATGTCAGTGCTGCTACCTTAAGGAGGTTCTGAATGTAACGCTTCACAGGAGAGGAAAGCTTATCCCCAAATCCTGATTCCAAGTAAACAGACAGGCCTAGGAATATAAACAATAGAGGCATTACCAGAAAATTGTAGTCTACAGCTTTTAATCTGAAAAACATAGACAATAATTCATAAAAATAACAAAAAAAAAACAGAAAAAGAAACTGTTTATCTCAATAAACTGTAATCTACCAGATGATGACACGTAGCAGAAGTCGTTGTTTGATGAGAGAGTTAAATGAGGATTGACAATATCGGCCAAACAAGAACAGGCCAATATTTCACCAAGTAAAGACGGAATGATGTTGTTATTTGAATTAATTACGAAAAGAATTAATTTGGACCCTGTGGACTACACTGTTTTTGCAACTATGGCTCATCCAAGACTGCTGAAGCTTTGGCTACCCAGCAGGTACGCTGAGGCCTGCACGGTGTGACCTCAAACCTTTGAGGTGCTAGCGTGTAGGCTGTGGACTCTTCTGTTTTTCACTTTTTAGTTCATTTAAGGGTCTTTCTGCAGTCAGACTTTTTCAAACTTCAAGCTCTTCATCAATTAAGAAACCTTGAGGATACATCTTCATCAATTTAGGAATTCTACCCACACTAGAAACTTTTAGTCATCCACAGATTAGGAAACCTAAACTTCTGATGATCTTTTAAATTTGCCAGATATTTAATCCAAATTTTGTTTGCATTTGCCAACTCACAAATTCAACAAGAACGGTGTGGCAGTCTTTTGTACCTATCACGTTGTAAAACTAACCCATTAAAGTGTCCTTATAATATCGAATCATCACCTCCACAACAATACGGTGGAATAGCTAATTTACTTATTTTTATCAGTTAAAGCTATCAATTTTGCAACCATCTCATGTTGTTAATGATGAATTGGAAAGAGAAACACATAAAAATGCAATCAAATAAAAAACAAAGAAACAGGGAAAAGAAATAAATCAACTTTAGGCAACGTTTTTTAGCTAGGTTGAATGGAGGTTTATACAATTGGTTGGAAAAAAAATCATAAAACTTGGAAGGGTTATGTTAAGACTTCCTTTCTTTTTCCACATTTCCGCAAAAACCTAACAGAGCCAAAATGATTTGAAGGGTTATGTAGAATTCCCTTATTATGCTAATGTGAATAACAAGTTTCTGTATTAGTCAATACTTTTTTAAGCATTCACGGACATCAATTTTCGGATCTGAGAAAACAAGCCCAGAAGAGCAACACGTCAATACATACACAATGTGTGTGTGTGTGTGTGTGTGTGTGTGTGTGTATAACAAAGATGAATAGGGTATACCATGTCTTCGATAATGGCGAAAAGAAGGGAAAGAAGCGAGATGGTCGTTGTTGGAAGACGAAGCTGATTTGATAATCTCATTTATCGCTTTCTTCTCTTCCAGTATCTGCAACCCAATAATCATCGTCATCCAATCAACAGTAAGAATAACAGATTTCTTCTAACATTTTTTTAATAAGAGATTTCTTCTAACATTTTTTTTCATTTTTTTCCTAAAATTGGTTTTGTGTGTGTGTATATATATTTGTGTGTGTCTTTGTGTAAATATATATATGCATGTATGTATACAAAAAAAGCTTAGAAGGAGATCTGAGCTCAATTCCCTTTTCTTTCCTCTTACCTGTCTCCTCTTCATCTTCTTGCCTCTGTCAAAGAGTCCCTTCGCCTTCCATTCCATCACTGCGCTGGTTCGTAAAAAGGTTAAATTACACTAACCCTCTCCAATAATTTTAAAATTACAAATACTACCCATAGTTTATTTTGTATTAATTAATAGCACAAGTTTATACAATATTTACTAACTCAAGGGCCTTGATTCTTTTTTATTACTAATTTGTTTTATTCCAATATATATTTTTTTTATCGTTAGAATTAGTTATAATTCTGTGTTAAAATGAAATATCTGATCACGTTTGATAAGTAATTTTTTAAACAAAAATATTTTTGTAACTATTTTATAAAAAAATAATAAAAAATTATTTCCCACAAAAAATTAGAAAATATTTTCAGTTATTTTTATTCTTTTAGAATAAAAAACTAAAAATAAGTGAAAAAAATATTTATTTTCCAGAGTTATATTGCAAAAAATATATATACTTGAATTTTTTTAGAAAACGTAAAACAACAAATTTAATTTTCCAAAAAAATAGAAAATATTTTCCTAACTAAACAATTTAGATTTGACCGCTCGTTTTTATTTTTTTAAGTAAAAAATTGCTCATTAAAAAATATTTTTCATAAAAAATGTTTTGTATGTAAATGATTGTTCTAATCATAAGGTGCACACAAGCTGGCCCGAACACCCTGAATTATAAAAAAAAAATAATAATAATTGTCCTAATCATAATATTTTTTTAACTTGATTGCCACCTTTTAAGAATAAAATAAAATAATTGCATTTCATATGCTTACCCTGTAATTTCAATTTGATTCTTGTATCCTAATTTTAATTTGACATTTTTATCAAAAATTGTAATTAAATATAATAAAAAAATAAAAACATTCATTGACATTAATAATTTTTGAATTTTCATTATACAATACTTCACTCAGGGATGGTAAATCACATAATCCTTCAGCTATCCTAGTAGATTACACTCCAATTATCGAATTTAAGTTAAATTCTTAAATTAAAAATAAATGTATTTTTTATCAACTATTCGAAAGACATATGTAATATTATGATAACAAAAATATATTAAATCATTATGAATTGTTTTGATACAATTTTTTTGGTAAATACAATACATATATATTGAATAGCATAATCATATATCGATTCACAGGCCAGCTGGGTATGCTCCTCACACTATAAGTGGGTCACTGAATAGCACTTGAAGTTTACCTTTTAGCGCAAGCCGGACACGAAAATAAAAAAAAAAAAAAACAATATCGTGTCTCATTTAAAATGAAAAAAGTGAAACAGATTAATGATATGTTATATTTTTAATATTATTTTATGTCCACTATATTTTTTTTTTAAAAGGTAAATGAGAAATGAGAAAAGACCCAAGATCGAATTTTCGAGTAATAAGCGGACGAAATACAGCTCCTATCACTTGAGCTACTAGGCTCGCTCTTATGCCCACTATATTTATAATAGACATTTTGAGAACACTTTTAATTTTATATTTTTCAAAATTTGACACTCTCTCCACTTAAGAATTAAATGACATAAATTGTAAATTAATGAATCAAAGTAAAATTTGGTGTAAAGATTTTACGCGTAATTTACTAGAAAAATAAAATATACATATAAAACAGGATTTTCAAACCCCATATTAGCGCAATGCAAAGCTCTCAAAACCAGTTAAATATATTGTAATTTTTAATACTACACAAACTCAAATAATCATGTCATTCATCAAACACAAACCAAAAATCAATAATAGGTAAATTAATTACTGAATTCGATTCATCACACCATTAACACAAAAATGTGTGTGTGTATATATATATATAATTGTTTAGTTAATGCATTTTATCCAAAAAAAGAAAACTTAAACAGCTGGAAATTTGGACTTCACAGCTTCTCTAACTAGAAAAACAAGTAGTTCGTTGCACAAGAAATGAAAATTAAGTTCAGCCTCAATCAATTTAGGCGGAAACAGATTTTATAACTTGCTGAAATAGTACATAGTGTAAAGAATCATTTTGTTGGCTACCAAACATAATATGGAAATTCATTACACAAAAATATATATATATTTTACTTATGTTTTTGAAAAATATTTTTTGAAAACATG
>JAVXUM010000017.1:33802430-33821430 GCA_035590655.1 Pouteria glomerata | reverse complement strand
TTGATTGGCGTCGTCAAATCCATATAGCTGACCCCACCTAGTGGGAAAAAGGCTTGGTTTGGTTTGGTTTAGTTTGGAATAGGTAGAAGCTTACGTTATTTCATCCCTTTATGGTCCATGTGTACATTTGGTTGTACCAACCGTAACCCTTATATTGAAATCTCATCTTTACTTAAATATGTAAACACCCAGCATTGGCTAAATTACTTTGATATGAATAAGCTAGTCTTTTAGCAAATAGGTTCAAATCATGAGTTAATATAAGCATATTTTTTATGAATTTGTGAAATAATATATGATACAGCTTTAATTATTGACTCATTGTCAATTAGGTTAGTACTTCAAACAACCCAAAACAACCAAGAGTGCAAGAAAAAACAGTTAGCTGGTTTAATACCATTGTCAGATTGTGAGTTCTAATTGTCTACCTTGAACAGCTTATCACTACGTTATTCATGTCATAAAATTGTTTTCTTTAACATAAAAGATACAATTAAATAGAAAAAGAAAATTAAAAAGAAAAAGAAAATTAAAAATTAAACTAGCTGGTTCCCATTGATAAGTCCATATTCAGTTGAATAACTAACAAAAATTAACACATACATAACAAATAAAATGGTATTGTTCCCAGTAATTACCCATATTTAAACAACTTCAATTAAATGAACACAATTGACATCTGAAACAAAGAAAAAGAATCAAGAAAAAATAGAAAAAAAAAAATTAACTGCAAATGGAGCATTTTGTTAGGAATGTCAAGCCATGCTCACAAAAAATATCCGGCGCAGGCATTACGATTGATCTCATCAATTAATTCCCTTATCCAGGCATTAAGACAAGATTGAAATTTTCTTGAACTACAAAAAGGAAGAGAAAACAAAACAAGATGTCCAAAGAGCCTAAAGGGCAGAATTTAAATAACAAGTTACTAAAACTGGAAATTCCGCTGGCTAGAAACTACCTGAGAAGCCTCTGCTTTAGGCCGCATAGATATATTTACAGTAGAAACAGACCAAATGCATTGAAGGCCAACTGAAGCAGTCACATTGTACATCTATCTGATAGTGACAAACTTGTTTGTCCCATGCTTTGCCCAGTGAGTCCTCAGATCAATCGGAATAGAGAAGTTATAGCCTTCAGATACAAGTTTCTCCAAGACCTTCTTAAATGCCCCCAAACTCATCTTCCGTCCTGCTATCCTCGCACCACGTCTCTTGGTACTCATTGGTAAGGGATATATTGACATACTAGTGGTACAGCATGCAGATTGCCACCCACCAGAGCCCCACCTATAACACTGCTGAGGAGTTCCAGTGCACGAGCAAACCGGGATTGGAATGCCTGAAATATCCATATCAACGCCATTGACAACAACTTCCATGCTTTTCTTGGGGGCCCTAGCTCGCTGCACTGAGACACTGCAGTCATCTCTGGGGGCTCGAGGGGCCTTCTTAGCCTTCTTCGTCTTGGGAGATTTTTGAGTTTTGCTGCCCTCCCGCTTCTTCCGAGGGCCATCAATGTCCCTTTCAGCACCAGTCTCTTCCATTTGAGCAGCACTTTCATCTTTTGATGACTCAGCTGGCTGGAGCATCTGCATCTGCTGCCCTCCAGAAGATTCAGGTAGTACAGAAAAATTGGGGTGATGGTGGTTTCCAGGTAATGGATTGAAATACTTCTCCCTGTGGTTGATCCAAACTTCCCTGACATAGTCCATGGGCATGGGTGATTCAGAAACTCCACACACCCTGTGGTGAAAAGGTCCACCGTTTGCAGGCATGTGATGAAATGCTCCAGCATTGGCATTGGCCATGACAGCAGGGTGGTTGCGACCAATAAGAAGAGGTCTTTCAGCCCCAGACATGAGTTGCAGACCCAGGTGGCCTTTGAGTGGTGTTGGCGTTTCATAAAAACCCCAATTTCGCATATTCATACTGCCATTGCCATCCATGACGGACAGCTAAAAACGAAGAATGAAATGGAACTGAAAGAAGAAATAATATCAATATAGCAAATACAAGTGACTAAAAAAAATTGTTATATATCTTTCCCCAAGCCCATAATCCACTGCATTTTTGTAAAACCTCCGGAAATTGAAGCCATGGCTACAGAGCTAGTTGAATCGATGAAAATACAAGCATTCATGACACACAGATCGTAAAGAAAACACCGTCATCTACACTGCCGAAGCACAAGAAACTGAAAAAGCTAAGGACTTAACAAAAATTACACAGACCGCACAAGAACACGCGGCCAAACGCATCTGAATGTTATTGATATTCTATAAAGGATTGAATTCACATCCACACCTAAAGTAAGATGTGTTCCGTTGAGAATAAAAAAATGTCAAACCATTTTAGGGTTCTGAAGAGGGTGGATAGATCTATATATCCGCAGTGAGTCGATGAAAACAATTAAAATTTTAGAAATTGATGTCATAAGAAGCGATCGATAGATGCATCAAATCCAAAACACAGAGAATAAATCGAAGATCAAAATGGAGGGGCACTTACTCAGGAGCGGTGGAACAGCCGGCTAGGGTTCTAAAACCAGGAGGCCAACCAAGAGAACAACTCAGGGATGGATGGATGAATGAATCAATTTATATACCATAGTCATTTTTCCTATTAAATTGATATATCTTTAATCTAATTTATATGTCTCAACTATTTTTATTTTCTTCAAGTGATTTGTTTTGCTTCTTTCTTTGAAAAAAAATATATATATCCCAATTTTTTGAAGCTAAATGGTAAAATTTTAGGTTCAGTTTTTTCAGGTAAAATATTTTTTAAATATTTTTTTATTTTCTATAATTTAATTGAACAAAAAGTATGTGAAATATTTTAAATATATGTGTAAATATATTTGCTTTAAGACATAAAAAACGACTTCAATGAATATTCCTTTCGATAATTAATTATATTCAAATATAAGTAATATATTTAATTTATATATATTAAATTAAACCATTATATGTGTCTAAACCTACGAACCAATTTTAATTGTTGGATCTTGGTATTAATTCTCAAAAAAAAAAAAATCATTATGTGTTCGCGTCCAATATTCCATCACTTTTGTAGACTGTTCTGTCAATCTGGGTCTTGACTTAAGGATATGTTAATGGACAAGGTATCCCACAACGAGATAGCTAGGAGGTATATATATTTATAAATCTAAACTTACAAACCAATTTTAAATTGATTTGTTCGGTCTTCGTATTAATTCAAAAAAATAATATAAAAAAAAATTCTAATAGTTATTAATAAAGTAGTTGTACTACTATTTACTAAAATTATGGAGCTACTGCTATAAAAAATTTAAATAATAATAATTATTATTATTATTATCTTGTGTTGATGGATTAAGATGCAATATTGTATAGTTCTACATCATTTAAGCATGCCAATTATAGGTTTATACTTGTTAAGGGGTAGATTTTATCTCAATTAACTCATTCTCTTATATTCTTGGTATTTTTGCATTTTTAACTGTTAAAACCCTACATTTAAAACCTCAAAAATACTAAGAAAGTAAGAAAATAGGAGCCGAGACGAGTAAGTGCAAGAATAAGGAGAAAAAGTTATTGCGTTAATTTATCAAAAACACAGAGTACTTGCTAATAACAAGCCCTCGGGCCATTTCCACGAACTCCGAGCTATGCTTGTATATCCCAGAAGCCACCCATAACAAGCCCAAAGCCATCCAAGTTTAAAGGCATGCCAAAAAGTTAATGCCATAACCAAAAAGGCCATGTCCTAAGCTAGGTAAAACAACCTTAAAGGCCACAACAACTTCAAGCCAAATTTAAGATCTCACGAAAGCTCCTGGTTGTTCAACCAAGCGCCCATAAAATACACAAGCCAAACTAAGGCAAAGCAAGCAAAGTAGAACAGATGTGTATTAACACGTTAAGAATGCATAAGCTTGCATACCTATACGTACTAATAGGCCAAAAATGCACAAAGGAAACTTAAAAATTTTGGCTGAGTATTGGAAGTACGTACATGTTTGAGTACGTACATAATGACTAATGCATACATACACGAGTATGCAAAACATACTAATTTTTTAGCACTTCAAGGTTTTTTAGTCATTTGAAGTGTGGGGCTTACAAATATGCACTCTAGGGTTCTTGGTGAAAAATTGGATCTATGTCCAATAGATCACACCCACAAAGAAAAAGTATTTTGTTTTGATTCAACCAATAGTTATAGGTCTTATGAGATTTATGTCGACCGTCGGAATCAAACGAAAGTCAAAAGTCGGCATCCTTGATAATTTTACAGACTTTTGAAAGAGAGTGTCAGCCTCCTTGGTGATCTTCTTTCCCTTCTCTTCCATTTTCTCCCAATTTTTTTTATTTCTTTTTGTTAATTTCTTGAAAGTTAATATTGCTAAAGTTAATTTTTGTGGGTTTAAACCTAAGGAGCTTGAGTTCGTAATCTCTAAGCTCTACTTCTTTACTTCTCATTTTTTTTTAATGATTGTATGATTGGTTATTACACACATGTGCTTATGCGCAAACACACACACAAGTGAAATGCCCATGAATAGGGGAAATAAACTGTCATGCTTCATAATTGCTATTGTCATTGTCGTTACGAGAATTGCTTGTCCTAATGATAAAGAGAAGTTCCACTGTTGTTTTATCACCTTATGGTCAAGTTTTTTTCTTAATAGATCTATTTCCTTTTTTTTGGGGGGGGGGTTAGAAGAGTAGATCTCTATTATTTATTTATTTATTAGTTATAGATTGTGCTTTTATTTGCATAGAACTGATTTTTTTTATTTTGTTATGTACAAATTTGCATATATTTGATTTCAATCTTGCTTGACTGTTATCCAACATTATTGATTATTGAAGTTCTTGAATGACTTTTGTTCATTTTATGTATATATTTCATATATTTTTTGACATATCCATTTATATTTTTACAGATATATATTTTTGGAAATTAATGAATTGTTGAATTGATAATATGAACACAAAGTACTTGTTTGAAAAGATAAGTTTGATTTTATTTTCGTTACTGAATCAACTTCGAGCCATACTTGAGTGTAACATTTGGTATAATAAGCTGAGCTCGAGTTAGATTCTTAAGCTTGAGCAAACTAAAACTTTGTTTGGCTCAAACCCACCCCTAAAAAATGACTAAGAAAATTGCTATCCATATCAAAACTATGGTATTTGGCAATCAATACAAACGTATAACTTCTAGAAGAATAATTGAGCAATGTGACTAGCATCAAATATCTTCTTATAAGGTATAAAATATGTCATCTTTGAGAAACTATCAACTTCTATGAATATTGAATTAATAACCTATTAAGTACGTCGTAATCCTAAAACAAAATCTCTTCACAAGTCTTTAGATAGAACTTTTAGAACGAGAAGTGTATAGACAATTATTCTTGGACTTTAGTTGCCTAGCAAATGTAGTTATCTCACTCGTATTTACCAACATTACTTTGTAGGTCTAGCCAATAATAGTGAGCTTTCAATAAATAAATAAATAACAAAAAAATACTTTTGTCTCAGCCCATATATCATCTTTAGCCTTCTCCATGCAATTCTCAGATGATGTGTTCTCTTAAAGAGTCACGTGGGATTAGCGTAACAATGATCTTTAAAAAATAAATATTTATTTTCTAGTTGAATTCACTAGGGCTAAGGGTTATAGAATTACACTTCACTTATTCTACTACAAGATCCTTATCATTTACATATCATTTTTTTTAGATATTTAACTCTTAAGATTATAACTAAAATTATAGAGAGTAGAATGGACTGCAACTGATCAATGCATCAATGCATCAACTACCTTATTGAGGTAACTCAATCTATGCTTGATAGAAAATTTAAACATCTTAATATAAGTAAATTGTCAAGATGAAACTCTTTCTCATATTGTTAGTCCTAGGTAAAACTAAAAGTAAGCGGCAAAATGCATGGCAAACACATAAAAGCCTATCACAGCTTATTATATCATTACTAGAAATATTCAAATGATAAGGCGTACAAATTTTTATTATCGCAATTTATGAAGAAAAATAAAGTTGTTCAATTACTAAAATGTTGATATTGATCTAGGATCCAATTAGAATGCATATGTTCTGTTTTCTCTTATTATTATTATTTTTTTTATGCTTGGTGTGCACTAATAGGAAAAGCAGAATTGACTACCGAAAGAATGCTTGACCACCAGTAAGTGGTCGAGAAAAGAGAATTTCATAATCGGCTTTTTGCTATAGTCGGCAGTCTCGAGGCGATCGAGCAATCCTTGTCCCTCCTTAAAATCCCTACTTTCTTCTCCCGTGCGTGGCACACTTTTCCCCCTTTCTCTCTATCTCTCTCTCTCTTTCTTTGTGGTGGGTTACACTCAGTTTGTTAGAGCAAAACCACCTGTCGCCGGTGCTCAGCTCCCATTGGTTAGCTCTGGCCCGAAGATATTTTTCTGCTTTCTTTTCTCACGCCGCACACTTTTCCCCCCCTCTCTCTCTCTTCGTGGTGGGTTACGCTAAGTTCTTCAGAGCAAAACCTCCCTCTCCCACGCTCAGCTCCCCTCGGTTAACTCCGGTCTGCAGGTATTTTGCTCTTCTTTTCTGATATTATCTCTCTTTTTCTCTTCAAGTCTTTCTCTCTCCCTTGCCGTTGCATGTCCCGATCACCCTCTACTATGCAACAACATTTTTTTGTTGAAATCTAGAATTTCGGTGAAAGATTAGGTTGGGCTCTGTTGTGTTCTTCCACGTTGCTCCACGTTTATAACAAGTTTTGGTTTTTTTTTTCTTGTTTTTTGATATTACTTTTGTTGTTTGGTAGTTGGTGTTCATGCTTTACCATTGCATGCTTAACATTAATTATCAAATTTTTTTTCATTTTCTGTTGTTTAATTTTGGCAATATTGGTCAACAAGTTTATTTGTCCCCAACTCCTAAGACCTCACTACCTATGATTGTGCCAATGACGAAGACAGTGTTATTTTCATTAATCGAGTGATTGTCCATTGTCAAAAATAAAATTAATGACTTTATTAATAGTATGGAAAATTATAATTTATTAGAAATCATAGCTAATTAAAACAATAGTTCAATAGCAATTTTGTGTTATAAAAATGTACTTTTGTTAAGATTTCTTTTACTGTTGTGACAGTAAGGTCTTACTTCAGGTTTATTTTCATCCTTGTTGTGGATTCAATGCTATCTTGCTAAAACTTTTGCTCGGAAAATATTTCTATTCTGAATTTAAGTTGTAGAATTGCTTAATATAATTCATTGATTTGCATACACTATATTTGTAAAAATTTTCCCTATTGATTCTGGATGTGAATTCTCTAACCAGATTGTTGAGACTATTTAGTGATAATTGTTGGCCAGTTATGGATAATTTTTTGAAAAATCTATTTAAGTCCATGCTTGTATTTGGGATATGATTTTATGTATATGGTTGATAAAACCAGGATTACTTCTTAACTGTGTAGCTTAAGGGAATTTAAGAATATGAAATGGTTTTAAAAGGGACTCATCATATTGTAAAAAGGCATGCTTGACATAATTGCGATGGATTGATCTTGGTTTTCCATCTGTGAGAGAGCAAGCTTCACATAGTGGAGACCCAGATATTGCAACTGTGTTTAGTTTTTTTTCTTTAATTGAAAATACCAAGAAAACTAAATGATTGTTACTGAAACATGAAACAACCTGGTCTGGTAGTGAAGATATTATTATATAAAATTAATTACAAAGTAAATTAATTATTTTCATTTATTTATTTATATTTATTTTAAATAAAAAATTTAGCTTATTTTAAAAAAATAACTTTTTCTCCATCTAATAAACAATTACCTTTTTTATCTTAAATATCTTAAATTCTGACACAAAAAGTGAAAACGGGGTTGTATTTAAAATTTTAAGTTTTAAGTACATTAAAATTGAATTTACTTTTTAATAAAATTATATTTTTAATCCGAAAGGTTTATTCTTTAAAATTAAATTTTTAAAGAATATTATTTTTAATTAACATGCAGACAACTGTCAAATAAAAATGTTGTATTTTATTAGATATATATGTCTTTAAAATTAATTATTAATTATTATATAGTAAATTAATTATTTTTTATATTTATTTAAATTTATTTTAGATAAAAAAATTTAGCTTAAAAACATTTATAAAAAAATAAAATAGTGTATTTTTATGTAAAGTGACTAAAAAGATAGCTATAGTGTAAAAATATATGTATTTAAAATAATTTAGAAAAATATATTTCATATTAATTTAATTATATTTTATATTATAAATAATTTAATAAAATATATTTTATATGAATTTAGTTCATTTATTTTTATTAATCTTATCAATAATGAAATTATTAATTATTAATTAATATATTTTATTAATTATGAATTAATTAAATAAATATATTTCTGTATATTATGAAATTAATTAAATTATTAAATAATAGTTATTTATTCAAAAAATCAATATATAAAAACTATTATTTAATAATAGTTATTAATTAAAAATAAATATATAAAAATTATTAAATAATATTAATTAATTGTAATTAATTAAGCTTACTAATAATTAATTAAATATATTAAAAATATGAAAAGAGTAAAAATAAATAAATCTGATTCATATAAAATTAATGACATTCAATAGTGATGAGCTAGAAATTGCATATGCTTAAAGGCCCAATAATATAATTTGGCCTGTAAATGGCTCAAGCATACATTTATAAAACAAACTGACATGAAAAAGATTACTAAAAAGGATCTATAAAAGTAAAAATCACTAATCAAAAGATATTAAAATATCTATTTAGTATTTCATAAATGTGTACAAGTTTATTCTTTAATAAAATATTGATTTAAGAACTTTTATAAAAAAAAAAAATTTAACAAAATATGACCGTGAAAAATAAAAGAGAGTGTGTTTCTATGTGAAATAACTGGAAGGACAACTAAATTTTAAAAAATAATCCTAACAATGAAACAAATTCAATGGTTAACAATATTTCAAATTCAAATTCTTTTAACTTATTTATTATATAGATGGCATAGTTAACAATATTTAAATATTTCGAATTCAAATATTGAAAGTTGAAATTCAATATTAAATCTCTTAAAATCTGTCTTGCATAGTTGCAAACTAAAAATAATTTCTAACTCAACATACCAAACATCCCCTATTACAATCTGAATTGTACATTTATCTCCATACATGTGCATATATTCATTTTTTTAAATAAACTTAGACCCGTTCGAGAATTATATCTTGACTATCGATTTGGTCATCCTTGATGCGACGACGTGGGCTTTTTATTGCTTGATTCGTTTTCATTACATGGATGTGCAAACCAACATATACAATTCTTGAATTGTCCACTTTGGATAGTTTGGGAATGCAATTATCCAGTTTGTATTTGTCATTAACTATGTGAGTTCTATGATAGGCGAGGTTTCGTGTAGCTACTCCCGTTGTTATCTGGGTACATACATAAATGCGTGAAACACCACTTTTATGTCGTGTGCTTGGGGAACTATACGGAGATATTGCTGAAATTTCATCCAACAATAGAATAAGCAAATGTTGCGTTAAATTTGAGGTGGATCATGCATTCTTGAACAGGATAAGACCAACCACCTTGTAGTGAGAAGCGTTTAGGTTTCTTTCCAAATAAGCATGCATGTTTGTGTCAATTGGTAAGTAACTTAAACATGTACCATCTATCTATTTAGTACGTTTGACGACATTGTGCTTAAAGTAATGGATAAGAGCCGGATTGACTTGTCGAATAGGTTGTTTTCTCGAAATATCCGAAGAGATTGATGATTTGATTGCATACACCTACCAGTTGACTACTCAGCAATTGATCAAATGCCCGTATAGAAAGTGTATTAATCGATATTATTTCACCCGAAAATGTGGGAAGGGACCATATGTTGAGGTACGAGTTCTTAAAGAGTTATAAGAATTGGACAACGCATGAGGAGTCTTACGTTTCGTTGCGACCCATTGAGAAAAGAATAGATGCATATGAAGATGTAGTGTTTGGTAATCAGGTGATGAAAATGATACAGGGTATCATGGCTAGGATGCCCGCCCCAAAACTAAGTACTGTGGTGGGTGAAGCGGGTGCAAGTAATCCGAGGTCCGAGACTAACGAAGATGCATTAAGGTTTTTAAAATTTTAGATGATGCAAACACGGAGTTATATTCTAGATGCCAATATTATAGTCAATTGTCTTTTATAGTTGAGTTGTTGCACCTAAAAGTTCTTAACCAGGGGATCAATCGTTCATTCGACATGTTATTAAAGTTGTTGAGAAAGGTCTTGTCGGAAGGTCCAAAGGTCTGTGAGTTCTACTATCATGTCTATAAGTTGACAGAAGATTTAAGTTTCACGTACGAGACATGGGGCGCATGCCCAAACAGTTGTATGTTGTTTCGCAATGACCATGCAACCCTTGACAAATACCTTGTATGCAATAGTTCTAAATGGAAGTAAGGCACTGTATCCTAAAGTACCAATGGCTGACGGAGAAAGAATGTAAAACCAGTCACTGTAAAACAAGTCTGATACTTTCCTCTAAAGCCGAGGTTGTAGAAGTTGTTGTTTCATCAAAGACGACAAAATTATTGAGATAGCATACAAAAAACAGTAATGATAATGGAAAAATGACACATCCGTTTGACTCTCTGGCCTGGAAAGAGTTCGATCAGAGGCATCTGAAATTTGCCTCTGACAGTCAGAACGTCCGGCTCGCTTTGGCTACAAATGGGGTAAATCTGTTTGGAACGATGAATGTAACACACAGTACATGGCCAGTTGTCCTTCTTCCTTATAACCTTCCACCATGGTTATACATGAAACAACTGTTTCCGATGCTGTCAACTCTTATTGATGGGCCCAAAGGACCGGAAGATAAGATCGATGTCTACCTATAGCTGCTGATAGAAGAGTTATAGGAATTGTAGACTGTAGGTGTAATGACATTTGATGCTATATCCAATAAAATGGTTAACCTTCGCGCAGGCTTGTTTTAGACAATTAACGACTTCCGAGCATATACCAACTTATCCAACTAGAGTACAAAAGGGAACTTCGCTTGTCCTCTTTGCAATAAGGGCACACAGTCACGGTAATTACGTAATTATAAGAAGTTTGCTTACATGGGTCATTGACGATTCTTACCCAGTACATATAGGTTCAGGAGGAACAAAACTGCTTTTGATGCAAACCGTGAATTTGGCTCGGCCCTGAAAAGATTACCTAGCCATGAATTGTTGACCAAGCTTGAATCGGAAGGTATACTAACTATTTACAAGCCAATCGACTTGAGAAGATGGTTACCCAGATCAATTGAGACTTGCACCAATAGTTGAAAGAAAAAAAAATATATTCTTTGAGCTACCATATTGGAAAGATAACTTGGTAATGCATAACTTGGACATCATGCATATTGAGAAGAATGTGTGTGACAATCTATTGTGGACGATATTAGGTGACAAAATAAGATTAAAAGATACTATCAATGCTAGGCATGATTTGGAGGATATGAGATTGCGACAACCATTACATTTGCAGTTGAAATGTGCAAGCAGGGCATATCTACCACTAGCGCAATTCACAATGCGCCGTGTTGAGAAGAAGTTGTTCCCGAGTATCTTATAAAGTATTAGAGTGCCCGATAGGTATTATTCTAATATCTCGAGACGGGTAAGCATGTAAGAGAATACTCTATCTGGTTTAAAAGACCATGATGGTCATATTCTTATGCAATAACTGATCCCTATTACCCTTCATCGATGCTTGTCCAAGAAGGTTGTTAAACTGTTGATTAAGCTCTGCAACTTATTTAAGCTGTCGTGCTCAAAAGTCTGTCACCAGGCCGAGTTACAGAATCTCAAAGATTGAATTGCGCTGACACTTTGTCATCTTGAGACAATTTTTCCACCTGATTTTCTTGATGTAATGGTGCACCTCACAGTACATTTAGCTGACGAAGCTATGTTGTGCGGACCAATTCAATTTTGATGGATTTACCCGATTGAAAGATATCTCAAGACCTCGAAACAGTATATTCGCAACAGGGCTCATCCTGAGACTTTAATAGCTAAAGGGTATTTGATGGAAGAATGTACCAATTTTTGTTCCATGTATATAGGCCAAGTTAAAACGAAACTGACTCGTCCCTAACGAATTCACGAAGGCCCAGTAGGAGGGGGAATATTCTTTAATCTCACCAATAATGAGTGGATCAAGCTCACTGATATATATTATTCAACACCGTATCACTTCAACCATTCATCCTGTAAAATTTTCAAACTAACTATATCTTAGCTGCATTTATACACGTTCATGAGTTTAAGTCATTTAGAATTGAAAGTTTGCTCACATTGCTGTTTTTACAGGAAACACTTGATCGAACTAAGACAGAGGTTGCTTCGCCAATCCGATCATATAGTATATACTAAACATTTTAACTCATTTCATGTCTGGTTTAAAGAACATGTACGAGCTACGTTATCTTCCAACTTGTATAATGTGTTTTGATTGCTTGTGCTAGTTGTTTGCATTTTTAACTATAACGAAACTTCTAATTAGGTGCACACCATGCGAACGTCTGGTGAAACTTTCTCTGGGAAAATTAATACTCTATCGAACGACCCGTTTATAGTGGCACGTTGCTACAAAGCTTTTGATGTCAATAGATTTCAATTTTGTATGAAAGAATTGGATGATAGACGGACAACATAGAATTGTAGGGTAGCGCTCAATGCTGGTAGACTAAGTTTTTTGAGTCGAAAGGACAAAAATCCCCGTGTAGGAGTTGTGTTATACTACAGTCTGTTTACCGATGTAATTGAAATTAGATGCACCATTGAACTCAAATATGTATTCTTGAATCTGACTCACGGATGGCCTAGAATCGCCCCAGGTAGGTCGAAGTTAAAACTTAAGCCTTATGGAAAGGCACTTCGATTTTCACAACTCAAATTGAACAAACGGGGTCTGTTGCAAATTAAACTTCACAAGTAGTGAGTCAAGGTAAGTTAGAGATTGCATGAGCAAACAGGGCTTGAATCCAAATCACCAATGGCCCGGAATGGCCCTGAGTAGGTTGAAGTTAAAACTTAAGTTTTATAAAAAGGTACTTCGATTTTGACAGCTTAAACTGAACAAATGGGGTCCGTTGCAAACCAAACTTCACGAGTAGTGAGTCTAGGTAAGTTAGAGAGTACATGAGTAAACAAGGCTTAAATTCAAGTCACAGAAGACCCGGAATGACCCTGAGTAAGTTCAAGTTAAAACTTAAGTTTTATGGAAAGGCACTTAGGTTTTGATGACTCAATTGAGCAAACGGGGTCCGTTGCAAACAAAACTTCACGAGTAGTGAGTCTAAGGGATTTAGAGACTTCAAGAGGAAACGAGGCTTAAATCTGAGTCACGAATGGCGTAGAATGGCCTCAAGTAGGTTAAAGTTAAAACTTAAGCCTTATGAAAAGGCACTTTGATTTTCACTGCTCAAACCATGCAAACGGGGTCCGTTGTAAATCAAACTTCATAAGTAGTGAGTCTAGGGGATTTAGAAATTGCAAGAGGAAATGGGGCTTGAATTCGAATCATGGATGGCGCGGAATGGCCCTGAGTAAATTGAAGTTAAAACTTAAGTCTTATGGAAAGGCACTTCAGTTTTCACAATTCAAACTAAGTAAACAGGGTCTGTTGCAAACAAAACTTCACGAGTAGTGAGTCTAGTGGATTTAGAGACTGCAAGAGGAAATGAGGCTTGAATCCTAGTCACGGATGGCCTAGAATGGCTCCGAGTAGGTTGAAGTTAAAACTTAAGCCTTATGGAAAGACACTTCAGTTTTTACAACTCAAACCGAGTAAACGGGGTCCGTTACAAATCAAACTTCACGAGTAATGAGTCTAGGTAAGTTAGAGACTACATGAGCAAACAGGGCTTCAATCCAAGTCACGAATGGCCTTGAGTAGGTTCAAGTTAAAACTTAAGTCTCATGGAAAGACACTTCAGTTTTGATGGCTCAAACTGAGTAAATAGGGTCCATTACAAATCAAACTTCACCGATTTTAAGTCTAGGTGATTTAAACACTGCAGGAACAAACAAAAATTGAATCCAAGTAATGGATGGCCCGGAATGGGCCCCAGTAAGTTCGAGTTGATTTTTACGTTGGATTTAATTTAAATATTCACACTTGAATTTAGTTTATGAATTTAATTTTAAATCCATTCATTATATTAATTTTTAATTTAATTTTGTTGTTAATTTCAAGTTTGTGGGCTTCTTAAATTGTTTTGCTGTCGATACAGGACGAAAAGATGTTGTTTTGTTTTCGATTCTTTTATAATTAAACTCTTTTACTATCATGTGTATTTTGTTACATATTTTATGAAAATTATTCATTTTATTAAATAATTTTAAATTTATCGTAATATATATATAGGTTTATTCAATGTACAGACTTTGCTATATGAATGTACAGGTTGTGGAAGAACAGTTTGAAATAAGATGAGTGTATTTTTTGGTTAAAAAAAAAAATAGAAAGTATAATCGACCGCCTCAGGCTTTTGTCGACCGCTAGGTGGCAAATGATAAAGGTTTTTCTCGATCGTTTGGAGGCAGATGAGGTTAAAACTTTTAAGGTGGTTGAAAAAACTTTTTCTCAATCATAACATCAACGTCTGTTATTAGGCGGTCGAGATAGCGATTGTCGACCCCGATCGCTTTATGGGTTTTTCTCGACCGCTTCATGCGATTGAAAAATCCTTTTGTCCTATAGTGGTACAACGCTCCCACGCTTGTTGCAATTAAATGATCAATATTTTGCACTTTAATTTGGCATGGAAAAGATTTTATATACAAAATATCTTATATGAAAACACTGTTGAAACAATGTCAGACTTTTTTTTTTTTTTCCTTTCTTATGTATAATTTTGTTTTTCACATCTGAATAAAATAAGATTATGTTTGTACAAATAAGAAACTTGGTGTTAGTTATTTAAAAAAATAATGTTCTAACAAAAATTTGTTAGTTTTTATAGAAAGATTATCTTTAATTTAAGTAATTTAACATGATAAATTGTGATGAATTTAAAATTTCTATAAAAAAAATAATTATTTGAAATTATTTATAATAATGACTTTATTATTTTAGGAAGTAGTAGCATTTATTGATTTAAAATTTTCCATTATCAAAATGGAGCCTAAGGCCATTTCAGATGAAAATTCGAATGTTTAAAAGTTTAGGAAAAGTCATAAATCTTTCGTTCTTCTGTTCTTAGTAAATATGGTTATAAATTTTTCAGTGGGTAATTACACTTTATCTTCCTTGAATTTGTTTCAAAAATAAATAATTCTCCTCTAATTTAAAAGTTAACTCGTAACCAATTTTTGATTTGAACTAAAGTACGAAATTGACTAAATTTGTTAGTTTTAACTAGATTTGTGTCTAATGTGTTAGAATTGGTGGTTGAGAAAAAAAGGTTTCATAAATATAGATAAATAAAAGTATATTTTTATCCATTTTTGTACTGAAACGAAACATTATGTTATTTTTTAAAAACTCTCAATTTATCTTTATTTTTCTAAACAATAATGTTTGGACAACCACATACGCCTATATGCACAGACGACGCAAATCTAGTTAGGTTTAACAATTTTTTTTTTAATTTTTACTTCAAATTATGAAAGATTATGTGTAAACTTTTAACTAAAAGCGAGTTATGTATTTTTAGTCTAAGCAATGGTGAAGTAAACTGTAATTACTACTTATCCCAAAAAAAAAAAATAAATAAATAAAAAAATCAGCAATTACTCATTTTTTAAAAATGTTCTATCTAGACCATAAATGGGTACTAATTTGGCAACATTTCACCAAGTAATTAATTTTTTTTTTTGAAATAAAAAATAAAATGATTAGTCATTTTTTACTATGCTTAAGTATATACGGAAGATATTGAGAAGTACCCAAAAAACAGAGTTTATAAATAATTAATGAAATATTTTTAGCCAAATCTGTAAGCTTGAATTCTAAATTCATATTTACATTTTTTATGAAACCTTTTCTTAGTATTCTAAGAAATCATTGCGTTAAAAATCTTAGTGTATCTTATTATGGGTTAAGCAAAGCCCAGTTAATGAAAAATAGGCCGAACTTGACGTTCTTCGGGCCGCTCGAGTTGGGCTTTGATACGCAGTAATCTCTTGCACCGCGTGCCGTGAGCTGGGCTTATGTATAAATGTACACACTAACGAGTCACAAATAAATTGATGGGTTGCACTCCTTCGTATGGATTCATATGTATCCTTGTGCCTCGCATAATACTAATCCTTTTTTTTTTTTTTTTTAATTTTTTCAAATTTCTTCACTAAATTATCAAAAAGTTTCTCCAATTTTTATTAATTTTTTTTCTAATTTTCTTAAACTTTTACAACTTTTTATCAAATACATTACTTTTTTCAAAAGTTACAGTACTAGAACAAAAATGACAAAAAAAAAAAATTAATTTTTTTTACGCCTAACGCACCCTTATTCATAGTTGCATTCAATTCAAACTCAACTGAGGAAATGACATTTTTTTAGTGGCTCGAAACTCGCACTAATTTATTGCAGATTTTAGCGGTCCGCATAGCCAATAGGTAAACTGGGTAGAGAGTAGTCCAACCCAAGACCTATCCCAATTTAGTCACGGTACTCCCAGTGTGATTCGAACCCTCGCCATTCTGGGTGAAATGACATTCTTTCCTGCATGAAGTGTCATTTGCAGGAAAGAATGTCATTTCATCATTGAACGCATTAATTCTTTCATTATTAAATATGGTATGTTTTCTCATTACATCCATTTGATGGGGAATGTCAATTACTTTCATCCTTAGCATTTAATAATTGTGATCAATTTATGCAACTAGTATTAGGTTCGCAGCTATTCATAAACAGACACTTCCAGTCATTGCATTATGGATAAATGGGTCAATTCTCTTAAGCTATTCTAATTTACTGTCAAAATGAGGAGAGGTGTGTGATTATAATTTGATCGGATTGAAGAGTTTCTGAAATTAAAATACAAGTTTTAAGTTGCATTTTAACATTTAAATTTTTATAAGAGTTCATCAATCTGTTAAAATTAAAATATTTTTATTCATCAGATGAAATATTCTATGAAAATCCAAAAGCTGAAAATGTAGTTTCAAATCTTAAAATTAAATTTCAACTTCAGGATTTTATCGTCCAATCTCACCACTTAATTTAAAAAAAAAAAAAGCCCTTAACTTATAAACAAATTTCATATTATAAAAATGTCATTACCACATCATTCTGACTACAAATTTTGATAGTCTATAATTCTAATTTTTTCTTTTTCATTTCAAATACTACGGGTGTGTTTAGAGTAATAAAAAGTGAGATAAAATGAGATAAGTTTTGAGTTGATAATTCGTACAGTGAAATAAGTTTTAAAGATTTTCAGAATTTTTTTTTTATTTTTTAAAAAAACCAAACAGTGCCTACATATAATTACCATACTGCGAGACAATGCACCCCATCATGATCATTATTAATGGTTGTAGAATGATCTCAAAAGGGTAAAGATGTTACTTACACCTGCATTTATATTTCATGTGAATGCATAAGCTTGTTAATTGATGTCTTCTACTAACCCATTTCATTTTCATCTTTATAATTAAATTATAGAGGGCATTATCGTTTCCTACAATTGAGAAGGCAACTCTCATACCTAATACACACATATACACTATACTCAATATTTTTATGTGTAATTGTCCAAATATTAACTCAGTTAGATGTGATGGTGATAAAAATTTCTTATATTAGGCCCATCGATGACATTTTGCCTGCAAAATGGTTACGCAGCAAAGAAAACTGGAGTAGCTCAACTTGTGTGGAAAGGTCCACGAGCTGGCCCAACAAAGCAAAAAATTGCGTGGGTTTGATGACCAAGGTTATTGAGAACAAAAATCTCAGTCAAAACTCTTCTCGATCCCATTTAAAAACAGACATCCAAAAATAAATAAATAAACTCAAGGTTCTTGGTGACAAAATTTCAATTAATAATTGAAGGAGATGCATTATAAAAGTTATAAACATAATTTAATAAATAATTTTGTTTCTGAAAAGTTAAGAAATAAAGTATTTAACTAATGATTTTTTATTATACTATTTTTATTTATATAGAATATATATTTTTTTATTACAAAACCTTATATGAAAGGTCTACATTAACATATGGTCTTAAAGTCTCCAAATTCTTAGTTCTTGCTCTGGTTTTAGGGAATCCCTCCCCCAGTTCCATATGGGAATGAATCCAATCCTAGGGCATTCCACTTTCTGGGAAGCCGGTCCCTTTACTGCAAGCACTAGAGAAAGGTAATAACTAATACCGTAAGAAAACATTATTAGTAATTTTTTTTAAATAGTATCATTAAGTGCATCTCTAACTCTGACCGGTAATTCAAGATTAATTTTGAGTTTGCTGTTTAGTAATAGTATTTTAAGTTTTTTTTTTAAGATCATTGGAAGCCAATCACCAATTTTAATGTCTCATAAACTAGTCAAGAGTGGAGCAAATTAGTTAAAACACTTTTAGTCACAAAAAAAGGTAATAAAATAAAAAGTTTCAAAAAAGTCATAGTTAGTCACATTGTTATGAAATGATAAGAGAGTCTGAAATTATTTTTGAATTTTAGAATTTTAAAGTTATTATCTGTTAATTAATGATTTGACCATTAAATTTAAAAATATAATTATCAATTTTACATTAATAATGTGAAAATTCTCCAAACCAAGCAATTACACAAAGTAAAAATAAATCACACCAGAAGAATTAAAGAGGAAACCCTTTCACAGGGAGAAAAACTTCTATTAATCACAATCCCCACTATCAACGGGTTACAAGATTCTACTCAGACTCTCTGCGAATCACTCGTACGAATCCTTTCGCAATCTTGCTCGAC
>JAVXUM010000017.1:33747093-33766328 GCA_035590655.1 Pouteria glomerata | reverse complement strand
TTTCTTTTACTTTATTTAAATAATTTTTTGTTCTATATGTAATTTAAATTATAACCAAATTTTTATTAATTTTGAAATAAATATTTACAAATAAATATTATAAATAATAAATGATTTTCAAAAATTATAAAAAAGTAATTAAAATAATTAAAAAATAACAAAAAAAAATTTTAAAAAAATAAAAAATTTATTGTTGCAATCTCTAATGTACACCATCCATTTTCATTAAAAAATAATTTATAAAAAAAAATTAAATTAAATTAAATTTAACGACTGCTCGTGTCCAACACCTGTCACTAGCTACAAGCAGTCGTTAAAGATCGCATTACAAAACTTCAGACGTTCACCAACTCCATCACAAATACTTTAGCAACCGCCAGAGCAATTGCTAATAGTTTTTAACGACGACGCAATTTTGATCCTATTTTAGCCGCGTCAAGCATCGCTAAAAATTATTAGTGACTGCATATGCACTTTTAGCGACCGCTTTTTGTGATGCTAAAACACCTTTTCTTCTAGAAGTGCACTGAGGCACCCGCAAGGGATGATTGCTAGTGTTTAGTTTTCGAACCTCCCTGCATTGGCAGAGGCAGGTAATGAAATTGGAAGAGGAAGAGGAAGAGGAAGAAGTAGCTGCAACAGAAAAGACAACAATGATAATTCCACTGGTGCTGACGACTATGATGAAGGTAATTCAGGACACCGAAATTACAAAGAACAAAAAATGTGGTCAGTGACAAGTTGATTTTGCTCAACCCCTTTAGCGTCCTATGACATCAAAATCAATTGTTTCAAAGTGATGTCAAATAGCAGCTTCTGTCTAGTGGGACAATTCTCAAAAGCCTTTGCTCCGTTCCACAAATTTCAAAGAAGAGAACAGTATCGTTCGTCCATTTTTGCATCAATAAGGCTCTAATATTATTTACAGTAAAAGCAAAGTCAACTTATCGTGATTCCTTGGACAGTAGTTGTGATGTAATTCAATTTAATACATAGAAACAGAGAATTCAAAAGACAAGGATATTTACAACAGTTATGAAAGGATAATTGAACAACGACCAAACCACTACAGTTAATTTAAGGAATTAGAGAACTACCTAAAAACCTTGCGGCTCAAGAACCGAAAGAAGCTCCAAATTTTTGATCATTACCTTCAAAAGACTAATCTCCTTGATTGGTTTTGGACGGTAATCTATATGTGCGAGTCATTCGGATCTAAGGCAAAAAACTAATTTAGTTGTAGAACTGAGGAGATATATGCTTTTTTATGTAGAGCAAAACTATAAATCGACAAGCCCAATGATATGTAGTAACAGCTCTTCACATTTGAAACAAAATATGTAGTAACAGAATCAACAATCAAATATGTTTAGTTAACAGAAGTTTAACTTCACAGCCATGGTTTACAAGATTCCAATATATCAAGGTACAACCGGGAGTTACCAAAAATCACTGCTACCTCTGTAATCTACGCCTTGGTACACACATTCTAAAGCGTGGTACTCTTAGACACCAATACGTTAAATATGAGGATCCAAACTATCATACTTTTAAATATGAGGATCCAAAATATCATACTTACGTTGCATATTCATGAAAAACTTGTGAAAATAATGAATCGATAACAAATTGAGTGACAATAAGCAATAAGTTTTAGCTTTTATGAAAGGAGAATTAGTAAAGATTCGTAGCAAACATAAAATGCACTTAATTTCATGAATATCTGTACTATTCATTTTTCTTGATTAATTATTTTCTTAAAATAAGCCACTCATATATCAAAACATTTTAATAATATATATGACGATTCATGAGAAGCCCACCCGCAACATACCACAGTTCAGAATACAAGCATACCACGTCCCCATTTTCATTCCATATACCAAAAAGATCCAAGTAGTAACATTGGTAGAATCAAGATCAAAGCATACTGGACTAGAACTGTGAACTAGACATTGTGAATTAAGGACTACAGCTGCCTTTGTCCCTCCACTCCAAACCCGACCACCCAGTGCTCTCTCTCTGCCTCACACGCACACATGCACAATTGGTTTATAGTAGTACTCCATAACATTTATTTGAACCAGTGAAATCCTTTTTTTTTCCCGGGACCAAACATCAATAAGCATGAATGAAAACCAGGATTGAAGAATAACATCCGTGTAATCCTTTCTCCCTGATAAGTAGGGTTGTAGAATGATCTATTACCTGCGCAAATGCATAAATAGCACGAAGGATTCTAGCATAATCAGTTCCAAGCATTTGGATGACAACATCAGCCAGAAACGTGCCCCACAACCTGTATACCAATGAAACAATAGATGAGGCAAAACAAGAGGCAAGATATGAGCTCACTAGCTCAGCAAAAGATACTTCTCACTATATTGTGGTTGAAGTGACAAAGTGATCAGTGGCGTATCAAGCTAAGTCATTTAAATATAACATTTTAACAATGTTTCTAACTTTATCAGTTCCATTATTAGTAGCTGACTCCAAATTCTGGTAACGTCCAAAATTCTGACAAGTATCACCTTCAACTCAAAGCTAATATTAGTTCCTTAATGAAGTCAACAACTTTTCATCACTTTCTGACACGCAGATAGAAACTTCCAATAAGTTTAACCTAGCACAAAATTGTGCTTCCAAATTTCAATAATTGCATCCGGCTGCAATTGACCATAAGCAGCCTTTTTTAATATGAAATGCTTTCCTACATCATATTCTTGATGACGTTAGTCACATTAATCCAGCATTTAAAAGCACATTCCATCAGTTTGTAGGTCAACATGTGATGCTACACCATGATAAAAGACCCTCCATCATCCAGCTAATTCAATCCTTGACAGAATTATAGGAAACGGCAAGGAAAAAAAAAAAAAGATAAGATTCCAAATTTTCAACTAGTAGACATTTATCCCTATGACTTTTTGGTTCATGGTTTTACATCATTTTAAACCCACTACTCATTCACAATAAACTTCCTACAATTTAACATTTGAAAGAATAACAAACAGGATGCAAATGTCACACTGAAAATTTTAATAGAAAGTAACTTTAGATACAAATGTCATGTCACAATAGTTTGCAGTGCAGAAGAGCCAATACATTGGGCCAAGTAACACCATCATGCTCCTTAGCCCCAGATATCGTGCTGCAGCACCTGCAACACTCTGAACAGAAAGAAATAGCCTCAGAAATCTGGAAATTAAAGCTACAACAGGGCATCCAAAGATATGTAATGTCTTTTGATACTTAAAGTACATATTTGAAGGGTTGTCCTCCCCAAACAGACACAAAAATCTTCCCATCAAGTGACATGATTCAAATTTAATTATGACA
This sequence comes from Pouteria glomerata, assembly GCA_035590655.1. Classification (NCBI taxonomy): domain Eukaryota; kingdom Viridiplantae; phylum Streptophyta; class Magnoliopsida; order Ericales; family Sapotaceae; genus Pouteria; species Pouteria glomerata. The sequence goes on along the minus strand of JAVXUM010000017.1, from coordinate 33,762,989 downwards.
ATGAAACAAGTATTCTAGAAGACAATCAATAATGTGTCAAAACTGCTTCAACAATTAGCTTTAAATTACTTCACACATTTAGCCATGTAACTTATTTATCCTCTCTTTTTCCTTTTATGATGGTGGGGAAGTGGTCACTTTTAAAGACCTCTTAGGTTATGTCCAGTGTGCAAGAACTGAATGGAATGGAATAACCATTCTCACTCCCTCGGTTGGTTTTCAAATGAATTAATGCTGAATTATCATTACATTCTTACATTACTTGAACTAATTTAAAATTGATGGAATTTAAAAAAAAATCTCTTACTTTAGTTCATGTCTTTCTCCCCGTTCTTGTCCCTAAGTTATTATAGAGTTTATTGATTACCTTTGGTTTCTTCAATTGCCAAATTATTGAGTTGTGGTCTGCATGGCCGCGCAATGGAGTTCTTTTTTTGTAAGCTCTAGACAATGACAATGACGGTGATAAGGTTTAGGATTTCTAAACAAGAGTTCAACTTTGATACCAATTGATGCAGGATGGAGAAGTGAGAAAGCGATATAGAGAGAAGAGAGGGAAAGAAAGGCATTGAGCAAGAAAAAAAAAAGAAAGAAAGAACACAAGAAGGGAGGGAGGAAATCCAATGATCAATTTTCAATTCTGTTGAATTGTACAGCTGTCTTGTACTGATTATTAGGAAGAAAATCTGCTGTATATAATTATTTAGAAAAGTTGGGAAAGTTTGACTTGGTTAGGATCCCTTAAATTATGGGATTGATTGTTTCCTGATTTTGGTAGATTAGTTTCCCATTTTTTCTCTCTAGAGCAGTCTATATATTATGATGTATCAATCATTCTTGAATACAAGAAAAGCATTATTCTCATCTTTCTTGGTTAATATGGTATCAGAGCTTCAGATTTTTCTTTTTGGGTATATATCACCGAGTAGCTTTCGTTGCTGCCAAATCCAACCTGCTTGCAGTCTTCATCACTCCCTGTGGCTTCTTTAGCCTTCGTTGCTGCCCGCTTGCAGTCTTAATCACTGCCTGCGGCTTCTTTTCTTTCATTCGCAGCCTTCATTGCTGTCACTGCCTGCGGCTTCTTTTCCTCCATTTGCAGCCTTCTTTGCTGCACTTTTTTGCTCTCGAAAGGCTGCTTCTGCTCCTTTCATTGCTGCTTTTGTTTCTACATTCACAGTCTTCATTATTGCTTCTGCTCCTTTCACTATGTCTGCAACAGTAACCACTGCCTCGAAAGGCTTGAATATTTCTAGTCAATCGGAAGAAGTCAATTCCAATCACATGCCTGGAGATCTGCAGAATATCAAGGCTAAATACAGACTTACTGAAAAGAAGTACCTCAAATGGTCCCAGTTAGTCAAGATGTATCTGAAGGGCAAAGGAAAACTTGATCATCTCCTCGGAACAGGACCTCAAAAGGGCAATCCAACATTTGAAGCATGGGATACAGCTGACTCAATGATCATGTCTTGGCTGCGGGATTCGATGGATCCATTGATTAGCGACACTGGTACGTTCCTGACAACCGCAAAGGAAGTGCGGGACTTCATTCGCCAAACCTATTCAAAAGCATGTGATGCTGCCCAAATATATGAAATAAAGATCAAAACAGGTGTAGCCAAACAAGGTGACAAAACTGTGACAGAATATGCCAATTTGTTGAGGAATTTATGGCAGAAGCACGATCGCTATTGGGTATTTGAGATGAAGTGTTCTGAAGATGAAGCAACCTTGAAGAATTTCATTGAAAAGGACTGAGTATATGATTTCTTAGTGGGCCTTAATCGTGAATTTGATCAGGTTAGGGTTCAAATACTCGGTAAGGAGGAAACAACTTCCTCGGAGGAAACTATTTCCTCAATTCAGGCATAAGAAAGTCAAAGAGGTGTGAAGGAAACTATTTCCTTAATTCAGGCATAAGAAAGTCAAAGAGGTGTGAAGGAAACTATTTCCTTAATTCGGGCATAAGAAAGTCAAGGAGGTGTCATGCTAGAGTCCCTAGCTTTGGAAGGATCAGATCCCTAGCTTTGGAAGGATCAGACTTAATTACCAAAACAGAAGCACTCCAGGCACAAGACAAAGGGAAGACAGATCAATCAAGAGCTTCAGGGAAGAACAACAAAGATGGTCAGTGGAGAGAAAATAAAGATAACCTGTGGTGCACCAACTGCAAGAAACCAAGACACACCAGGGAACGATGCTGGAAGTTGCATGGTAAACCACCAAGCCGAGAGTGGGGAAACCGAGGAGGACAACAGTGGTATCAAGCACATCTAATTGAACAAAAGGATCAAAGAGAATGATCGTAGAAAGGATGATTCAACGGTGAGTAGATTGAGAAACCAAGAAGTCTGTTACGTTCTCTTGAGAAACCTTCTAGTGCATGTTCATTGGCATTCTCAGTTAAGTCTTTGCTCTCCTTTGGATTAAATGCCTCAACAAAGTGTTTTGCCAATTCTGGGACAATGGACTAAGGAGCCACTAACCACATGACAAACACCTCACAAAATTTCATTACTTTTACTCCCTGTCCAAGTAATAGGAAAGTTTTCATAGCAAATATATCCCTTGCAACAATCACAAGATTATGAGATATTCATATCACCCCCTCTCGTTCTTAAAAATGTCCTTCATGTACCAAAATTATCAGCCAAACTTGTTTCCATAAAAAAAAATGCCATATGTAATTTTTGTCAACTTGTTTCCTTAAATGCTATGTAATTTTTCACCCCACTTACTGTGTTTTTTAGGACCAAAGTTCAGGGAGGAAAATTGGACTTGCTAAGGCATGGAATGGGCTTTACTATCTTGAAACACCATGTACTTCAAAAGGAATCATGAATAACTTGTCCAAGTCATTTCTTGGTTCCTCTAATAAAGATGCCATATGGCTTCACCATTGTCATCTTGATCATCCCTCTTTTCGAGGCTTGAATATTATGTTTCCATCCTTGTTTAAACGATTGCATATTACTGATTTTCATTGTGAAATTTGTGAGCTTGCAAAGCACACTTGTGTCTCTTTGCCCACCTATTAGCAATAAAAGAATCTCTCATCCTTTTCATCTGATTCACATTGACATTTGGAGACCATCCATATTTCCAAACATTTCGAGGTCTAGGTGGTTTGTTTCTCTCATTGATGATTGTACTAGGGTTACATGGATATTCTTGCACAAACAAAAATCTGATGTGAGTAGTGTTGTTCCTAATTTTCATGCTATGGTACAAAACCAATTTGGGATCAAAATTATGAACTTTAGATCTAAGAATGCAATAGACTACTTCAACCAAACCCTATCACCATACTTTCAACAAGAGGGTATAATTCATGAGTTTTCATATGTTAACACACCACAAGAAAATAGGGTGGTTGAGCAGAAAATGGTCATTTACTTAATACAACTCGAGCATTACTTTTCCAAGGAAATGTTCCTAAATCCTATTGGGGAGAGGTTGTTCTTACTACCACATACATGATTAATCGATTACCTTCACGGGTTTTAAATTTTAAATCTCCCATGGAAGCCCTTGCGCAGTACTACCGTGATTTCCAAACATCAAATGGTCTAATAGCTCGAGTTTTTTCATTGTGCTTCCTTCGTTCATGTTCATACTCAACATAGAGAAAAATTGGACCCTACAGCAATCAAGTGTGTTTTTCTTGACTATTCTTCTACATAGAAAGGGTATAAATATTATCACCCTCCTTCTAACAAATACTACATGACCACCAATGTCACTTTTGTTGAATCCAAGCCTTACTTCACTCAATCTTATCTTTAGGGGGGAGATATCTCTACTAGAAGATAAAAACTAAGTCAAGTCACTTGGCCCTCTTGAACTACCATCCTTAGTTCCCTGATCTTCAATTCCATCTTCATCCACTCCTAATCCAAAACCATCCGAACCACCTGAGGTGTCTACTAAGCCCAAGTCTGTCTTAACTCCAAAGCCCTCTTCGTCAGTCCTAGAATTTGTGTCCACTCCAACTCCAGCTTCTACTCGTATTCATGATTCTATGAGATTTCCTCAAGCGTACTCAAGGAGAATAGCCAATCCAGAACTAACACAAATCCAAGATGCCAACTTGAGCTCTATTAATGAACACATAGTAAGTTCTAATCCTCCCTCACATACACAGCCAGTTGCAAAAGATTCTCACCTCCTTATTGCTGTTAGGAAAGGTACTAGAGAATACACAAAAAAAACCCTTATATCCTCAATCTCACTATGTGTCACTTAAAAGGTTGTCACCACTACATAGAAATTTCTTTGTGGGTCTTAATACCATTTCTATTCCAAACACTTTATCTGAGGCTTTATCCAAAAGAGAATGGAGAATGGCTATGTGAGAGAAAATGGATGCACTAGAAAAGAAAAAGACATGGGAGATTATTGATAAGCCAAAAGGAAAGAAGTTACTTGGTTGCAAATGGGTGTTTACCCTGATATACAAGGCAGATGACTCACTAGAAAGATATAAAGCAAAATTGGTTGATAAGGGTTACACTTAGACATACGGAGCGGATTACCAAGTGACGTTTGCCCCAGCAGCAAAGATGAATACAGTAACAATTCTGTTATCCTTGGTAGCTCACTTTAATTGACAACTTCAACAATATGATGTGAAGAACGCCTTTCTGCATGAAGACCTAGGAGAAGAAATTTACACGAGCATTCCACCAGGCTTTGGAGGAGAAGAAATAATTGATAAGGCATGCAGATTGAAAAAGGCTATATATAGGCCCAAGCAATCCCCAAGAGCCTGGTTTGAGAGGTTTGCTAGAGTAATGAAATTAATAGGATTTAAATAGAGCTAAGGTGGTCATACCCTCTTCATCAAACATTTGGTCTCAGGAAGATTAACAGCTCTTCTAGTATACGTCGATGATATCATTGTCACAGGAATGATGAAAGGAAGAAACAGAACCTGAAGAAGTGCTTGGTCAAGGAATTTGAGATAAAAAGAGCTTGGAAGATTAAAATATTTCCTCGGAATTGAAGTTTCATACTCAAGACAAGGAACCTTTATCTCTCAACAGAAGTATGTGATTGATTTTTTAAAGGAGGTAGGGAAACTAGGTTGTAAACCAATAGCTACACCCATTGAGCCAAACCATAGACTTTGGGAAGCAAAAGAAGAACCAACCATTGACAAAGAGATGTATCAAAGATTGATAGGAAAACTTATCTATCTAGCTCATACCCGACCAAACATAAGTGAGCGTGGTCAGTCAATTCATGCATGATCCAAAGGAATCACATCTACAAGTTGCTTACAAAGTGCTACACTATTTGAAAGGATGTCCGGGAAAGGGATAAGCTTACACTTGAAGCCTACACAAATGCAGACTATGCACGATCCACAGTGGATAGAAGATCAATGTTTGGTTATTGCATGTTTTTTGGTGAAATTTTGGTCACATGGAGGAGTAAAAAGTAGAATGTAGTGGCAAGATCTAGTGCTGAATCAGAATTCAGGTCAATGGGGCTCAAGGTTTATGTGAATTTTTGTGTTTGAAGATCATCCTAGACAATTTAAGAATCAAGTGGAAAGGATCCATGAAGTTGAATTATGACAGTAACAATTAACATTGCTCATAACCCTGTACAACACGACATGACAAAGCATATTGAAGTCGACAGACATTTCATCAAAGAAACTAGAAGACGGTCTAGTTCACATATCTTATGTACCTTCAGGAAGTCAATTGGTTGATGTATTAACAAAGGGACTCAGCAGTGCAAACTTTTATGGACTTATTTCCAAGCTGGAAATGGAAGACATCTATTCTCCACCTTGAGGGGGAATGTTGAATTGTACAGCTGTCTTATACTGATTATTAGGAAGAAAATCTGTTGTATCTAATTAGTTAGAAATGTTAAGAAAGTTTGACTTGGTTAGGATCCCTTAAATTATGGGATTGATTGTTTCCTGATTTTGGTAGATTAGTTTCCTATTTTTTCTCCTAGAGTAGTCTATATATTATGATGTATCAATCATTCTTAAATACAAGAAAAGCATTATTCTCGTCTTTCTTAGTTAGTAAATTCATCAAAAGTTCATTAATCTCTCACAAGTGTAGCCTTTATATAGGCAAACCCTAATCACATTCCTAAATTACATAAGATCATAACAATATCAAATCACAATAAATCCTAAAATAATCCATCAAATAAATCCTAAAATATAGATTTCCTCATAAATCATTCCCGTCACATGACTAAATGTTTACAAAACGGGTCTAATTTATTAATCCAAAATTCACATAAAAGACATACAAGCACGTCTACCATCCACCATCCAAATGAAATTATAAATGCCAACAATTTCTTAAAATATAAAAAATTAAAACCAAATAAATACTCTAGCAGTGTTCATTACTTAATACATGCACCACCTAGTCAAAGTTAAACTGCATCCAACTGACATTACAAATGACAAACAAATTCAACCGCAAGCATTCTGTATTACTACATCCACTAATTCGATAAATTTATTCCCACATCAAAACAACATAACAATTGTCAACCACTCCATAAAATAGAAAACATCAAAACAAAGTAAATCCTCAAATTTAGAAAACTAGAATGGATCAAGTCTCAATACAACTACAACATAGCATTTAAAATATTTCTTCAACAGTGGAGGTGATGGTGATGGCGCCTCAATGATGAGGAATTGCAGCTACGGTGGAGAGTGGTGATAGTACTGGTGGCTACACCAACAATGGTAAATGGTGGAGGGGGTAGGGGATATGGCGGTGGTGGTGGTGGTGGTAGCAACATTAACAAAATTGGTATAGGTGAGTGGTGGTGCCTCTAGTGAAGGGTAGTGGAGATGGCTAACAGCTATGGTGGCGACTGCAGAGACGGTGGCGGTGGTAGCAGCATGTGGTAGTAGTTTTGGTGGTCGTGACAGTGGTGAATGAAGTAATGGTGTAGGGTAGGGTGGTGGTTGTGTCATGGATCCACCACTTTATGCCGCCCATTCAAGATATACTTCAAAATAGTTTAAGGTGGTATCCAAACTTTAGAGAGAGAGAGAGAGAGTTCAATATACCTGCTTTGACGCAAGCAATGCTACAGCATTCTCCAAGTTAATGGCCGCCAAGTGCCCACCCTTCCAACCAAAATATTAAAAGAGAAGTTAAAAAGTCATTGTAAAGCAGCCCCGTCACAATTATAAAAAATGAGGAATATCATATTAGAGGATCTTGGCTAGCATAACTATCTACCATCTGTCATACATCCAGCAAAGGGTATACCATAAGTTGCAGTAAGCATGAAATGAAGACAATGAAAGATGATGAACTGATTGTTAATTGCAGTAAAGTTCAGTGGTAGTTCAAGTCAATGAAGCACTGGCACAGGATCATGTTCCTGATAACCAAGCTAACGGAGGCTAAGATTCTAAGAATAGACAATCAAGCGTATCAAAGGTGCCTCACATTGAGTACCTAGGTTTGGTAAGGCACAGTTTGCATTGGCCTATGCAGGCAAAGCTGCCAGAGGGTAGCCACTAGGACAACTTTGCGATCCAATTGGTCCAAATACAACCTCACAGCTAACATGGAGGACAAAATGTGATGGAGATAATGTGGCAGTGACATGGAGGTAATCTGGCAATGTGGCAAGATAAATTGCATTGTGGACCCAATTAAAAATAATGTGGACCAAGGACCAAAACAGCAGCCCCATCCAGTAAATCTAAAAGAGTCAAAACACCCCCCACACACTGAAAACCTGATTGATGAGTATAAATTCAATACTAGCAGCCAGCCTTTACATAAATGATGAGCACAAAAGGCACATTTTTTTTTTACCACTACAAGAACCCAGAAGAGACGTCAAAACTGTACTTTAATTAAAACAGAAATATTTCAGAAACTTTTTGGAAATGTTATATCAAAAAAAAATATGAAAATACATAGAAATGTATAGAAATATTTTTATTTGATAAAGAGAATTGTATAGAAATATAAATTAAAATCTATCTAAATGCATAGAAACCTAATAATAAATTAATTAGACAGCATATTATTTTGACTAATAATGTCATAATTTGCTATAGTATATTGTGTTTCAATAAAAACATGAAAATTATTATTAATTCACTATTGTTCCATTTTGGGCTCTTAGGAAATACAGACTTTTTTTTTTGAAAGGTAAATGTAAAATAATATTAATAAAAAATAGCGTTGAGTGTACAAATACACAGGGGCATACCCCCAGCTAAAAGAAACAAGTCCCAAGATAAAGCACTACTACATAGGGACAAAACTACAAAATAACACCCCCAAAATTAAACCTTCAGAATATCAGCAGGGAGAGACCAACTTCGCACAAGATGCCTATTAACATCAGTCATAGGAAAAGGCCGACAAGACATAATCCGGGATCGAATCAACATTTCAACATGCCGCATCAATGAAACCATATCCATAGAAGGTCTCTGAAACAATCTTGAATTTTGTTCCTTCCAAATAAAATAAACAAGTGTGGAAAGGCATAATTTCCCTAACAAGTGAAGTAAAAAACCACCAGAAAATTGAACTGAACACCAATCAACAATTCTTTCCCAAGTAGTAGCATAACAGCGAAGACCCAATTTCCTTAGCAAAGAAATCCAAATCCTCTCAGCATAGGAACATTGGAAGAAGAGATGCGAATGAGATTTAGAAGAATCACCACACAATAAACAAACATTGTCCCGAATAACACCCATAGTGACAAGACGATCCCGAGTGGAAAGTTTATGATGAATAGCCAACCACAATATAAAGGAATAGCGAGGAATGTGATGTTTAAACCAAACAACTGAATGCCAACTAACCACATCATGATGAACTAATTCATGGAAAATAAATAATATTTTGTCCCTTGGAAGGTAATTGACCAATTTTACATACGCCGTGGCAGACAATTGAATCTTCCCTTCTCGCTCATAATATATTTATAGTAAGAGGTTACAAGAGAATATGAAATAAGCTACATCCAAATCTTAGCATATCCAAGTCATATATTCAAACACGCTTTCTCAAACTGAAGCATACAAATCATAAATGTCAAGCTTGGAAGATAGACTCTGAAAGAAGGGACGAGACAATGGCTTGGCAAGAAAATCGGCCAACTAAGAAAACAATCGAATAAAGGAAATACCCAACTCCTTGCGAAGCAAAAGGTCGGGAATGAAGTAACAATCAACCTCAATATCCTTGGTATGCTTGTGGAACACATGATTGTCGGCAATAGAAATAGCAACTCAATTGTTACAATGTATAAACATACAAGCGAGAACATCCATACCAAAGTCACAAAGAAGAGATTGAACCCAAAGCATCTCAAAAGTAGCATAAACCATAGCATGGTACTCAGCTCTACACTAGACCGAGCAACAACTTACTACTTCTTGTTGTGCTAGATCACCAAATTATCCCAACAAAGGTGAAAAAATTGGAGGTAAAACGATGAGTCATACGACTTCTAGTCCAATTAGCATCACTATAACTAGTCACTAACAATGAAGAAGGACGATAAAGAAGACCATGAATAGAAGATCACTTCAAATACCAAATGTCACCGATGGTGAATGGTGGCTGAGGTTTCTTCTTCACAAAAAGTGTTTGTTTTTTTTTTCCTCTTCTCTTAGAATGTGACGCTAATACCAAGTTGAACAAGAATTGATTCTTCCCTTCTCCATCATAATATATTTATAATAAAAGATTACAAGAAAGTAGGAAATAAGCTACGTCCAAATCTAAGCATATCCAACTCATATATCCCTATCCCAACAATTCCCATCTTCTTTCCAATCTTTAGAAAAACCACCACATAATTGTTTTCTAGGTTAGTTGACAAACTAAACAGCAAAACCAGTTTTATCGCAACATAATATTTCAAATTATGACGTAGTTCGTCCATATAGTAAAAAGCTATAATATCAATCACATACCTTTTTGATAACTTCTTTCCTTATCTGGTAGTTGGCAGTTTCCAAGAACATCTTCCCCAACAATTTCCTTGCAAACTAAAGCAGTGGCAAAACTAGCTAACAATTTACAAACAGGGAAGCAGCAGAAAATCAAATAAACCATTAACTTACCAAGTCATATATTTTCCCCAGTGTAAGCATCCCACCACCCTAAAATGCACAACCATGTTGAATGAATAGAGTATAATTATAAACAAAGCCAAGTTAAATAGCAGTACCTTTAAGATCATTTTGTGTAGCTCAGCCGTCCCAGCCCTCAAAGCAACAATTGCTTGCACTTTCCACTGACTGAGCCCAAGTTCCAGACTACCATGATTATTAGAAGTCTTAGAGCTTTCCCATGAGCTGGGGAAGGTTCCTGATTCATGACTACATACAACATTAAAAGTTTTTGAAGACATCAAAGTATCTTAAAAATCGTAATTAAAAAGGAAAAGAACAGAAAAAAAAAAAAAAATTAGAATTATTAATTAGAATTCCTAGTAAGTGATGAATCTCTTAAGATATTGCATATAAAAGCAGCTAGCTCAAAACAACTATTAAATCATCAGGGTACAAACAAAGAGAAAATAACAAATGGAAAGGTTCAGCCAACAATTGATAGCCTGCTTTTAATATTTTCATTTGAGTATTACATTAGGGCATTGGCTAAGAAATTGCAAATGTTCACATGTAATGGGCCACACATTCAACAAGAAGCAATGGGATAGGTACCATGCCATGTTACTTGAGAAATTAAAATCCCAAGATACCGGCAGTTACTATATGGGTATCAGCCGCTGCACCAAATTTGACATACCATGAAGTGCCAGTGAAACTGAATATATTATAATTTCTCTCCAATGTTAGGAAGGTGAAGAGTCTACATTGAGTGGGCACGTTGAATTGCTGAAAGGACATGGTGAATTTGTAGTTTTATAATCTGAAGATATAAAGCCCTATTAAACAACCAATCTATTAGTTGAAATATTGTCACACATCCATGATAAAATTAAATAAGCAAACAATGAAAGAACAACATCAATCTCTTTCATTCCTTGGCATATTTATTCTACAAACTTTCAAATAAGCTAATCCTATACCCTCTATATTTTTTATCATTTTTCACGATTAAAGACTAATTGACCAAAATCATGAAGCAAAAGCAAGAAATGGATAAAGACCACACACAGCATTGCCCTGGACATGCATACACATGCCCCACCTCCAACCCAGTTAAGAGAAGAAGCAAAACTATAACAAAAGCACCACCACTCTATCCATCTAATTCAAAAATCTCGAGGAACTTGAAAGTCCAAGGAATCTTTACCATTCTAACAATGCCAAACATTTTAAATATATGGTGTCTCAAAGAATTGATGGGGATAAGTACCTCGAATACTCCAGCACTAGATGAAGAAAAATCTCTGCTTCTAGATCTTCAGTTGACAATTTTCTTGAACAAGGTATATTCAATTTTTTTCTCACTCCAAGCAAGACACTTCTATATGATGGCCTCCAACCCCTACCAAAAAATACCAAATGAAGAATAATAACTTTCAGAAATGGAATCGTACAGTAATCAAGGGAAGAACAAAAACAACTGTAAGGTAATAGTCAGTTCACAACTTTGCCTGATAAAGTTAGAAGTAGGCCAAGCAACAAAATTCCCTTTTGTTTCCGATAATTAAAACTTTTCAGTTTTCTAGGAAACAGACATAAAATATTAGTGGAATACCAAAATTTCAATGTTTCCACTGAAGCACTACAAACTATACCGGTAACAAAGAGTTAATTCCACGCCTATTAGAAATGTCCGCCAATGGTCATTTCTATTTACTCTCTTTTTTTTTCTTTTTGAAATCAAGACAAAGAAAATATTACATTTATGAAGAATTTGAGAAAGGTGAAAGAAGATGAGGAGAGATAAAGAAGATAAGATAAAACCATCATGCCAATTCATTAATTTATTCTCTTCCTTTGTTGCTTTAGTACTAAATTTAGGGGTGTAAATTAACCAAACCGAGCCCTGGCCTATGCACATTTACTCAATTGAAAAGCTCAAACTCAACTTGGGCTCATGACAAGCCCTAAAGACAAGCTCAACTTGATTCATTGACTGCAAAGCTTGGACTCTGCTTGTTTAACTAAACAAGGCAAGCCCAAGCTCATTAGACACCACTCTGCTTGCCAATCTCAACTCAGGCTCATTATTAGGATATGTCTTTCTTCCAACAGGGTTGCCTAACTTCGACAAGCACTGGAGGGGGAGATGTTCCTTCCAATATGTCCTTTAAAGTACCGGTGCCTGTTCAGTCAATTTTGCAACTTCTACGTTAGGTGAAAGTCCATCCTCTTATTTCCTAATTCCAACACAAAATATTCAATCCTGATCATAGCAATTCAAATTCAGTTTAATCCAAATTTTTTTTAGTCATTTGTTGTTCACTTCTTCACAGTTGCAATGTATTCAAGGGAGATGTCAATACCTTCAACTAAGAAACATACCCTATTCTAGGTTTTTCCTTCATGTTCTAGTTTCTGCATTGAAAAACCCTTAACACCTTGGTTCTTGTGTCTTTATCAAAAAACTAATGTTCTATTTTTTTTTCCTTCAGTTTCTTATGCTTGCAACAAGAAACCCCTTCCACCAAGAAGCTTTGGTCTACATCTAAACCAACTGACATATTTCAAGTCTGCTGACAAAATGTTAACACGGGCAGAAAATAAACAGCGAAGTCAACTTTAAATGGTCTTGATCAACTCGTCCAGATTCTGTTAAGTTCCAGATTTCAATCAATCAACTAGAGTCAACAAAAGTTTCGTTATCATCCAGCAGTCAATTTTGTTGCAGTTTCTCACTCCTGTCCAACAATCAATTTCATATATGGGTTAAATATATTTGTCACAAGTTTAAAATGTATAATACATATGTTCCAGATTCAGGGAAAGCGTTCAAAGTAATAAAATTATTAGTGTAGATTCAAGGTATCTGGTTGAAGGTAATAAAATATATAATGGAAAAATCTACTAGATATTTAAGATTTATTCTCATTTCTTTTTCTATTTAGAATAGGATTTTATTTTCGATCCTTTTTGTCATAAAATTTTATTTCCATTCCTCCTTATTATAGGGTTTGTTATTTCTTACCTATTTTGAACATGATTTATGCTATTATAAAGAGAAACTTAGGCTTCCAGTTATATGAGTCTAGTTTTCAGCAAATCTCTACATTTTGATAGTACGTATATATTTAAAACTACGGCACCCACATTACAGGGTCCTAACAATATTCAAAGTCAGCTAGTTTAGCAAACGAACCTAAGTTTTCTGTTTAAACTCAACAAGTTTACTAAATGAATGAGACGGTTCAAGTTCTTAATGAGTTGAGACCAAATCTATTCATGAACAGCTCAGCTCATTTACAGCTCGAATTACACTTTTTTATAAAAATTAAGCCAGTACTTCTCTTCGTATTCTTTTCTTATAATCCCTACTAGGCAACAACAAGAATCTAATATTTCTTAAATTCTCTTATAATAGCAAATCCCCAACTAACTGTTTAAACCTTTTTGCTTATGAGTTTCTAATATACATGGACAATTATTAGAAAATTATAAGACAAAATTTTATCATTGTTTTCCAAATGACCTCCCACTACTCAGAAACCTTTCGACCTTCATTTATTCTTTATATTTTTATTTTTTGATATTCATGGTAATTTTGAAAAACCTTATTTGGTTGAAATATTAAGTAAATTTAGAATCATAAGCACATGTTCTTGATAAATTTGATTTGTTTCCAATTACTTTAACAATTCTTGGTTCACATTGAGTTTAGTTCGACATTGTAAAGTTGTAGCCTTTATCTAAAGACATTTTCTATGATCTTAAACTTTTGTTTATGAACCTTTCCATGTTCAATTATCTAATTGTTGAGAATGTAAAGACATTTGCATGATCTTAAACTTCTGTTTTTGAACATTTCCATGCATTTTGCTTATGTTTTTGAGACGTTACAAGGCGAATGGAATCGAACTTAATCCGTGAAGCAAAACATTTCAAACCCATCCAATCACTAGATAACTAACAAGCTAACCTTAACGTGGAGCGAGCATCAGCCGCGAGAAACAGGAATCTTGATTCAAGAATTGATATAAAATCATCTCGCTCTTCAAGGTCTTCTTCGATCATGTAGTCGTCAAGATCAGCTGGCTTTGTTATTGACTTCAGCAAAGGACTGAAGTAACTGCAACATAAAATTGAAATTCTAAATGGCATCAACAAGTTTTGTTTTCCAACAACCTAGATGAAAGATAATTGCTTGAGCAACTAAAGAAAATGGCATTTATCACCTTGGCCCAAAAAGAATTCTTTCAAGCTCATATAACTCGGAGTCAGTGGCTAATTCAAGCACCAACCGAAGGTCGGGATCAAATGTACCTGTAAACTGAATCAGTAGGAGGCCTGTTTTGCCGTTGAAAAAAAAAATGTAGGGAATATTTTATCTCAAATTAATCAATCTTGAAACTTCAACAAAGAAATACCCAATATTGGTCTCACATCCTGTTAGGTTTGGTTGTAGGTAGTAAGAGTTTTCCATTTTAGGTTATAAAAAAGCGAACATAAAGAGCTAAAATTAAATCCCAAAATTGGGCTCTCATCAAAAGCAAGTAGGAGAATAACTATAGATCCCTAGAACTAGAGGGCGGGCAAATATACCTTGGGCTTGCCCGGAAATGGCAGCTTGAGGAAAAGGCACGAGCCATTTACCACGGCGACGCCAGGGTGACCTGAAAATCTGCAAAATTGACACAGAAACAAAGATATGAATGCACGCAGAAAGAAAAAATACAAAACCAAATAGTAAAGTGAAGAAGACAAATCAAAAATCAGAAAGGTTAAAGTAGGAAGTACTCGTGAGTTGGAGCTGAGTGCGGAGAAAGAGAGTGAACGATACTGATGACGATGGAGTTGGAATTGGAACTGGGGGTGGAATTGCAATTGGGATTGGAGTTGAAGTTGAAGGATCGATGACAGATAATGTAACACCGGTGTTGGAGTAAATTTAGCCATCTCCAATGATTTGAGTTGCTTCTTTTTCTCCCAGTTACAGTTTCTTTGAGGGTATGCAACGAGAGGGAAAGCACACCCTCGGCTGTATAGTGCCGTACCGGAATTGCACTTGTTACCCTAACTCATTTTGACAGGGAAATGGCGCTCAAAAGAGAAAACCATAGAATTTTTAACTCATTTTGGTACGCAAGGAGGAAATGGATCACGTTCTGGAGCGATGATAATATGATATGTCTGGAGCATCAAATTTTATAAAAAGAATTTTAAAAATTTATAAAAGAAATTTCAATTTTTTTATTATACAAATTAAGAGATTACAAATTTTATTATTTTTTATCACCCTAAACATATTCAATGTTAAAGTTAATTTTGTCAATGTCAATACACATTTAATACACTACACACTTATAATCATGTGACACTCTTTAACTAAAATTAAATATCTATGCATTTATAATACTGATAAATAAAATTTTTATCTTTCTTATAAACAAAATTTTTATCCTTCTCAATACAATTATTTAAATATCACTATTAAATTCAGCTCAGTGACCTATCAGAATATGAAGTGAATCAAAGACTGAACTAGAGTTTGAAATGAAATTTTAGTTTATAAAAGATATCAGTCATTCATTGAATAATAAAATTCAGTATCAACTTTTGAATTTTAGTTTGTAAAAAAAAATATTGTTGAAATATGTTTATTATATAAATATACGCAACCATACCAATTTAAATTTAAAACTAGAATTTAAAAAAAAAAATACACCTCTAAGACTAATTTTATTCAAATGTTTGTCAAATTAAAAAAAAAAAATAGAATATCAAATATAGAGAGTTTCAC
>JAVXUM010000017.1:33730759-33743797 GCA_035590655.1 Pouteria glomerata | reverse complement strand
AAAATAAAAAATAATAATTGTAAACAAAATTACGTTTCCAAACGCTGTTTCAGTTTTCATTTCAGGAAAAAAAAAACGATAACAGAAAACACAAAACAGAAAACGGTAACAGAAAACAATAACAGAAGAACGATAGCGTTGCCAAACGGCCCATTGTACTGACAAATCACTAAGTTTGAAATAAAAGTCCAAATAATAACACGTACATGTGTATAAATCATTTCCCTACATGGACATGCCCTCTCCTTGCATTATTTTCAGGCTTAGTTTGGGAAGAAAAAAAATTAATTTTTTGTAGCTGACTACTAGTTAGTTCCAAAAAAGCTAACTTTTTTTGGGAGATATAATTTAACAGTTTTACTCTTTATATTTTAAAAGAAATTTAAAATATAAAGGATAAATTTAATAATTATAGAGAAAAACAAAAGAAAAAAAGCTAAATAATTGACTTTTTTGTAACTCTTCCCCAACGGAGCAAAATTTTCGAAAGAATCGCATGAGAAAATTGTCCTACTTGAACAAGCACAGCTATATCTTGTATTCCTCTCCCTTTCCTCTTTTTTATTCTTCTTCTCTCCTCCGATTTTTCCACCTCTCTTCCTCCTAATCTCTATTTTCTCTTCCAGCTACGACTTATTGAAGTGGTTGACGGTGGACTAATTGTATGTCATTCTATTAGTGCATGTTTGTTTCCCGGACAAAGATTGTGGGATAGAATTTCATATCCGTGGACCCCACCCTTTGACCTGTTTGAATTGCAATCCGGCAAGGCCGAATATCACTTCCATGGATTAGCTATCCGGTTTTTTGCCGGACAAGTTATCCAATGGGGGTGGCAGGATAATTAATCCCCCACCTCCAGATTTGGTTCCTGCTAAGATCTAAAGGTTTAAAATTATTTTCTTTCACATCACATATCAAATCACATTTTTTATCCCACATTATATTCCACTAATCAAATACTAAAAAAATAATCCTATATAAAAAAGTAATCTCATCTTTTATCTAATCCCACATATTATTTCTGTGGATCCCATAGTATTACTTATCCCCCATCATCCAATCCCTGAAACAAACACAGCCTTAGTGGATAATGAGGCATCGGTTCACTCCGAGCGTGTTAATGGGCCAAGTTCAATTAGATTAATGGGTTGGGTTTAATTATCAACTCAAATGGCTCTAAACTTAATAAATAAAATCTTAACAAATCTGTATCCAATTCTAAATAATACAATAGTTTATCCAATTCAATTCTCTGGTCAAACAAAATATCTCAACTACGTATAATTAATTAATTTCTCATACTTAACTCTTAAATTACTCTAAATAAAAATGAATAATTCTAATTTACCGTAACTTTCATTTCAAATATTACATTATGTGTATTTTTTTTTGGCTAAAATACAAGAGTAAAAATTTTAATTGAAAATTGTAACGCTCTATTTAGAAATGTTCCTCTATTAGAATTTATTTAATTTTGAAATAAAAAATTGATTTGGTTTGATTTAATTTGATAAATCAAATTTCGTGTTTTGAACACATATTTGAATTTAATAATTGAATTAAATTGATTTAACAGAAATATCAAATTTGACCATATTAATAGGAAATAGAAAATATGGTAAATATTATATAATAAATCAGATCATTAATTTGACATTTATGTATTAAATCAAAAGCTGTTATTATATAAATCAAATCAACGACTGCTATTCATTTTTTATTTCTGTGTCTTTGTCCACTTACCTTTCACAACGAAAGGTAAATTTGTCCACTTACTTAGAGA
This sequence comes from Pouteria glomerata, assembly GCA_035590655.1. Lineage (NCBI taxonomy): Eukaryota > Viridiplantae > Streptophyta > Magnoliopsida > Ericales > Sapotaceae > Pouteria > Pouteria glomerata. The sequence continues at coordinate 33,742,011 of JAVXUM010000017.1, read as the reverse complement.
CCTTAATAAAAGAATGAATTCTCATCAAATCTATTATTTTGGGTTAAATTTCAAATTATATGAAAATCTCAAAATTTAAGTTATGAAATTATTTCAAATTCAACTCATAAAATATTATTTTAATTTCAAACATAAGAATTGATAGGAATTCTCATCAAATAAAATCAAATCCTATCAAATTCACTAGTTAAAAGAGAATGTAAATTATGACATGCAATTGTTAATTGAAACAAAGAAAGAAACAAAATTACGACTATTCAAATCATAAAAAAAGAAAAAAATTATTTACCAATTTTAAACTACAAAGTTATGTCAAAGAAATAGACTTGCAGAGGTAATGCAAATAATTAAGATAAAATAATATTATAGTCCTCCTCATTTTTGCATGGTTAACCAAATAAAAATTAAAATATTTTCATAAATATATATTATTTTCTTATTTTTTTTATATGAATCAAAAATTAAAATAAATTTAACCATTTTATTTCTTATTTTTCTCCGTAAATTTATATATATATTTGGTAAGTAATAAATTTATATTTCAAATTTAAGGTATACGAATTTTGTTTTTTTTTTTCAAATTGAGAAGAAAAAAAATATTGACCTCTAAAATTTAATCAGGGCGGACTCATTAGAGAGTTTAGTGCAATTCATTTAAATTTTGCGGTCTTTAGGTATTTTGTGAAGTGCGCACCTGAATTAGACCTCGAGGAATCCAAGGATGCGAATCCAAGGAATGGCATCATACCAAACTCCCATCCTTTTCGAGTTAAACTACCTCATTGCTTATCAAATCAGTCATGCGTTTGTAGGATTAAGCTTGTGTTTGTTTTGGGGTTGGAGGATGGGGGATAAATAATATTATGGGATAATAAATGAGATTGAATAAAAAATTAGATTAATTTTTTATGTAAATTATTTTTTTAATGTTTGGTTGATAGGATATAAAGTTGGATAAAAGATATAATTTGATATGTGATGTGATAGAAAATAATTTTGAACATTTAGATTTTGGCGGGAAGCAAATCCGGATGTGGTTTACTAATAATACCTCACCCAACATAAGATTTCTCATCCCACGATTTATAGACAATTTATACAATGTTGCAGCAGAAATTCAAAGTGCAGAGGGAACACCAAACGCTGGAAATTGTGAGACCCACGGACATTTTGTCCAATCCCACATTGGTAATACAGCAAACAAACGAGGCCTAAGGGTATGTAGTGATAAGGGATGTTCGTGCGATGAGAATTATTAAATAATTTTAAAAATTTTTGAAAATTTTTATAATTTTTTAACATATTTTATATTTTTCATATTTTATAAAAGTTAAAATAAATTTATATATATATCTAAATATTTCAATAATTTTTTACAAATCTCAATAACTTTTTAGTAAATCTCAAAAATTTTTAATAAATTTTAATAATATTCTACAAATTGTAATAACTTTTTCATAAATCATAGTAATTTTTTCACAAATTTTGACATAAAATCATTTCGACGAACCCAAAAAAATTGTTCTAATGAGTTTTCTCTGCAAAAACTTAATACAAAAATAAAAAATTTTTACTATTAATATTTGAAAAACGTGATCTGATAGTTGCACACCAAATGTCAAAAAATTACCAAAATCATATTTTTCATTGTTTTTCGTTGGAATATAATGAGATAAATTGTGAATTATCAAACGCAGTCTATATATATCATTTCAAAAAAGATTACATAAAAATAAAAATTTAAATACATTATTTTATTTTAATAAATTAGTAACTTACATTTTTAAATAGAACAAATTTTACTAATTAATCTAAATATTTAGGTGCTGTTTGGTTTATCAATTTTCATAAAAAAATTAATTTTTATAAACTTTTTTCTAATTTTTTTCACTAAATACAAAATTAATTTTTATTAAGTTTTTCTAATTTTTTACCTATTTTCGCTAACTTTTATCAAATTTTACTAATTTTTACTAATTTTTATAATTTTTATCAAAAACATAGATTTGGTTTGGTTATGAAAAAAATTAATTTTTATTTTTTATAATTTTTTTGTTTTATATTTTTTTCACTAATTTGATTTTTTGCTTAGAAAACGTAACTTTTAAATGTTTAATTACATTAAAAAAATTCAAAAATTTATATTATCTATCTATTTGGTTAACAAAAATGAAAAAAAATTGTTTTTTTAATTTTTTCCCAACCAAAGTGAGTTTTTCATTTTTTTTAAGAATGCAATAAGGCTCTTAAAATCTATGACTTTTAGAAAAAATTTAAATTTTAGTTAAAAAATATCATATACCAATTGAATCTTGCGTGACATGTGTCAATTTTTGCGTACCAAATGACCTCTTAAACTAGTGCAAAGTGTTATTAAGTGCAAATATTCTTCAGTTTGTTGTATATAAAATTTTTAAAAAAGCTTAAATTCTTTGATAAAATTTAGATATTTCATTCACAAAAATTACAAAAAATAATTATAAATAATATGTAAAATAAAGCGGTCATTTGTAGCTATAAAAATTAAAATAAAATATAATTTAAATTATTTTTTAATGTTGGTGTGTAATTAACAAATTATAGAAAATTAAGGTAAACATTAAAAATCAATTTGTGAAAATCGATTTGAATTTTTGGCGTTTTATATCAAATTTATATAAATTTGTTTGTAGAGATTTTGTAGAAATTTATGTAATTTTAGAAAATAAATTTTGTAAAAGTTTATGGAAATTTTTGGAAATAAATTGAAGTCCGAACGGACAAAAAAAAAATGTATTTAGAATTTTAAATTAAAATAAAATAATATATTTTTGTAATTTTTTTATTCAATCGACAATTCAATTTATTATTATTATTATTATTATTTTAAATTATTTATTTATTTATCGCAGGCCTCGCCAGGCCTGAGATTTGCAGGCCGAAGAGGGAGATTGGATTTTTAAAAGTAAAATAAAAAATAAAATAAAACGGAATCAGACGACGAACGCCTACTGAAAAATCGAAAAAGTTGAGAACCAAAAACCAGAGCTCTCCCTCTCCCTGAAATTGGTTGGACACTAGCATCGCATCGCATCGCATCGCAGGGAGTGTTGTTGGGCGTGGCATTGATAATATATATTATATATATCTGTATATTCGATGGATGTTTCGAGACATTTGTAGTTTGCGATGGCGATGGAGACGATAACCAACCACGGGAACACTGCCTTTTGTTTGGTATCAGAGAAATCGCTCTTCCATTTTCGCACCTCAAGATCTAATCCCTACCTTTTGATCTGTAAGTGCTTTAATTACTTCTTTGTTTGGGTGTCCCCCCTCCCTCTTCTTTTTAGTCCGTTGGATTCGTTCCCCATTTCTCAGCTGTTAATGCCTAGGGTTTCGGTTAGCATTCATGGATCTTTAAATCTGATGAATTTTTGATTTGCTTGGGTTTACTATTTCCACTCTAGGGTTTTCCGTTTGATTTCTGAGAAAATGTGGAGAGGAACAAAAGACAGACTCTGATTTTCGATATTATTTGTCCTTTTTTGGATTTGTTTTTAAAATTTTCTTTCCTTTTTTTAAGGGTTTTTGCAGAGGAGAGAATTCAATCAACTTTGAGTTAACTGCTTGACACGTAGTTTAGCATTAGTTCTTTAATTTTCTGACGACTACTCGCATAAGAAACTTACTTTTTACTGTTATTCCATCTCGCATTTTTTCTGGGCAACCAAATAAAGAGTAAATGGAAATGCGGTTTCTCTAATTACGTTTTGGACCCAATGACACTCTACCAGATCATTAAGAAACCTTTTATGGATTCCATGGCAGTGAATTCGTTTTCCATTCTTCTCTCCTTTTATTGCTTTAGAATGACCTTTTAATTATTGGGTTGTTCTAGGTTTGACAGAGTCGTCTTTATAGTGCCTGCTTGTTACCTTGCAAGAACTGAGCCGATAATGGCAGACTCGGGCTCAGTTGATGGCATCCTAGATTTTCTGCGAAGAAACAAATTCACGAGGGCTGAGGCTGCTTTACGCAGCGAGCTCACTAACCGGCCTGATTTGAATGGATTCCTTGAAAAACTTATCATTGAAGAGAAGGACCTGGCTGAATTACCGGAAGAAGAGAATGGCGGCAAAGTGGCTGCGCAAAATCAAGTGACCAGTAATCGAAGCAGCGGCGAAGTTTCAAAAGAGCTTATTATTAAAGAGATTGAGTGTGGGCCTGGGACAAATGGGTCTGACAGCAAATGGAAAAACTCTGCTTCTTCTGGGGAGCGAAATAAATTGAATGAGCTTATTGGGATGAGTGGCAAGAGCTTTAATTTCTCTAAAAGTTCGGATAATACCATGCTTGATTTGTATTCCTGGAACTTCAATCCTAGTAATGGCCCGGTCGATCTTTATCAGAACGAAGGTAGCATCATTGCAAATAACTTGTCAGGGCTGCGGGATTCCAGCCACTCAAGGTTCCATTCAGCTGAAGTTTCAGATTCTGGTAAATCTAATGCACAATCAAGAGAAGAGAAAGGTTTTTCTGGTGAAAAGAGAACGTCATGGCTTGGAAGTACCAGCAAAGCCAGTATGGAGCCTAAGCATGAGAGGAATCAAGCTAGTGATCTTAAGGAACTTGATCCGCAAAATAAGACTGGCGATGCTCCCTCTAGAGACCACTTTGTAGATAACCCTTGGTCAAGAACCAATGGGCCTACACATTCATCATCAGAGTTGTGGGAAGATTGCTCAGTCAAAACTGTATTTCCATTCCCCAAAGCGGATGTGTCCACCTGTTATGGAAGTGCTGGGATTGGTGACCAAAGAGAAGGAAGGAGAAGAACTGAGATAGGTGATGTAAGGGCAGCTATCAAGGAGCAAGTGGATGGGGTTGGAAGGGCTTTGTATTTTGGAAAGACTCAGGAGAGTTCTGAGCATAAGAGTATTGGCAGCTCAAGTTTTGCCCTTGCATCTGAGAATCAGAATGAAGAGTTACCTAGGTTGCCACCTGTTAAACTCAAGTCTGAGGACAAACCATTTGGTATAAATTGGGAGGAAAAATTTGATCGAGATGGACCTGGGTCAAAGCTTTCTGCAGCTGAGAATACATTCCTTATAGGGTCATATCTCGATGTACCCATTGGACAAGAAATCAACTCTGCAGGTTTGTGCTAATATAAGGAAACATTTTCATGGATACTTTGGCTACCTCAAAGGTTTCCCTATTTTCATTTTAACTCTGCAAGTGTTGCTAAAACTAAAGATTTGGTATTTTACAATTTCTTGCTGGCTGATTTTGTATAAGTAAAAAGCATATGGTTAAATATGTTGGTTTAATTTTTATGACAAGTCTACTTATCAAAAAGCCAAAAAAGAAAAAGAACTTTAGGTATCATGTTCCACTTAGAGGCAGTGTTCAACATTAAGTGATTGGTTTAAAATTTGCACTTGTTTAAGCAGAATTGACTTTTAAGTGGTAACTCTCATTTGTCTGACCAATTCAGTCAGACATAGCACTTAGCTACTAGATAGAACTGTATAGTCCTGTTTGTTTTAATGGGTTCTTTGATTGTACAAATCTCATATTCTTGACATTTAAATTGATTACCATTTCTGGATTCTACTGATTTATCTTTCCGAGTCCGTATTTTTTCTTCTATTGATCTATTTGCTTGAATCTTTGACTTTTAGTGCATTACAATAAATCATTCATGTGAATTATTGAATCTTCTCATCATTTAATTAATGTGTGCATATTTTATAGGTGTTTTGGGCCTAGAGAATCCCCGTAGGGAGGGAATTCTTCCTTCTCTGTTCAGTTAATATTTTTTCATAGAGGTGTTTAATTCTTCATCAATTGAATGTAGACAAACTATACCGTGAGTAGTTTTTGAGTCGGTAAATAAAATGTATATCATGAGGTCAGTAGAAGCAAATTCCTACTGGTTGCATCATCCAGTTGTACTTCGGTTATTAGGGCACTTGTGTGTTACATGATGTGTGCGGTCCACTTGATTGGTATACATCTGCTCATTGGAGCTATTCCATTCAATGTATAATCCTTACGTTGAAATGAATTAGGCCTTTGCCATATATATTCATAAAGCAATTGGGTGTTAAGGAAATGAGGAAAGGCACAAAATTTTCGATTGCTAGTCTATAAAATTGATTGTTCTTTCAAGTCATTAATGATTTGTGTATTGCATGATTTTTTTCATCCTGATAATTGGTGAGCATTGGAGAGATTTTCATTTAAATTTTTTTCTCTCTCTTCTATTTCTATTTCGCATCTATTGTTTCCTTTTAATTATTTCGTACAGCAGTCGGGCAAACCACCACCTGACAAACCCCCAGGCAAAGATTGATTGACAAATTGTTATACTACAAATAATTTTAACTGGGGCACTTCCTGCTTTTACTGTTTTATTTGTCTTTGTTGCCATTTTTTTTTTCACTCTTTTGAGTTCTTTTAACATTTTTTCCGTCGCCAAAGAGCTGTAGAATTATTGACATGATTTATTGAAGAGTTGGAACATTTGGGTCTGTGCAATGGCGGAGCCATGCGAGGACGAGTGTAGGCGATCGCCTACACTCGATTTTTATTAATTAAAATAATTTTAACAATCTAACTAAATGCAAATCTGGCTCAGTGGCCTAGCTTCTATGTTTGAGATTCAACTCTCTCCTCGCTCATGAGTTCGAGCCTAACTCATGCCTCTCTTCTGCCCCCACCAGTTTATATTCTTACATTCATTTTTATTTTGTGGTAGAGTTTTTTTTTTTAATTAATAAATTTTAGGCCTACACTGACTCCAAGTTCTGGGTCTGCCACTGGGTCTGTGCCCTTGTTTTTTTATGGAAAAATGTTTATTCTTGGGAGTTGCGAGGTATTACAAGTTGAAAAATAGAAGGATATATATATATATGTATTGGATCTGAACTTCTGAAGTGTACATTGGTCTTTGTATTTTGATAGCTAATGTTGTGTTTCGTGTGTCATACCTAATAATTATCATTATTGTTATTGTGGTTTTGTCTGTGCTTCTAGTGTGCAGTGTGCACCTATTGCAGTTTATAATGAATGACACCACACTTTAAGCTTTGTTTTTTATATTCTAAATTCGACGATCTTATAAATGGCCATTTTCTGGCCAACTAGTTGGTACTTGGTCACTTATGGTGGTCCGAGGTATTCTATTGAGATTGATTCTGTTGCGGAGTAGTTTGTTTCATACAGATCACATCATCTTTGACTCACATTTCACTTTTTGGTGCTTAAATGTATTAGAAACCTCTTTCAATTTTTGCTTTATAGAGCATTTTTCGTGTATCATTTTTGGGCTATCTCCATTCTAAAATGTGAAGGTTGGCTGTTAATCTTTGAAATTGCTCTATATAGGTGGAAAACGGGCTGGAGGAGGCAGCTGGCTATCTGTAAGCCAGGGCATTGCGGAGGATGCTTCTGATCTCGTGTCTGGTTTTGCAACAGTTGGTGATGGATTGAGTGAATCTGTTGACTATCCAAACGAGTACTGGGACTCCGATGAATATGATGATGATGATGATGTTGGCTACATGAGACAACCTATTGAAGATGAGACGTGGTTTCTAGCTCATGAAATTGATTACCCAAGTGACAATGAAAAGGGAACAGGGCATGGGAGCATGCCTGACCCACAAGAAAGAGGTCCAACCAAAGATGAGGATGATGATCAATCATTTGCAGAGGAGGATTCCTATTTCTCTGGAGAGCGCTATTTTCAATCTAAAAATGTTGATCCAGTAACAGCTTCAGATGATCCTATAGGTCTGTCAGTGACTGAAATGTATGGGAAGACTGATGAAAATGATCTGATTGCTCAGTATGATGGACAATTGATGGATGAAGAGGAACTCAATTTGATGCGTGCAGAACCTGTCTGGCAGGGTTTTGTCACTCAGACAAATGAACTCATCATGTTAGGGGATGGGAAAGTACTGAATGAATGCGGTAGGCCTCAGCTGGATGATATCTGTATGGATGATGATCAGCATGGTTCAGTGAGATCCATTGGTGTGGGGATCAATAGTGATGCTGCTGATATAGGCAGTGAAGTCCGAGAAAGTTTGGTCGGTGGAAGTAGTGAGGGGGACTTGGAGTACTTTCATGATCATAATATTGGTATCAGTGCGTCCAGGCATTCACAAAATGACTCTGATAAGAAATATCTTGACAGATCTAACAGAGATAAAAGGAGAACAAATAAACATGATTCTGACAAGTATTTGATGGTCAATGATGTTGGTGTAGGTAAGCAGGCAAAAAGTCATTTAGATGGTGGATTTTCATTTCCTCCTCCTAGAGATGGGCAGTTGGCGCAGACAGGATCTAGTAAACTGTTATGGTCAAACAACTGTAGTGATGTTATTGGTGATAGAACTGATGATTGTTCGAATACTCAGACAGGGGCAGATGACATGCTTGCTTCATGGAGGCGGAAAAGCAATGATTCTTCACCTGTCAAGAGTTCAAGGGATGAAAACAATGCCAATGTTGTTGGATCAGCAGATTCTACCCCATCTACACACTCAAATTATGGTTATGCTAAAAAAGAGCATGTCAAGAAAGAAGAAGATGAAAAAGCTGCTTGTGCAAGAGAAGAAGATCCGGGGGCATCACTTGAGGATGAAGAGGCAGTCGCTGTTCAGGAGCAAGTAAAGCAGATAAAGGCTCAGGAAGAGGAGTTTGAAACCTTCAATCTTAAGATTGTCCATAGGAAAAACAGGTGTGCTTTTGTTCTTATAATAACTCATTTGAACTTTTAGATAACTTTTGATCATTTATTGCACAATTATTTAGCTTTTGTTTAAAACTGATGTCGTTTATGATATTCAAATTCCGTCTACCCAATCTTGTCCAATGAGTTTGTCAGATTTTGTAATTATATTTTTGATACGTTTACTCTTAAGATATGAAATCTTGGTCAAAGCATACACCAAAATTATATAAGCTGATTTTCACTTGCCAACATATATAAGCTATTTTTCCCTTCTTAGGTTTTGGCTGTGCCTGTTGAAATTTGAAAAATAGTTTGTGTAATCTTATAAGATTATTAGCTTTTTCTTGTTTCCAACAACTGTCACTTATATAGAATAGGTGCTTGGATCATTATAAATGAGAAAGCAAGTTATAGTGTGATGGATTCCACTTCATGTTGGGGCAGTATAAGGTTAAGTTTGCTTCCAGGGTAATCGCATCATGTTGTATTCAGGTTCATAATTAGTGCCTATTCTTGTTTATACTTGTTAGAATGTTATCCACCATCTCACCTAAAAGTTTGAGTTGTTAGGGAGGGCGGCAAGTTTATTATTTTTATCAATTTATTTTCTTTCAACACGCTGTCATGAGGGATCACACATGGAGCTATTGATTTTTTTTTTTTTTGGTGGAGGGGAGGTTTGAATGACTTTTGCTTACTTCGATATCATGTTAGAGTGTTATCTATCATCCCAGCTACAAGTTTAAGTTGTTAGGAAGGGGGTCAACTTTATTATTTATATAAGATTTTCTCTACACAGTAGTTGAATATCTTGCAATTTAATGAACATGTTAAATAATTAATTTACTTCAGAATTAGACCAAATCGTGACATTTTTGAGTTAACGTATTGATGTCGTGTCAGGTTTGTGTTTTCTCTCTGTAACTTCGTGTTTGTATTGACGATATTTGTGTCGTGTGTAATATTGCCACCGTACTTGCAGTTCACACGTCTTCAACAGAATCAACACTGTAAATAAATATAGGTGAATGCATATAAAAATTTGCTATCACAAGTGCACATGCATGAATCTATCATGCAAACTTAACCATGAATAATTACAATGCCATTGACTAGCATTGCATGCCCCCAAAACCTTGCTGTTTCTTTCTTTGGCATCTTAAATGTCAACAATTTTCTAGAACTTCACTCGCCTGCTTATTGGTGAAATTTATAAGAGGTACATTCAACACCATTTGATTGAAAAATATATGTATTTATTTGCATGACCTGAATTGGCTAATCAGCCCGCTGGTTATTATTATAACTATATTTCTGTTGATATCCCTCAAGTATTCTGCAGTGACCAAGGTGGTGACTTTTGAGTGTCTAGGCTCTAGTTCCCAGAACTAATTTATCTGGAACATTGATCGTTTTGGTACATGGAACAAAAATTGGAACTCGGTATGCTTGTACTTTAAAATGTGACACAACAGGGGATAGCCATTTAACCGTCATATTAGTAAAATATTTTGGTTTATAAAAGAGACCTATTTAACAAAGAAAAATTAATCAAGAAAATAAAACAATGTAGATCTACTCAGAAGTTTGGGTTGGGGTAAGGTTGTATTAAATGGAAAGCATCCAAGGAAGGGTTCTTTTGACGTGGAGTCTTTCTATTCATTGCTAGTAGATAACAAATAGAGGTTTTTTCCTTGGAAGAACATTTGGTCTTCTGAAGGGCCTTTGCAAGTGACTTTTTCTGTCTGGTGTTGGATTCATGGAAAAACACTTACTATTGGTATCTTATAATAAGGAAGTTGTTTACCATCAATAAGTGTCTTTGCCAAGAAAAAGAGTGATTTTATTGACCATCTTTCTGTTTGTTGTGAGTGGACGAAGGAGATGTGGGAATTTATTCTGTCCCACTCTGGTGTGCAATGGGTATTCGCAAGTAAGCAGAACAAGTTTTTGATTCATGTAAGGAGCTAACAGCTAAGGTTGCTAAGTGATGAAAGAGAGGAGAATCATTCATTTTTGTTTATTGTGTGTGTGTGTGTGTGCGCATGTTTTTTTTTTTTTTTTTTGGTGTGGGCGAAAGAGAAATAGAAGATTCTTTCTAGACTTAAGAACCAGGGTATGAAATTATATGGATGCCTTGACACACAAAGTACTGAAAGCTTTGTTCAAGGACACTGCCACCCGCGGAATCAGTAAGAAAACAAGTGCTAAGTTTCAGATTGGTGAATAAACCGAAACAAGAAAAAAGATGTGAATCAGGATACCATGACAGGAACTTGATAATTTGTATATTTATATTTTTGTGTGTGTATGATAACTGATTTTTTCTTTATTACATTACAAATTTATTTATATTGTATTATATAAAGTACCAAAAAATATTTTTCATGTTTACATATTGAAAAAGTGGAAACAAATTTTTATCTATTTTAAAAAGCTTTATTTCATAAACGAAGTGGCAGTATCAGAATTTTTTTAATCTCTCAAATTAAATAAATATACTTGTTTGTCTTTTGTA
>JAVXUM010000017.1:33696483-33706636 GCA_035590655.1 Pouteria glomerata | reverse complement strand
CTTATAACCCACCTTGCCATTTGGAAATTTTCTTTCTTTTTTTTTTTTTTTTATTTAAATTTTTATATTTGTTAATATATATATATAACTATAAATATATAGAAAAGGTTAGAGAGGCTAACCCTTGCTATTTGGAAATTTTCTTTCTTTTTCCTTTTGTATTTAAATTTTATATTTATTAATATATGTATATATATAACTCTAAATATACAGAAAAGGTTAGAGAGGCCAACAACGATTTGTATGTATTAACTATATAAAATTTGTTCCTAACTTTAATTATTTATCTAAAAGTTGTGGAATTCTTCTACATGTATATAATTTGTATGTTATTGTGTTCTTAGCAAAAATTAGGTACATTATGAGATATATATAAATATTATGGATGGAGAATAATAACAAATTTTAAGTAAGATGAAGTTTGGTACTCTTGTACATGACTTCTTGATGTAGCACCCACATATAGTTTTAGGTCTTTGATCAACCTTCGAACCTTAAGACCTAACTAACGGATTAGCTTCATAGCCTTCCAAGTGCACGTGGACAATCTAACAGCCGTGATTAACCTTTATTTGCTTGTTGTCCGATGAGCAACTTCTGGGTTTAGTAAAGTTGTGCACTTGAAAAGGTTGGAAATAATTAACCAACAATGTAGGTGAAATATTTGGAAGTAATAAGGGATAATGATTTGTCAAAAATTCACTGTAATTATATTAAATTTTATAATTGAAATTTTTTGTAGAGTGAAAAATGAGAAAGTAAGAAAGGCTCTTACCAAAATTATTCACCACCTTAATTCACAATTTTTATTTCTTAAATTGCTATTGCATGCATTAATTAATTGTTAAAATTTTAATTCGAACAAAACCAAAATGATTTTTCAAAAAAGAAAGAGCATATCAATACTCTATGGTGAAACCAATTATCATAGTTGATCAATTTGAGTTTCTCTTTCGAAATAATGATTAGATTAGCTCCCAAAACGAATTTATGAAAAAAGTTCATATGTAGGAACATCACCTGAAATAGACTTCATGGTCAATGCTATATTGAATGTTACTTAGCTCTGTACAGTTTACCCTCTCCATATCGTTTGGGCTGAATTAATTCAAGGAAATATTTGAGGTAATTAACTAAGTGACTATAAATATAATTTTAAAAATTTGAAATTATATTTTTAATTTTTAAATTTTTATAAAAATTCATTTGATGGATGAACATATTTTAATTTTGACCGTTAGATGAAAATTCACATGAATTCAAATACTCAAATTTAACTTCAGATTCTTAAAATTAAAATAAAATTTCAAAATCTCCTCAGCATGAATAGAATATAGCCATCAGAATTACTTACCAGGAAAATTAGTTTAATGGCTTTCTGCAATCCAAATATATTGGGACGATAGTTTAAAAAGAAAAATAAATAAACCTAAATAAGAGAAAATAGAGCCCCGCACAATAAAAAAAAAAAAGAAAAATTACTAAAATTATACACCAAAATTATATGAAAAATTGTAAACTAATCATGCATTTTGAAACTTTAAACTCGGGAAATTACATTATTGCCAGTACTGTCACATTATTATTAAGATTTTTGATAGATTTTTTTTATACATACTAGAATAACATTTTCTTTATTATAACATATAATTTATAAAAAATGTTTTTGAAATAAGAGCAGCCCCCCGTGAGCTGGTTTCAACCCTAGGTCCAAAGGAGCAGTACGAAAATCATTTAGTAATATTATTATATAACCAGAACACAAGTCTTCATTTGACCGTTGGCCTACCAATCTCTTAGTTTGGAGAAATTGCTTGTTAAAATAGGGAGAGAAAGCCCCCTCCCATCTTTCACCCACCATTTGTCAGCAGGAAAATAAGAGCAGCCCCCCATGAGCTTGGTGAATGTCACTCCTAACCTAGCAGCTTTCTTCAACTAACAGTTACATACGTATCTCTCTCTCTCTCTCTCTCTCTCTATATATATATATATATATATATTATAACATAAATAGAATTGAGTAAAGAAAGATGTGTTGGGAACTTGGGATCATCTTGAGTGAATTTGTTTCATCGGGGCGGATGGAGTTGTCTACATTTATAAATCATGATGTAGTCTTATTGAATGATGATAATTTGAATAGCCATCTCTCAATTTGATTTCTCCAAGCAATCTTTGTATATAAATAACACATAAGTAATTAACATATAAACGATATGTTCCCAAGCACTCCCGTACCTGCACTAATCATTTTTAAGTTAGATTATCCATCCTAACGGTTTTATTCAAGACTTCTTTATTGACTGTTCACCAGTTTTACCTACTTTTCTCCCACACCGTTGGGAACATTCCTTATGCCTCAAACGGCAATTTGTGCCATTAATTTCCTGAACATACGCATTTTGTTAACTTAACAAGGTAAATAATCAAAGAATATTTGGTTGTAGCCGTTATCACAGTAGCCTTCTCATTGAGTTCTTCTCTTAAAAACTAAATTGCACGTCTCAAACATAAAATAAGCAACTATACATAAAATAAGCAACTATCTTCCATGGGCTTTCGTTTAATTATCCCAGTTGTCCCCTTCATATATATATATATATATATTCATATAGATGTTGTACGTCTCTCTACTTCCTTGTTGAGATGTATCTTTCTATGAAGGGATCAACTGAAATTTGAAACAGATGGCAAGTGATAGAGAGGATGTATTCTGAAAAATCAGTTGGTGCTAAACTTAGGTTGGTGTTATATTCACCTAACATGAAAATGTTCAAGTTTTATATATGGCAAATCATTTATGTAGCCATTTAACCTATAGCAGAAACTCTTAAACCTGCTGGAATATTCTGTTAGGTTTTAATTCTATAGCGTTAACAGACTAGGCATTCTAAATAAGAAATGCTACACTTATACTCTTTGTTTACACCCTCGTTTACACTTTATTGATGATGACAGAAAATTACTAATTCATTTTGTTTAAAATCATCATAGTCATAGAATATCATTTTCATTTTGCGACTGTAATGATTTTGAACAAAATGAACTGATGACTACCCATTGTTATTAATAAGGTGTAAATGAGGGTATAAAAAAAAAGTGTTATAGCATTGCTAATTCTTAATTTAAGAGGATTGTAATTTCTAGATTCATTAGATTTTAAATTGTAATTGATTTTATGAAACATTGAATTGAAATCCTAGTAAGACTTGGTTTGATTTACAATCATTCTTGAAAAGTCCAATTGAGGAACTTCTGCCAAGTTATTAAAATAATAACCTTTATGTTTAAAACTATTATATCACATTGTTTGATTTAAAATACATATATTCTTTTTTTAATAAATATTTTATAATATTATTTTAATTTAATAAATAATTTTTATTTTTAAAGTAAAAGCTAGGATGGGAATGAAAAACCTGCAGATAAACGGGACAGGAACGAGGATAAAAAAAATGATACCAGCCCATTTAACCTCCCTATCTAGGATTGAAAGATTAAATTTTAGGAAAAGAAGTTATAGCCAGCTGGTATAATGCATTCTGACAAAATTTACATTCTCGTTGGACATCCTAATTCTATAACGGGTTTAGAACATAACAACTCGAATTGGTAGTTTTAGGGGATGTAGTGAAAAAAAAAGATTAAAATTTATTTATATTTTAATGACGTATGTTTTTTTATATTTTATATTAATTATGTTTCAATTAATTTTTTTTAACTTTTATTTTTATTTTGAAAGTAATTTTAATTAAATTAAATTAGAATTATTAAATTAAATATAATTAAATCTCAATATTTTATTTTTATACTGTAATCTTCTAAAATCCCTTGTAAGATAGGTTGTTGATATTATTGGATAGGTTATTACGAAATATTATGACCCTATTTGGTAATGTTTTTATTTTTTATTTTTTTATTTATGTTTTTAAAATTTTGCAAGAAATATGTTTGTTAAATCTATATATATTTTTTTTGTTTCTAAAAAAATTAAAATTTAAACAAAAAAACGCAAATAAAAAAAAAGTTTTCACTCTATTTTTTTTTCTACAACAAACATTTTGTCAATTCTAAAATTTTATTCATTTTTGTTCCATCATATTAAAATAAATTATTTTACTCAAATATTTTATCAAAATAAATTATTTTAGTAAATAATATAATTAAATTCAATTAATTATATAAATTATTTTTAATAAATAATAAAAATAAATTAACTAATTAAATTAAATTTAATAATTCATTTAATTTAATACAATAATCAAATTAATTTAATTCAATAATTAATTATTATTAAATTATTTGAAATAAATATCATAATTTAATTTAATTTAATTTAATTTATGTAAAATAATTAATTATTAATAAATAATTAAATTAGATTAGACTGACTACTATATTAAATTAAATATATATTACTAAATTATTTTAATAAAAATTAAATTAAATTAAATTAATTAATTTAATATTAAATAATTTGATTTAATTTAGTAATTAATCTAATTTAATTATTTATTTAATATAAAATATATTTTACTAAATTGGTTTTTAATAAATAATATAATTAAATTATAATTAATATATTTTATGTTTACTAAATTAAATGACCCAATAATTATATTTCATTCAATTATTTTTAGTAAATAATATAATTATAATACAATTTAATATATTTATAATTATTGAATTAAATGATTTTAATAAATAATTTAATTTACTAATTTAATTAATCTAATTAATGAAATAAAATTAAATCAATATGAAATATATTTTGTTCAATTCAACTAATTTTTTAGAAACTAATAAAATTAAATAATTTGTAAAAATAAAAAATAAATAATTGTAAATAAAATTCTATTTTCAAACTTAATTTTAAGTTTTATTTCGGAAAAAAATGATGACAGAAAATAAAAAATAAAAAATAATATAAATAAAAAGTTAACGATATTACCAAATGACCCGAATGAGATGGTTGTGGCTTTATAGCCTGCTGGGAACTAGATATGTACATTGGGTCAATCTAATCCTAATTTAATCTTGGTCTGAGTTGGCTTCTCCCCATTTATCCTTTGAAATGTCTATAGGTGCCTTCAAACTCTCACGGTGCTCACTGCTGCTTACGCGGTGGTGGATTCTACTTAAAAAAAATAAATAAAAGACAAATTTTTCACTGTCACACAAGTAACAGTGAGTAGCATAAGATTTTAAAGCGATGCCTGTAGCCTTGCTATTTAGTCTTGCTATTACCGCTGCTTTGTTAATCAAGTCAGATTAAGGTTAAGGTTACAAAAATCCATCTATGATTCATTAGGCTTATATATATATATATATATTTTTTATAGATTATTTA
Organism: Pouteria glomerata; assembly: GCA_035590655.1. Lineage (NCBI taxonomy): Eukaryota > Viridiplantae > Streptophyta > Magnoliopsida > Ericales > Sapotaceae > Pouteria > Pouteria glomerata. The sequence goes on along the minus strand of JAVXUM010000017.1, from coordinate 33,701,286 downwards.
AATATTATATATATTAATTAAAATAAGATAATTATTCAATTATTCTAAAAAAAAATAATTATTTTGTCACAAAAAATAAATATAAATTATAACTAAATAATACAATTGCCTCAATGGCTCATGGAACTGAAAAAAAATAATTTTTAATTTGCACAATAGCAGTAGGCTAGCTAAAGCCTACACCAGCTGGGGCCAGGGGGGGCGGGGAGGGAAGAGAGAGCAGGCGGGGAAGGGATGTGCAGGGGTGTCACAATTCCGTACCTGTGCGGCTCGGGTCGGGGGCAAGTTGGGGCTATACAGATGTTCAGGGTGAGTCGGATACCGGGTGGGGTCTGATCATCTTCACATCACTACCAGAAACCTCAAGCTGGAAATTGATCTTGTTGGATTTTTCGCTCCAGCAGGCAACGTAGAAACTTGGTTAGGAAACTAAACTAAATTGATTCTCGTTTGAGATTGGCTTATTGTTCTCTGTATAAAAGACGTCTCCTAGCTAGAGTCCATGTAGAGAAAAAGTGGGGGAATTCATTACTGAAGTAGTTGTTCTCAGAGTTTTAAAGGAGGGGAACTCTCACTTTAGGGCTCACCACTCTATCTTGCGATATGGTGGAGGAGGTAAATTGTGAGATTTGTATCAGTGGTATAGGATGCGAATATTACCTTTACCGCTATGTGCAATGCAAGGTTTTATCCCTGCTGGGACTCGAATCCTCGCGGTAGCTGACCGAGATCATCTCACCTTGCCGTTTCGCCAACTGACCTATGCCTCTGGAGATTAACCTTTGACCAATTATTTTGAGAGAATTCCTTTATTTATTTATTTATTATTTTTTTTTTCAAGAGTATCAAAGAATTCTCTCAAACAATTGGTCAAAGGTTAATCTCCAGGGGATCAATTTACTCCATTGAAAATAAAATTTTTGTAAAAAATAATATAATTTTTAAAGTATTTTTATATTTTTATTCTCATAAAATATGTCTTTCAAAATAAATTATCTCTCTACTTCAAATAATTTATAAGTTTTGTCCTCATTAAAAGTAAAATTCCAATACAAAGGAGTATAATTTTTAAAATATTTTTATACATTTATCCCTGTAAATTATATCTATCAAAATATATTGTCTCTATATTTCAAATAATTTATAAGCCTTGCCTCTTATTTTTACGTTAAATGCATTACTTTTATTTATTGGCTTGACTCTACTATAATAAAATCTTAGATCTGTCACTGTTAATCTCTCTCACATTATTGTTGCGCACCATAGACTTGGTTTGTGTGATCATTCTAAAGTTCGGTGATTGATTCAATTACTTGGAGTTGTGCATCATGAATGCAAGCAAGTGTTCTTGTAATAAGATTGTGAGATTCGATTGTTTAACGATTATGCAAAAATTTTATAATTGAATTACATAAGAAGTAATTTACAAGTTTTGTCTATGTTAGAAGTAAAATTAAAAAAAAAAAAGAGTATAATTTTTAAAATATTTTTAAACTTTTGTCCTTATAAAATATATTTCTCAAAACATATTATTTCTATTCTTCAAACAATTTATAAATCTTGTTATTATTTTTACATAAAGTGCACTGCCTTTATTTATCAGATTAATTTCATTATAATAAAATTCTGCATCCATCACGGGCAATCTCTCCCACATTGTTGTTGTACGCCATGTACTCGGCTTGTGCGATTATTCTATAGTTCGGTGATTGATTCTTTTACTTAGAGTGGTGCATCATGAACGCAAGCAAGTGCCCTTGTAGTAAGATTGTGAGATTCGACCTTTAACAATTATGCAGAAATTTTATAACTAAATTACATAAGAAGTTTGGCTTGGTTTCCAACACAAATAGCCAAGATTCTTCTCCCTTTTCCAGAAGAGTTTCCTTGTAAATGTTTTTCGTTGTTTGAGCATGTTCTAATTACGATCCACCAATTTAAGAATATTATGAATTTCCGGGTGCATGCCCAAGCTCTATATTCCTCAACTATAAAAACTGCCAAAAGGCAACATAGGAGCCATTATTTGTTTACTGAACTCATACAAGTGTATACCTACCACACCTAATCTTGTGCAGAAATTTCCTTCTTGTTCTACTCCTCCTGTTTGTCTTAATTCAGTTGTATTATCATTGCTTGCTCCACAAATGTCACTGCCATGTTTCCCGCCACTTTCTTACCTCATACAGAATTAAAAATAGAAAAAATAGCAAATTTCATTTTAAAGCTCATGAGGCTGTGGAACAGAAAGAAAATAGAAGGGAAATTGATCAACGGCCCCTTTTTGAGTGTAACTCACTTTTGAGGGTTAATTGTGGTATTAGGTAGAAGACAGGGATGTAACTGACTTTGGTTGGCAATTGGTACGTTACTTTAAGTGGATTATATACTAACCTTGATGGGAATATAGCACCTCTACAATATTCATAATAACTAGTTTATTCCTCTCTCTCTCTCTCTTTCTCTCTCTCTCTCTATATATATATATATACATCTTGGTATCTAACTGTGTAGTACAATTTTGATGCCTTACTTTATATCTGGGATACGTATAATTAAGTGATTACCACATGATGGATACAAACTTCTGTCAATTTTATTAGATATAAAGTTAAAGACACATGTTTTGCTTTATAATTATAGGGTTTCCGTGTCAATATATAGGAATGAGAAAAAAATGCACACAGATCCATTTCTTTCGGCTCAAGTGTCGAAGAAATTAAAGCACCACAGATTCACCAGTCGGCGATGATTGCGACGTTTTTCTGTCGCCTTCAAAAGCTTGCTGATTAATGGAGCACTTTCACCCCATAAATATATATATATATATATATATAACAACCCTTTGTGAGAGGAACACATGGGGAAAAGTCAAGGGTGAGGATTCTTCAACATTACTCAAGCGCATTGCGACAAAATCAATTGGAAGAGGGCTACTCAAATGATGACTTATTTTCTCTCCAATTGCAAAGTTCCAAGTTTGAGCTCGATACACCTCCGTGTAATCCCACAAAGATAGAAAATTATTATGCAACATCTTAGTGTTGTTGAAAGGATATTGTTCGCGTTGTCTGCTACTGTACTGTTACCTTCTCTGCAGATTGCCTCGTTCCAACTAAGCTAGAAATGATCTCAGCTTTTTCTTGAGCTATTTGAGCTCGGGACAAAGACAAAAATAAATTTGAAATAAGATCGATTTATGACCTATTTAGAATTTATTAAAAATCAAGCACACAACCTTAGATCATACACACCCACAAAACAAAATTCAAAACAAAAAAAATTAGAGACAAAAAATTTACGTAATTTGATTATAAAGTTTACGTTCATAAGCAAGACACAAGAAAAAATTTAATTACGATGAAAGAGAGATATAATGCGTCGCATAGTTTCTTTAAGAGCAAAAAAAAAAAAAAAAAAACTCTACAACCACCATAGACCCCCTGTGAGACTTTTGGATTGAGTTATAATTTCAAGTTCAAGAATAGAAGTTACAATAACAGAATTAAACTTGAGTTAGAATCTCAAAAAAACTCACGTCAAAAACTTGCAAATTAATTTGATAAAATAGTATATATATTTCATAATAATATTTTTTTTTTTATAAATAATATCGTTTTAGATTAATCTATTTATTTGCAAACTAGCCGATCGTAAGTTTAAATTTTTATTTTTTGAGTTGATATAAAGATTTAAGTTGAGCTCAAGCTTAGTATAAATAGTTCGAGTTGAGTTCGAATAAACTACAATTTAACTTCGTTCAACTCGCATCTACTCTTACTCCAACCAAGAATTTTACACTTTTTTTTTTCAATAATTTTTGGAATTAATCAACGCAAATTTTGCTATTATAACTCGATGCATGTTCACTTTTAGTTCTCGGTACGAAAGAATGTAATAGAATCATTTTATTCCCTCCGACAAAGTAGTATTTCTAAATATATAAGCACAAAATAGTGTTAATGTATTGAATACAGTAGTGAAATGAAAGCACGAAAGTGGTTATATCATTCTATTTCATTCTTTTGCATCAAATTGACACTTTAGAAGTTAAAAGTAAATTGAAAAGAATCTCGAAACTTTTCACTTTTGAAGACTTAGAAAAAAAAATAAAAAAGAAAAAGAAAAAAAGAGGGGGCCCCGGGGGGGTGGTGTTTAAAGTGGTTGGCTAAAAACAGTTGGGAAAAAAAAATCTCAGTTTAAAGCAAGGGATTGGACAGACAACACATTATCAAAAGAATAATAGATTAGGATAAGGAAACAATTTGATAGTTAAAGATTGCTACGGGGAATCAATGAAAACATGATAAGATTGCTCGAGGACTTTCAAAAGCATACTAAATCGGTAGTTAATTTCTAATTCGTATGAATTGAAAATAGAAAAAATAAAATACAACGCTCCCGTTTGGTAACGTTTTCATTTTCTATTTTTTTATTTTCGTTTTTAAAATTTTAAAAATTTACAACAAAAATATGTTTGTTAAATATGTTTCTATTTTTTTATTTTCAAAAAAATGAAAATAACAACAGAAAAATGAAAATAGAAAAAAGATGTTTTTACTTATATTTTCTTTTTCTGCTCCAAATATTTTGACTAATTTTTAAACATTGTCCAATTTAATATAACGTAATACAATATAATATAATATAATAATAATTATATTATATTATACTACATTATTGTTATATTATATAATAATTAAATTATTATTATAATCATATATTATATTGTCATATTATGTTGTTATATTATATAATAATTAAATTATTATTATAATCATCTATTATATTCTTATATAATAT
>JAVXUM010000017.1:33638602-33648689 GCA_035590655.1 Pouteria glomerata | reverse complement strand
ACTTTCAAGCTTCAAAAATGGCTTCTCCTTCTTCAAGCTAGCTCCAAAACCAAAATAGCTTCAAGGGTGGGTTAATACTTGACTTTAAACTCTCAAAACTCCATGAACTTGATTTATTCTCTTGAATTCTTTCTCATTTCTTCTTCTTCTTCCTTCCTTTCTCTTTTCTCTCAAATTTTCTCTCCAATGGCTGGTTAGCTCATCTCTTTCGCTTTGAACTTGAAAATTAATATCTTACCAACTCAATTAGATATCTATATGTGTATTTATTTTCCTTGGCCGGCCAACTCTCCTCTCCACCACACATCCCACTAATACATATATTTCTACATATAAGCATGCACACAAAGTCTTCCAAGCTTTTACTCATGGGCCCCACAAGGTTTAATGGTCTCTTGACAAACACTTAGCAACCAAGCAAATGAAAGACCAACTTAATGGCCAACCATTCCTCTCTTCCTACCTTTCCTTCTTACAATATTATATATATTTATGTGAGCTTACATGGAGTCAACAACTCAAAGCTCAAGTTAATTGGTCAAAAATCAATTTGCATAGTCAAAGTTGATGCCAACTTCTTACCATGGCTGGCTCTCTTCATTACCTCACAATTCTTCTACACAACTTAAGTTAAACACTTTTCTTCCAAGAGACCATCATCTAGCCAGCCACCTCCACAATTTGTTTCTCACTATAATTTATTTCAACCATGCTCAAGCAAGCCCATGCATACCAACTTTCCAAAAAAAATTTGAAAACCATAATCTTTAACCACAACAAGCTCTAATCTCATTTCCATAAGAAAAGCTTTCATGATTCTCATTCATACCAAAGGTGAGGGTATCACACCCTTGAACCATACTAATTACGTTAAATGCATGATAATTGAATTTAGATGAGAAAACTCATTGAATAACTTATATTGACTTGTATTGTTATTACGGAATCATAAAGTGAATTGTGTTACATGTTCACTCAGTATATAGTTTGCAAACCTAATGGAAAGAAATGAAACGGTAAGATTGATTGTGTGGCCGGGGGTTGCAGGGTACAAAAAATAGGAAGGGTCTGAGATAACATCGGGTTGAAAGTCCTGGAACCTGCGCAGGGTTTGGTGGTTCATACCAGTAGGTTAGTAACCTACAAAATGAGGGCAGTGTATTGGCTTATGCATACACGTGGGCGTAGCGTCGCCCTGAGTTGCCATCCTAAAGAACGCCGGGGGCGTAGCGTCGCCCGGAACAAGCACGCCAGATCGGTACCCAATCCCCGATGATTGTGTGAAAGATTAATATGTGCTGAACAAACAACCTAATCAAGTTAATGGTTTAAATATTGATGCGTTGATAATGCACACCCTGATACTCGAAATGGCATATGAAACTTGCTTATATAATGTGAGTTGAGATGTTTGCTATCATGTTATGGAGGTTGGATTATTGTTGTTTATTGCCTTATGAGCATTAAATGCATCATATTTATATTATGGTGAGTATCGTGGGCACACGCCATTCGTGCTCACGTCCCTACAGATGTCCATGCAGAACCTACTCAGGACGAGTAGGAGAGATTTAAGGTGAAAGCGAAAGGAAGAGATGCCCATATCACTTCAAGAATTGGAACCGTTTTCTATTCCATTAATATGTATTTTGAAAAGATATTGTAGTGTAATGTAAAGCTATTTGAATTTTGGGTATGTAATGGCCTTAAGGCCGAGGCATGTATAAATTTATGAACTTTCAGTGTTTGGGATCTCTTATGCATTTATATTAGGTCTTGGATGAGCTTGTATGATTGATTTATAAAAACCGCTGCATGATTGCTTAGCAGCGTGTATATTTTGCACATGTTACTCTATTAAGTACACCTTTCGACCAAATTTAGACTGTTATATAGCAGGGGAAGTTTTGCGGGTCCGTTACGTGATCAATGCGCTTACTCTGATATGATGACTAGGTTTTCATGCTATGTATGTTTTACACTTACAACCTCAGGTCCCTGGGCCTGGGGCGTGACATTAAGTACTCATAATTTTTACTTAAAATGTCAAATGTTCGAGTCAAGAGAGATATTTTCTCTTTAAGGTGATAAATTCATAATACCTTCTATGATAAAGAAAATAAAGAGAGTTATGGCTGAAAAATCTAAACGTCCCTACAATATATGTACCCACGTAGCAAAGGCTGTGTTGTAGGGGGTTAAAAATAACAAAAAAATATTTATATACACTTAAGGTCAAAATTTTATTGGAAAATAATAAAAAAAATTTAAAAATTATTAATTTTTTACTCAGATTCTAACTAAAAAATAATAATTTTTATTAATTCTTTACCACTCTAAACACACTTTATACAGTACGGTCAGATAAATATATAGCGCAGCAAATTTGAATGTAAAGATCGCTTGAGAGGAAGCAAACGCATGCCTTCTTCATTTCAATTCAATACCAGTGTAATGATCTTCTTAGAGACGTTGGCGATGGGACAAAATGTTTATTTATTTATTTATTTTTTGTGGAGGGGGCTGGAGACAGGAGTTCAAATCAACAATGAATTTTGGGATGAGTCGTCCAAAATTTTGAAAAAGTTTAAAAGATTTAATATAATTTTAATAAAAAATTTAAATTAGTCCTTAAAGCTTATTCCTCGAAGAGCGCGGCGTTAGTCCGAGTGGCAGAGCATTCATCCTCCGCCCGCTTGTCCCGAGTTCGATCTCAGTACCCCTTTTCCATTAATCTTTCAAAAAAAAAAAAAAGCTTATTCCTTCCATATATATACACTGTTCAGTGTGTTAAAAAATAAAAAAGAAATTCTAAAAATATCTAAATTATTCATTTTTTATCTCACTATACGAATTATGAGCTCACAACTTATCTCATTGTATCTTATTTTATCTCACTTTTTATCACTTTAAATACACTTAATATATGTATTTGCAAAATTTCTAATACTCCTGTATATTTCTATAATTTTTTAGCCTCACCTCATAATTTTAATTTCTCGTTGATTCAAACAGAGTCATCTAGCAAAACGCACCCCAATTTAGAGAGAGAGAGAGAGAGAGAGATTCTAGAAACCGGCCTAGAGCGTAAATTAACATGTGGTGCACATGGAAGTTTTTGTTTGGCTTGAAAGTGTATATATGTATATGCGGAACGTGTAGGGAGAAGAATTGGGAAGGGACTCAAAATCGTCAATGCCTGCAAAAGATACAGTCGTGTGGGTTGGTGACCATTTTAACCACTCCTAGCTGGTAATAATCTTTGTCCCTGTTAAGTAAAAATCGAAGTTAAGCAGTTAATTGCAAAAGATCGCATGTTATAATTTTTTTTTTTTTTTTTTTAATTACAAGTCCAGGCAACAATCACCTAACATCTTAAGGTCATATCCTGACCTTAGGGGCCCCCACTACTCCTGCCCTGGAGCAACATGGAGGAGGTAAATCGCGGGATGTACATCGGATGACCAGGGGCTGAGAGCTTACCACTTAACCAACAGTGCAGGCAAGCGCTCTCAAGGAGAATCGAACTCGCGTGGCTGGGCTGAGGGTCTCCCCCCACTCCTAGTCTTTGCCATCCGACCTATGCCCCGGGGGCAACAATCACCTAACATCTTATTCATGGCCTTGAATGATGTTGATCAATTCACATGAAAAGATTGATGGCCCCGATAGGCCTCATATATATATACATATATATATATCTACCCAATAAATTAATTAACAAGTCTTTGCAAAAGTATTTGAGCAAACGAAGCTCCACAGTGTTTCTGATATGGGTTGGGTTAATTAGGGTAACTGTTATTTTTATAAAATTTTATTATTTATACTTTATAAAAATTTAAATAAATTAATATTTATTCATCTTGAATTATTAAAAATAATATAATTTAATAAAAATAAAATATATTAAACATAATTTATTATAATTATTTTTAATAACAATTTAATATACCGTATGTTAATTAACTTAAATTAATTAATTTGATTAACGAAATTTAATTATTTTCATGATATTATTTTTTCAAAATAATTTAATTCAATAAAAATAAAATATATTCATTATATAAAATTACATTAATAATTATATTTTAATTAAACTATATTTTATATTAAATTACTTTTACTTAATTATTGTATTTTAAATTATCATATTTTGATTACTTAAATTATCATATTAAGTCACAAGATAAATGTATGTATAAGATTAATTTACTTTTCAGGACTCTTTGTCGGCTAGAATCTTGGAGCGTGTTTCATTTTGTGCGTACTCTATTACGGGATAACGGCTACAGACTTTTACATACCAGAAGATATATGTATATATATATATATATAAAGAGAGAGAGAGAAAGATAACAGCTATTAAGTGTGTCAATATAGAATATTGATGAATATGGTAATTAAGTTGCCATTGGACCTTGATGAGGTTAGCTTGGGATTGGTGGGTAGGAATGGGTGAAGGTGGTTGGACAAGGCATAGAACAAGAGAATTATCTTATCTACTACAAGGTGTCAACGGGACTCAATCCCTCATTACCACTCATGGACTCCAAGATTAACCTAATTAACACACTACTCCCAGTGGCAATTTGGTAAATTATCCCACCAAGAAAATCTAAAATCTCTCCATCCACCATATTTGTCAAAATGTTAGCTGTAATTGAAAAAACTAAACAAAGACTAGCAGCAACGACTGCTTCTTCTACAAGGATGATGATGAGAAGTTGCAAAGAAGAAGACTCGTCCAATTAATACGTATGAACTCGCTGCTCCGTACATACTTTCGTTCGAACTCCCTTTCTGCAGCCTCAACCAATCAATCTTCTTATTGATTGGGTTGGGTTTCTTTAGTCATAGAGATCGATGGAGGAAAATCTTCCTCCGGGGTTCAGGTTTCATCCGACTGATGAAGAACTCATAACTAGTTACCTAAATCAAAAGCTCTCCAATTTTAGCTTCACATCCAAAGCTATTGTAGATGTTGATCTCAATAAGTCTGAACCTTGGGACCTCCCAGGTACCCCCCCCCACCCCAATTTTTTTTTCTTCTTTTCTCTTTTCATGCTTCCAGTTTCTAATTAACCTTTTGTATGTATAAATGCATACACACACACACAAAATAATTTTTCTTTTTTCCTCTTCTTCTTATTTATTTTTTATATATAAGATTCCCATTTCAATTCAAACCAGTTATTTTAGTTTCTGTGTATATGTATGTATATATATATATATACATCACACTCGTCAGAACACGATCGAACCACAATTTTCTTTTTCTATTTTCTATCATTGTTCGAAATTCAGTTGGCTTTCTTTGCTTCAATTTTGTTCCTGCTCATATAATGTAAATTAGGATGATCTCCCTTACAGTTGAATTCAACTTTTTCTTGAATTAATCCTCAAAACTGGTAATTAAAAAGTTGCCACGAAACATGCTTTTGGAGTTGGTCTAACCCTGTCTTGCAGTATATTGTTCACGTGTGGTGGTGGGACTGATTTTGAACTTAGATTCTTTATTTGATGTCATAGTGGAGTAGTAGTCACAATCATGTCTAAAAACTTAAATGGGTAATTAGAGGGGTGAGTAACTTTATTATTTATATTTTAAGTAATATTATATTATCTGATTAAACACTCATTAAGATACTTTTAGTTTTAAAAATGCTATTACCATAGCATTCTTATTCCTCTCATGTCTCCCAAGGCAGTAGTTTATTTATTTATTTTTTTATTTTGCATTGCTTATTTAATGATGAGTTATCATTGAGATTTTTCCTCTATGTGTATAAATGAAAAGTTGGGAGTGTGCGAAGAGTGAAAAAAAATCTATAAAGAAAAAATCTGTATTTTTGGTTGATTGAATTCTATTATAATTTTTTATATAATAATTATAACAGAATAGACGAAAATAGATGTAAACACGATATAAGTTGAATTATTATAAATGTCAGTTTCTCTTTTATTCTTTAATATTTTAATTCTGAAATTTTCAACAAGTAATTAGCAACTAATTTTGATAAATTCTTATGGCATGTATGAATATTTTACTCTTTCAACCTTGTCAATAAAATAAAACAAATATAACCAGACATTCTCCTGAAGTTTCCTGACATTTACATTGCCGATTTATAATTTTAAATAGTTCCTAGTCCCACCCGAATTGATTAAACTGTGGTCAGTGTCACTTCTTTCTTTATCAAAATTAGTGGAAACTGATAGAGTCCAGGGATGTATAATAATAATTGCTTTTGAGGCTTTACCTATCATGTGTTTATATACAAGAAATTAATATATATATTGTAGGAGAATGCTACAATGAAACTGATTTAAATAAAATTTATGGAACCCCAAGAATGTTGACCTAATGAAGCTAAATTTGAATTTGGTGCAGCGAAAGCATCCATGGGAGAGAAAGAATGGTACTTCTTCAGTTTGAGAGACAGAAAATACCCAACTGGACTGAGAACCAACCGGGCTACGGAGGCAGGCTACTGGAAGACAACAGGCAAGGACAAGGAGATCTTCCGCGGCAGTGTGTTGGTTGGAATGAAGAAAACCCTGGTTTTCTACAGAGGTAGAGCTCCCAAAGGTGAAAAAACCAACTGGGTCATGCACGAATACAGGCACGAAGCCAAGCTTTCTTTCAAAACAACAAAGGTAAAAAGATAAACTTTAGACAAAGAGATTTGTTCATTTAGTTTTTTTGTTTTTTTATAACTTAGAGTGTTCGGGTCAGCTTGTGCGTACCTTGAATAATTCTTAAGGGTCTTGAAATTAACGACCGGATAAACTCTCAGTGGGCCTGAGAAGACTCGAACTAGTAATCATTAAGGAACAAACCCAAAATCTTACCAATTAAGTTATCTCTCAGAGTTAATTTGTTTATTTAGTTACCAGTAATTACTTACAGGAGAATGCTATTTAAACGGAAAAAAAAAAAAAAAAAATTAAAAGAGGGGTGATGCTTCAGTGGCATTTTTTAAATTAGAATGCATCTTAATATATAGGTGCTTTTATAATATATTTTTAGTAAATTTTTCTGATAATATAGTATTTATCTTTGTTGGGATTTATTTGAATTCTTCTAAACCGGTTTAAGATCTCTCTCTACTCATTGCTAATGAGTTCCGAGTTAAAAATCGTAACTAAATTTGGAGAGGATTCGTTCCCCTTTTTGTATAAATCAATATCGCTATTGTGAATTTTTTGTACTCGGTGCATATTTTTGCCTCTTCACGTGAACATATTGTTGGTTTATCTCACATAAAAAAATCAGTATAAGATTTTAATAGAATAATTAATAATTTTTCTTTTAATTTTGAATTAAATATTTTAAAATTTGCATTGCGAGTGTGTTGGCTTTGTTGGGATTAATCTCAGATAAAAAAATGTATAAGATCCTTAAGGGACAATCAATTGGTTTTAATTAATTTTAGGCTCTATGCTTTTAACACTTACGTAGGAAACTAGTGTAGAACTGTCTTTGGACAATTAATTGATTTTAAATTAGATGTTTTTTTGCTGAGCAGAAATGAATAAATAAATAAAATAATAAAAAAACACATATATAAAATTACGTGATTCGATAAGATCGATTACACTCACAAGAAATTTCTATAATTTCAGATTACAGAGCAACATATCACTAAATCCTAACGGCTAACCACTTTTATATATATATTATTATTATATATGGGTTACAAAGAAAGGGGAAAAAAAAAACATGCATATTGGCCAAGCCCTCCGCTCCAGTAACTAAGGTTTTAAAAAAAAATAAAATAAAATTCTAATTAAACCATACAACTTTTATCGGGATGAAAATCTGGGTCAGGGCCAAATTCAAGTACTAGCCACGATCAACATCTTTAATACCCTTAGGGGGATTTGATAACCATTAGCTCTAACTTATTTCATTTTGGTATTTTTGTCAAATATTCATGTACAACTTTTGATACTTTTCTGTTTATAACTATGTTGCCAAATGCATATATATATTTTTTATTTTGTTTCGTGAAAATTTAATTTTTTTTATTTGATAAATTTTAGGCATATTATTCAAACCAAGCCTGCCCATCATTAATTTCTCGAATATCTATTTTTGTTGTTTCAGGAAGAATGGGTGGTCTGTAGGGTTTTCCAGAAGAGCTCAACAGTGAAGAAACAGGATCCAACACTATCCTCACAACCATCCTCTCCTTGTGATACAAACACATTAACGGGAAACGAGTTAGGCGACATTGAGCTGCCGAATTCGAATAGCGTAGCCAATTCATCGACCGCAATGAGCAACATTTCGGTGCAAAATTACAACAGCACCGATATCAACCCCGACATGAACGCGAATCTCAACATGATCAATTGGCCTGCAGCAGCAGCAGCAGCAGCACTGCCATGGCCTTCGACCTTTCTGAGCTCAAATCTGTCGATGAATTCTTTGCTTCTCAGGGCATTGGAGCTTAGGAGGAGCACTTATCAACCGACGGAAGCAACAAATATCATTGATTACTCGTTCATGCCGCACGGCATTTCTGATCAAATTGGAACAGATTTTATAAGTTCAAATTTGGCTGCTGCTGCAGGTTCTTCCGCTAATGTTTTAGATTCTGTGCAGCAGCAACAGCCACAGGAGCAACCATTCAATTTGGACTCCATTTGGTGAAGCTAAGCTTTGGTGTGAAGGGAAGAGCCCAGAAAACTAACAGCTTTAATTGTAAACCTTTTTTTTTTTTTTTTTTTTTAAATTTTCTGTCATTTCACGTCTTTCAGTTGCATGGGCAAAAGTAATTGGAAACATGCGTGCATGACCAGTTAATGTAATCTTTAGCGTCATAATAATTAATAATAAATGCAAGTTGGTGTAGTTGGATAAAGCCAGGGAAGCCGAACCCCACCTTGTGTGTATCCAGTGTTTTTCATTCATGTTGTGATCAGCAGTACTCCCTGCTTCCTTTTATCTTCATTCGCTGAAAATGTGAAGTTTTTTTTAGGCAGAAGGTGCTAGCTTAGATTCTTACTCACAATTTTTACCCAATAGATTAAGTTTTTAGGGAGTAAATTTTATTATTTATGTTATTGTTTTATACTTTTAACACATACATTTCTTTACATATATCTCTAGACTCTGAATAAAACAAAACATATAGAACAATAGATTGAATGACCATTAAAACAGATATCGGTTTGATTCAAAAGAAATTATGTGAAAGCTTTACAAAATTATTATAAATTAAGTCTGAATTATTATGAAATTATACGTCTATCGGACAGTGATAAAATTTGAAATCAAAAAGTTTGCTTACTTGGATATTATATGAGATAAAAGTTCAAGCTTACTGAAAATGGGATAATTTTATTATTTATATTTATTTTTTTCTCAATAATATTAATTTGATTTTCTATAACATTTTTTTTTTTTCGAGAAAGCTGTGATATAGAATAACTTAATTTTGTACTAAAAAATATACATTAGTTGGCTTCTCCATTTAAAATGATTATGTCACAAGAGAGTGCGTGACATCATTTTGATGTATTTCAAAACAAAATTAAAATAACGTAATTACAGTATATTCTTCGTGACTTTGTTGTTTTGAAGTGATAGAGATAAACGTGCAAGGGTACCTTAATTATTAAGTACTAGGCAACTTAGACACCCTAAAAACCTCCATTCAATAATTGTTACACAAACACAATCTATCTCAAACTATTGTTTAAAAAGTTATAATAAAATTTAATAAGTAATTTTGTTTCTCAAACTGTTAAAAAAATTATCTTTAAACAAAAATTTTAAAAAAATTATATTATATTAAAAATTTATATTAATTTTACCTTTTTTAAAAAAAAAAAACTGAAGGTACCTGATCAGTTTGCACACTACTACTAGAGGGTCTGGTCATTAAGTTCACATTAGGCCTCAACTAATATTGGGTCCCCCAGTATAACTCTTACAAAGTTACTTTTTTTTTTTTTTTTTTATAATTTAGTGGAATTAATTTTCTGGATATGTTGCATTAGTAAAAAATAAAGTAGCTTCTTTTTTTTTTTTAACTATTAAATTTTTATATTTTTTATATAAGTTTTCTAAAATTTA
>JAVXUM010000017.1:33611952-33622647 GCA_035590655.1 Pouteria glomerata | reverse complement strand
ATTTGTGGTTGTCTCATTCAATTAGTTTTACGATTTTTGTCATATATATTAACATGAACAGGTTCTGGTTATTCGAAGAACCGAACCTGAAAATAGGTTAACCGAACATATAGGTTCTTTAGGTTCAGGTTCAGGTTCAGGTTTGCAAAATTGCTGAACCTAACATTCAGGTTTAGGTTCAGGTTATCCTACCATGAACACCCCTAGGGGCGGGGGTGTGCTACGTTGCTTGGTAGGGTAAGAAAAAAAAAGGGAGAGGAGAGATAGTATTTCAGAGGGGGGGTGGGGGTGCTGGGTTGCTGGGAGTGAGGGAGAGAGAGAATAGTAGTAGAATAACAATGCTGATGAACTAGACAGGCTGTTGGGACAGGCAGTCATAAAATTCAGCATGTGCATGAATTGAAATGGAGCCTAAGTCATTATCAAAATTTACAGGGAGAAAGAAGATCATCTTGCTGTTAAGAAACATGCAGTAAATAATTCCCCAACTGCCTTAAAATGAATGCTATAATACATAAGCATACACACCAACTTTTGTCAATTAATAATGGCTTCATAATAATGGCACAGAATAACAGGGTGATGCAAGTACTTTTAATCATCAAAACTTTAGAAGACATACTTACAATGTGAAGTTTATGTTCAATTCGCTTCACTACCCTAGCACTCTTAGTTCTTGAAGCTTCTTCTATCATCTTCTCACGTTCTTCGGCAGATATTTCTCTTCCCCACTGAGCCTGAGCCTCATAAAATTCAGCCAGGGTACCTGCTTGAGAGTATCCATCTTCTTCAACCACCAAAGCCGATTCTACCGTCCCATTCCGTACTTTTTCTTCAACATCTTGAATCTGTTTAGTCATTTCCTGTCTTTCTGCAAGAGCAGCAGCCACGCTTGTTGGAAGGAAATCTTTTCCACGGTACATAACAACGAAATATTTGTTTCTCAGCAGTAAGACACCTCCTGTTAGTTTCTGTGATAGTTCGGGAGTTAGAACAACTATGTCTCAATCTCAGTAGTTGATAACAATAAATGATACTACTTTTGTTAAAAAAAAAAAAAAAAGGCAGGTCTTAAAATGCTCAAGAAATCAAAACATTGGTATACTGTTGGTTTTAAGTGTACTGATTTAATCTACCAACTTTACAATCTTGATTGTAGTTGACGTTGTACCTTTCAAATACACAAAATGACATTATATTTGTGTCAGTTAAATGCCTAAAAATCCTTCATGTGCCAAATATAGTTTTAAAGATCAGTCCCTTAAAAGAATGGAGATGTTGACGGGTTACACATTGTGAAGCCGAAAAGCAACATTCTAACAAAGACAATAAAGCTGATGAGAAAAAAAAAGCAAACCCACCAGATCCCATCTCAAGAAATTATAATCCTAGTATAAGCTCGGGCTACCATTTTTGAGATCTTAATGGAAAAACATATAGCTTAAAACTCAATAATAATGCCCAAAAAGAGAAAATTTGAGGAATTCATGCAATTGGCTGCCAAAACTTATGAGTAGGTTGGGATTCAGGAGTAGATCTTGGAAATAAACCCCAAAACAAGGTTAGTATATGATGGTAGCATGGGGATCAGCTACTCACATTGCATTACCCTGACCACAAAACATTTGGTTTCAGAACATAATATGCAATTCAGAAAAACACACACACACACACTCTTCCTTAAATCTATTGTAACATGCAAAGCAAACTAGTTTTATCTTCAACTTGATCTTATAAAAAGCAACTATTGCTTGGTGAGACAACGCATATCCACATCGGAAAGCTTAAAAGAAAGCCTATAGACTCTAAACCACACAAGAAGACATTTTGAGAGCAAAAGAATATGATTGTAACCCCACTGTTCATTCTTGTAGGGATATTACTTGCTTGTTTCAACCACTGATAACAATTCCTGTCTCTCTTACCATATTTTATTTTTCTTATGGGTAAAATGTTTTGTGATCAAAGAAAGGTGAATACCTTGTAGCCTGAATGTTGATAGGACTGTGTCCACCTCATTTTGGGAACACAAAATGCAACATCACTTTAGCTGTGAAGCACCATGCAAAACTAAGCCTGAGTTTGGTAGATGGCCAATTGAACGTCAATAGGTTTGGTGACATTTTGACTACTGCTGCTCCAACAGAACCTATGTTCCATGGAGCCAAATATAAAGTATTGAAAACTCAGTCTTAACTCATTCAGAACTCCAGCACTGAATGACTAGCAGATATTGCAATTGTCTAGAGAACTCATTTGGACACTCCCTAAACGACTGTAGGTATTTTGCAGACTATCCTACCAACAACAAAAGTTCATACTGATGCCATAATTGACTGTTGCATTTAGTAGCTTACTTTAGAAGCAGTAGTTTTAACAAAGATAGATAATTGTCCATGAGCACCGTGTAACACACCTTAAGCTCCTCAGCCATTAATTTGTTGTTTGTGTTCTGGATTCCACGTTTCACAGCAATTTTCACAACAAGGCTTTTCTCCCAAAGTTTGGTTATAGCAGCTGCCAAGCCCTGATGATTTCTGTTTCTACCTGTGAAGGAGTCCAGCATGAAACTAATGTCAGAAATAAACATGACGAAACAAAAGAGGCACAAAGACTCTGAAAATACCGAGGGCAAAATGACAAGGAAGCGATTTAGCAAGTTTCCTCAAGTTAGTCAGCTCTGCATTCGTTAGACGAGACCGCATTCCAGTAGGAAGAAGCCTAAAAGGTGTTTTGTAATCAGGAATTGTCTGAGGAAGCAAATCAGCGTCAACAGGAAGTATTCCTGTGCCCCACCAATCCTCAAAACGTGGACCTAAACCATTTAGTAGGCTATTGAATTCAGCTTCCTCTTCGGTCATACTCTCAACATGGTTTGAAATGTGCACTTTGCTATTTTCTAGAATTGAAGGAGACCCATTCGCAATAGTATTTGTCAGATTGTCAGCAGAAGAAACATCTGGCACGAAAAGAGTTTCATCTTCTCTATCCATTATTTTTGGTCCTTGAGATATCCCATCATAGTTACTTCCACGGAATACCACCATAACACTGCCAGACCTCCATACAACCAATCCTCCAGTTCGACGCTGATCATCATAACAGGCAGTTAGCAATGATCTGCAGTTACTTTTACATGGCTTCCAATTTTTATGAGCAAAACAGCTAGTAGTTTAAACTAAACAACAATATGATGCTAAGTGCCAACAAAAGTTGCAGCCTTTGGATTGAACAAGTAAATAGATAATATGAGACCATAGACACCAAATCATTTCAAAAGCTAGCAATTTGTGAGCAATTCACTCTCCTTTATTACCATATTGAAGCATAAAGATTCTGGAATAAGATATGACCCATTTTCACCTCTTCCTAATTTAAGATAAACCAAATCACACTATCGTCCACAATAACAATAACAATAACAATAACAATAATAATAATAATAAGGCAAAACTGGTGAAGACAAAAGCAGGAGCTGTATTACTAATGTATTAGAAGGAAAATGAGGGTCAACTAAGGGCCTGCTTGCCTAGATGACTACTCAATTCTAATAAATCAACATAGGAACTCAGTCATCTTGGACCACGTTCAATGGGGCTAACACAATATCCCACATTACATAAGATAACAAAATATCCAACATTACATAAAACTCAAACACCATGCTTCCTCTCTTCTTTCACATTTAATATTAGGATAAATTACATTTATCTCCCCCTAACACTTGGCTAATTACAAGTCATTACCCTTAAAATTTGAAATTTACAGTCACATCCCTTACTTTGAAATGTTTTGTCACAACGAAACCCTTCCATCAATCTAGCTGTCAATGTTAAATGGAAGTAGTGTGGTCACTTAGGAAAACCTATGATGTCTCTTTTACCACTGAGATCTTCAAAAGTTTTACCACTGAGATCTTCAAAAGTTCTATCTTTTTTTTTTTTTCAAAGAACAATTTGCGAAAGGAATAATTAGGAATACTTTTTATTTCATTATTTTCCATTTTCAGCATTTGCTTCAATTTTGGTAACAGAATTTGAATATAATATGAGAAGAAAAAAGTTTTTCTTTTTTCCCCCTATTTTCAGCATTGGCCACATTATCACTCTACTCCAATTATTGTGAATCTGAATGCACAAGGTATCATGCTCCCTTCACACAAACATGTGTTTGCTACATTGTGTGTTCATTTTTAACAATGTGCAAAAACTCTCAGCTCACCACACTACCATATCAGATCACCTCAACTTCCACACTTGAGCTCCCACCACCTCCAATTACCACCCCACTCCCTCCCACAGGTCACATGCACTGTCCACCAACATCAGCATTGTTGAGTGTTGATTAATGCCAACAAATGCCAAGTGAGAAGGCAAAAAGAAATCAAAAACTCAAATCCCAATTGTAATGGAAATTCAAGATCAGTGAAGTGATTGATTTTGTCCCCTCAACAACTAACCATCACTACAACTAGCAATGACCGTTTGATGATTCATGAACTTACTAATCATTTATGTTAATGTATAAAGTGAGAGCATTGGATTGGTGTGTCTTTTTTTAAATTGTGTCAAGTTTTGCTATTCCTCAAATACCCTTCAACTGCCTAGTATTTCCTACTTCCGAGGGTAGCTATTTTTACTATATATATATAAAGAAGTAAGAAAGCAGAATAAGAGGACAATCTTCGATTGTTTTTCAAACTACAGTTGCCTCTACTTCTTGTGGCATGAATTAAAGTTGGCAACATTGGATTGATGAATTGAGAGGACAAGGGGGGCAAATTAAGGGTAGCAGGTATTAGAGTACTATTAGCAAATTAGGTTTAGGTTTAGCTTAGTCATTTGTGTTTGATGTTGCCTTAATATATAAAGGGCTTTGTTTTTATTTTCTGTAAGTACTTTCTTTTTGCCCAATAGGACAGCACAATAAACCCTTATTCTTCTTCTTTCTTTCATGGATTTTACCAAATTTAATAGTGGGGTTGCTAGCAACTTATACTGCATTCCCCCAACAATAATAATAATAAGAGGCAGAGCAAATTGGCATATAGCTGGTGGAAGCATCCGAAGTGTGGTAGCATGGAAAGGCTGCAAACAGTGGTGGAAGAGGCACGAAAATAGTGGTGAGAATTCAAGTTTGGCGTGTTGAATTATTTGGGAGTGGTTAGTGGTGATGGGGCTGTTATGGTGAAGAAAGTCTGTTAGTAGCAATGGTGCTCTAACACTAGTGATGGCATAACGATGGTTTGGCAAAGTGAGCAATTTGAAAGTCAAGGTCACACGTTTGATTTGTGGCCCACTAATATTGAGGTAGGAAGTCACTATAATATAATAGATTGCTGCCATAGAGAAAGTTGGGTGGAGGTGGTGGCAACTGATAGCAAGGGGTAGAGGTGGGCAGTTGGCCCATGGGCTCGTGATGGCTGGGTGGAGTGGTGGTTAATTGAAAGTGATAGGTGGATGTGGGCAGTTGGGTAATAGGTTTGTGATGGCAATTGGTCAGCTGTAAGAGCAATGTTGTTAAAATCCCAATTTAAATCTTAAAATTTTACAATTTTACAATGTTAGCGTAGGAAAACTTGTTCGATTTTATGAAAAAATTTAATAGTGGCAAAATAGGTAAAATCTTAATTTTAGAATGTAAAATCAGTAAAATCTCAATTTTATAGGCAATTTTACCCATTTTAAAAATTAAGTGATTTTTGTATAATTTTGTTAAATAAAATAGATTTTTATGATTTTTTTTCAATTAATATGCTACAACTATTTCATTTGTTATTTTTTTTTCTATAACACTATTATTTACTATACTACACTAATTGAGTACCATGTGTTTTGTTGCATCAAATTGACTATCATAAATTAAATGCAGTAGTTAGGATAGAAAGTAATAAATTTATGATAAAATATTATAAATGTATTTTAACTCAAATAAAAAATTAGAATAAAATGAAGTTAGTATTTTCATGTAAATTGTATAAGTCATACCAAATATTTTAACGGTCTCAATTGTGTAAGCCAAGTATAGAACTAGATATAAAATTTTTTTTGTAAACTTTGTTGAGGATTCATTTTGTTAATATAAGTAAGTTTTTGTATATGCTATTTCTCTTGATACATGTCTTTTCTTTCCTTTTATTAATAAAATTATTAACTTATAAAAATAAGGGAGCTCTAAATGAAAAATTATAGCATAATATATTATATTTTCATTTTATAGGCATTTGGTGAAATCTTATAATTTTGCAATTTGATTTTTGGATCCTCCAACGATATTAAGTAAAATCTCGATTTTAACAACTTTGTATAAAAAGAATGATTGAACAACTGAACCAACCCAGTTAAGATTAAAAAGGTGAGTGAAAGAATCAGAAATTGGAACATGAATATAACTTTACTCTTAAATTGCAATCTTGTCATATCCATTAATTAACATCACCAACACAAGGAAAGTACTATGGATACCCCTGCATTGGACAGATGTGAAAGGTGGAGGGGTTTTGTATTTCGCTCTAAATAAAATCTAAGTGGACTAGACATTGGAAAGCAGCCACAGTAGATAACTCTCTGTTACAAAGAGAATAGTCTCATTGCACCCTCCGTAACAACATGAGAAAACTAGAACAAATATCACAAAAATCAGAACAGTTGGACAAACAAGTGTTTTTCCATCATGGCATCAAAGTCAGAAAATAGTAAAATAATCCAAATAAAATTTATTAACACGCTTTAAGGCTGTGTTTGGGAAGTATAGCCAGCTTCTGGCTACTCAACTTTTTGACTTTTTTTAAATGACTAAATTTACCCTTTTAGATTTTAAATTTTTTTAAACTATGAGGGGCAAAAATGTTAGATTAACAAAAAACTATAAAGCTAACTTTTGACATAGATGTGACTACAAACAAGTTCTTGGGCCAGTTGAATCACCAGAAGCCCATGAAGACTCACAGAAATTAGTAGGTCTGGCGATGTGGCAACTAGGATGAGGATCATGATAGGCATTTCCATTTCGAATACTCCCAGTGGAAACACAATCAGAATTGGATATGCCTATTTAGAAATTGAGGATTTTTGGGGAGATAATTTTATTTACTTTTCTTAGATAGTGGGATTATATTTTATTTGATTTCAATCTTAACCTATATAAAGGTTAGGAATTATAAGAGATTGGCAGTTTTTTCATTATTGATCAATTACAGACTTCTTTGAGTTTTTTTCTCACTAAATTTTGCCCAAAAGATTAGGTTTCATACACTTCCGGTTGTGTAATTTTTCCTATTCCCAAACATAAAAAAAGGAAAGCTAGCTTTTTATTAGAAGCCAGTTACCAAAAAAAGAAAAAAAAAAGTCTAGCTTTTTTTCTTCCCAAACTAAGCCCAAGATTCAATCAATAAATGTTGAGTTGGCTTACTACTAGTTAGGTGTTTAAACAAGGAAACACAGCACTGCAGCATAACCAATCAATTAAAATAATGCAAAATAAAAACAACAGCGGCATATGGTTCAAAATTCACAATTAAACCAGCAAATCCACCAACCTCAACAATCTCATGGGCAGTCTTCATATCATGTGCCAAGCTCTCGTGGAATTTAAGCCTAACCAATTCTGACTTCCTCCACTGCTCATGAATCTTTTCGAGGACAGCGCCAGTAACCCCAGCCTTGGGGACAGTAATCCTCTCCCTAATTGTCATCCCAAGCCGCCTCAACCTCCTCAACTCCGCGTCCTCAATGGTCAACTCCGCCAAAGTTGGCGCCTTAACCGTCCTCTTCTTCCTCACTCCTCCATCACCCTCCAATCTCTCCACCACCCTCTCCCACGGCAACACTGAATCATCCTCGTCCTCGAGCAACATCTTATCGGGTCTCACCCAATTTCTCCTCAACAAATCCCCCAAAGTCTCCTCGCCAGTCACCCGCATTGCCGAATTATCGCCCTCATCCTCCTCCTCCTCCTCTTCATCATCCTCCTCCTCTTCATCATCGGAACCCAACCCCAAATTTCGCAATCGAAGAACAATTCTCTCAATCGCACTAGTCCCAGCTCCACTTTTCCCATCAAAGAACCGATTCTCAGCTCGATTCTCGGCCGGCTTCGGTTTGGGCTCGACTGGAGCATTCGGAGAGCCCCATTTGTTAAGCCAAGCGGCGGAGGAAGGGTTAGGCTCGCATGGGTCATTGTGGTTGGGGTTTTTGGTAGGGTTTTGGGGCTCGTCGTCCCATGGATAGTGATGATTGCCGCTTCTTGGATTTTGAGTAGTGGTGCGGAGAGAACAGAAGGGATTGAGGAGGGAGAGAGAGGGTTTTGGAGTTGTGCAGAAGAAGAGGTAGCGGAGGTGAAGAGAGGATGGTGAGTAATAATGAGAGTTGAGCGGGATTGCGCTGCGGAGGGGCATTTCCGTTAATCTTGCCGTGGATATGGCCATTTCTGTTCACGTAGTGTCAGTTTATTTATACCCAGTCTTTTTCTTCCGGCAAAAAGGGGAGAGTTGCTGCAGTATCAGTTGAGAGTTTTGAAGAAGAAGATGATGATGATAAGATTTCACCAATTGGATATTTTTCTAACTGGACAATATCTGAAATTAGATTGCTAAGGACACACGCCTCCAAGTGGGGGAGTAGCTATTTTCCGCTCCTTGGGAAGATCAGCACCATTAAATAATTTAAATTATTTGAAAAAAATTAAAATCACATCTCAATACTTTATTTTTACACCACATAAGCTGACTCCTCTATTGAGGGGCTCTCAGAATTTTTTTAATATATTTATTTCATTCACTAAAATATTATTTAATTTAAATTTAATGATTTAATTTTTATTTATTATTTTTTTTTTTAAGTGTCATTTGCCCCTTTTGTGATATATTAGTTAAAGTGTTTTTTTCATTTACAAACTAAGTTTATGAGAAGAGATTATTTTTAAAGATAAATTTTTTTATTGAAAAATTATTAAAAGTAATGAACTTTTGAATTAAAAATTTTATCCAAATTTACTAAAACTGTGAAATTTCAAATATATAAATTTACCCTAGTTGCACTTGGTATAAAATTCAATTAGTAATGTTCGTGTAGCTCGACTTCAAGTTTTCAATTTATTAAATTGAAATTTTTACTCCAAAAATTTAATATTTTGAAACTTTTTCTACTTTTTCTTTTTCTTTTTTCTTTTTTGAGATTTTGAATTTTTAATTGTAGGCTTGTAATTGTTGTTTTGAATTATATTATATATGAAATTTAGGAAATGATATCAAATATATGTTGAATTATAATTATTTTATGGGGAGGGATATTAGCACTTCTCAAAAAGTTTTGTCAACTCTTTGCCCTTTTTTTGCTCTTACAAAATTATAAAACTAACCTTGTAATAAAGGTTAATTAATACATAATACATTAAATAACATAATTACTCTTTACTTTTATTTAATATTGCAAAATTAATTCATTGTTTACTTTTATATAACATCCCCACTTTTTGTTAATTTGCATTTTAAATTAAAAATTTATTGTCAATTATAATTTCATAAAATTGTGTCACAAAATTTTTTTAATAAGTTTTTTAAATTAGTTTTGTAAATATATCTTTTAAGTTTATTTTATCAAAAGTCATAGAAGAAAATAAATAATTATTATTTTTTTAATTAATACAAAGCTAGACATCATAATTATCGGTGAATTCATACACTAATAAAAATAACTAAAATAAAGATAAATTAAATTGAAATTCAAATCTTATCATTTATCTCTAAAATCAGCCACTATTAAATAAAAAAAAAATACACTATTCAAAACAATTCAATAGTTTTAAAAAAAACCTCTATAAATTACCAAGCAAAAAAAAAAAAATCTTAATAGGGAAAAAATCATAATAATGTAATAGCATATTGGAGGGTCAAATATTAAGTTGGGGGTCACTATAACATGTAGCTCTCTCTCATTCATTGGTGTACAAAAGATTGGAGCGGAAGAAACCTTCCCCGAGTCATTTCTTCACTAGACACCACCTCCCCATTACTTGACAAAAGGACATAATAGGCCAAGCTTTATAAAGACAAAATATGGCATATTTGGGGATTTTTTTTTTATATATAGTTTGATCAATCTATGTCCTTAGGGTCTCTCCATTTTTCTCTTCTTTCTCTCTTCCTTAACTTTTCTAATTTTTCTTTTCTTTTATTGGAACTAAATATTGACTTAGATATCGGAGGGCTTTCGGCCGATTGCCGCCAGTCAAATCCCTAACATTGTCTTTTCTGTGGTGCTGTCTACATGTTCTATTGAGGAGAAGGATAGAGGTGATTCATACGTGATTTTTTCCCTCTCTGCATAAATATCCAAAAATAAAAAATATATTACATACAATTTGTTTCATATTATTCTTTCAAGAAATCAATCACATGAAAGGGAAAATTAAAAAAAAAAAAAAATTAATAGTTGCTCTGCTATTTGAGGAATTTGATGATTCATAACAGTATGAAATTTGCTCTATATTGCTTGAAAATAAAATTAATTACAATCAAAAGTTTTGCTTCAATAGAATTATCTTTTAAGATTTAGATTTAGATAGTGTTTCTTTTAAGATTTAGATAGTTTTTGAAGTGACAAAAAGTAATAAAAGTTATGAGTTCGTAAGTCATGTACTGAGATAAAAAGTGAATAATTTTTAAAAATTTTCAGTGACTTTCATCACTACAAACGG
>JAVXUM010000017.1:33561541-33580266 GCA_035590655.1 Pouteria glomerata | reverse complement strand
CATGTTATTTCCCTTTAAAGTTGCTTTGCATTATGCATATACTATTGTAAATGTAACGTGAGCACAAGTGGTTCGTGTTTACGCCCCTATAGATACCTTTGCAGAACCCACACAGGAGAGACCGGATGAGCCCTGAGTCCAGCTAGCTGACTTGACCAAGAATGTAGCTCAAGTGTAGTTGTTTTAGTAGTTTGATAAATGTGCTATTGTAAATGGAAAGATATGTAAGAACTATGTATATAGATATTGGATAGTGGATGGAATAGCCTAAAACCGGAAATGTATGTTTTTTTTGGGATGTGTATAATTACCTTACCTTTTTGGAAGTGTAATGGCCTTAAGGCCCCGTTATGGAACTTATGATTTTAGTTTACTCCTAACTTCAAGATTGTTAATTACTACTAGTAGGATGATAAGAATGTATGATTTGGTGGATGGTGAGTTGTACATTATATACAGGGTTATGTTGTTACAGGTACAGGTTTTAAACCATTTACTCCTTAATATAGTAGGGGAGGTTTTGTGGGTCCGTTGCGTGACCGCAGCATTGCTCTGGTGTTGTTAACCCTATTATCATGTTATGTGTGTCTTTCACTCACCCCCCGGGTCCCCGGGCTCGGGGCGTGACAATTATCCTACAGGATTGTAGTCGGGCGCCCCACTTCTGTGCCCGGGTGCGCCAGTGGGCAACTCTGGCACTCGACCTCCATGCTCGGGTGCCCCCAGAGAGCTAGAATTGTCTAGATGCTGCTGAAGTTCAAGCGGGCTCCCCTCTACGTGACAAAGCTAATCTAGTGAACTTTTATTAGCCATATTAAGTTACTAGTTTACCCTTGATGCTTTGTAACCTATAAATACAAGTTGTCACTCTGACCTAGGGGACTTTATTTTGAGGGTTTTAAGAGAACAAATACATTTAGCCAAGACTTTTGAATTTTTGTTCCTAATTTTAGATTTGGATATTTATGTATTATTTCGGGTAAATGAACTATTTTAAATTTAATTTGAATTGATAATTTTATTTTTCTGGGCTGAATTAGCCTGAAGTAATGTTGGATTGGACAAATTGGGTTAAGGGCTCAGCCTTTTATCCCTTTTCTCTTTTCTTTTTCCCTTTTTCTTTTATTTTTTTCTTCTTCTTTTTGGTGGCTCAGCTGGGGGGTTTCAAAGAGAGGAAATGAGGAGAGAGAAAATAGAGAGAAGAAAGAAAGATAGAGAAAAAAGGGAGAGAGTGGGTTCTTGAGCCAAAGATTGGTCGATCTAGGGAGATCTCAAAATGGTGATCGACGTTGTGTGGTCCGTTTTCCGTGATTCGAACCAATGAGGGAGTAATCGAAGCTTGAAGTTCAGAGTTCAAAATGGTTTTCTTCATTTTTCTCCATTTCTATTCAGATTCGAGGTAGGTGGGGCTTAGATTTGTGTTTTAGACGTCATAGGGATCATTTTCATATATATATATATATATATGTATGACTTGGTTAAGCATTGGAAAAGTTGTATATATATCTATATTATTATACTAAAACCATGTAGTTTCTTTCTCTTATTCTCCTTCACTCATATCCTACGTGGCATACCTATTTGTTCTCCATTTCCCATTTTCTTTTTTTACAGAATTTTGATTTATTTTTGAAACAAACTCCTCTCTCCTTTCTCTTCTCATTAAATTTCTTTTCTCTTTACACAATACACCTACCCATAATGAATAATAATAAAACCTTCATTAAATATGTCATCTCTCTTTACACAGTACACCCGCACATCACTTAAATGAATAATAAAAACTTCATTAAAATTGAGTCATAAAAAATAAAAATAAAAACTCAAAAAAGAAACTCAACAGTTATTTTTTTCAGATTCTCTCTCCACACCATACTCTTACCCATCACCTGGAATGAATAATAATAAAAGTTTTATTAAATCTCTCAACTCTCTCTACGTAGCACACTCGCTAATTTATGTTCTACATCTAACACTAAAATAATATTTTTTTATCTCCTATTCTCTTTTATCCTAATCCTATGCAGCATACTTCAATACTTTCTATTCTCCAAATACTCGCTACACATTCTTTCATAAAGAATTTACATCTTTTTGCCCCACATGAACAAATTAAAACAACTTCACTTTTTCTTTTGTGGATAAAGCCACTAGAATTGTAACATATGACCATAACTACTCATTTGCTTATTTGTTCATTATAGTTACAAAATTTGTGTCTAAATATTAATTTAATATAATGTTAAAAAATTAATGGATATTACTTAAATTTTAAATTTAAAAGCACCAAAAATACGTAAATGTCAATATTAAGGAAAAAAAAACCTAAATATTAATTAGGTTTGAGAAATATTGTTATTATAAAAATTTAAATTTGATTTTATTTTTACAGAATCAATTGAAAATATTTTGATAAAATTAAAAATAATACTATTTTTAACTCAAGTTAATTTTAAAAAATGAGTCAATAACTAAAAAAAATAACAATAAAAGAATATATATCTATAATATTAAAAAAATGTATTTTTTCTCTCTTTCTCTTCTTCTCTCCAATCATGGCATGTCTATTTGATCTCTATTTTATTTTTTTCCCAACTTTTTGAATTGTTTTTGAAATTTCTTTATTTCCTCTTCATTCCTTTTTTTTATTCACAAAAGTTTTGTATTTTTTTTGTCTCACATCGCTAAAACACTACAACTTTATTTTTTTTTTAACTTATAAAATTACCAGAGTTGTAGCATATGATTTTAATAAATGTGAATAAACTCAATAGTTCTGAAAAATGACTCACTTGCTTGGGTTCCAAAAAGGTAACTTCCTTTCTTATAAATTTAATATAATTGTAAAATTTACATATTTCAAATATATTAATAATTAAATTAAAAATATAATAAAAAATTAAATTAAATTAAAAAATACAAATAAAAATACTTAAATAATAATTAGGTTATTTATTTCATAACAATAACTTTGAGTGTTTTTAAAAAATTAATTAATAATACTCAATATTTGAGCTATGATTTTAATAAAGTACAACATATGATTAATAAAAGTAATATTTTTAGTTTGAGTTATTTTTGTAAAATTTGCAAAAACTTTATTTTAATAATATTTTTAAATTCAAGTCAATAACTAAAAAAGTAGAAGTGTGTATTAAAAATTTGACAACCGTTTTAAAAAAAAAACAAAGATTGGCTCAATTACTAGATTTGAGATTTAATATATATTCTAGAGTCAAATTAGATTTTTAGAATTAAGTTAGATCGATATTTGATAAAATATAAATTTTTAATAGTCATATAAAAATATGATTCTAATCAACTCATCTACTTATTAAAACTAATATAAATAAAAAAATATAAATTAAAAAAATAATTCAATAACTATCATATGAAATTTTACAACTTTATTAAAATAATTACAATATATTTAAAAGTTTAGTTTTGTCAATAAAAATTTATTATATAATTTCGTGCATTGCACGGGTCAACACTAGTGTATATATATGTGTCTGTGTATATATATGTGCATATATGTTAATAGATTTTACATGTTCTTGAGTTATATATTGATTTAAAGTCGTAGAAACTTGTTATTTAAGTATTTAAATGTTTCTACATGAATCATTGTTGAAATGGAGGCTTGATTAGATAAATTTGGGTTTAAATTGGGTTTGAAATGAACCATGGATGGGTGCTGGGCTCGGTGGTCCAGACCGCAACGAGGAAAAATTGTAGAATTTTGTTTCGGTTTGATATCAAACTACATGTTTTGATGCCCAACTGGTTTATTAACGATTTCTAAGGATAAAATAGAATTCAAATCATTCTAGAATTCCCTGAGAACGTGTTTAAATATTGAATTAATGATTTATTTTATGATTGAGCATATCATGTGCATTAGGTCTGGGGTGGTTTCTCCGGTTGACGTGATGTGCATTGGTTGGCCAAGAGTGTCACATTGTGATGTGACGTGCCGAGGCACATGCTATATATATTGATAGGATCTATAACTTCTATAAAATGAACAAGATGAGTTTTGAAAAATACTGAATAATCCCCAGTCGATATACATGACTAGAGCTTAGTCATATGGAGTTGGGACGTTAATATGAGATATATGGATTATGAGATTTCTCCGGACTGTAGCTGGATACTAGCTTGGGATAACAGATGCTTGCCTGAGATAGGTTGATGCCCGACTAGAGGTATAGCACGGTTCTATAGCGAAAGGGCCAGGGGGTGTAACACGATTCTCCACGTGTGATATTATATGAGATATATATGCATTTGCTGTCAGCACTGAAAATGGTATGGTTAGTGACCTTACATGCGTGGCTAAGTGTCATCCATCCCAAAATTAGGTTGGGGGTAAATAGAGGATATAGGATGCATTGATCATTGCATTCCATAATTTCCACTGCATGAGATTGCATAAGACTACATGAAATGTTGTTACATATTGATGTGTTGATATGAATATGGATAATGATGTTAATGTTTAATTCATTATTGAGGAATTAGTTGAGAAAACTAGATAACAATTTAGGAACTACGAAGACCTGATTCTCGAGGTGGGATACGTAGGCAACTTAGGTGTAAGTAACCTAAGTTTGGTCTATACTATGGATGATAATAATTATGTTTATTTGCTTAAATAAAAATTTAATTGTTGGGGTTATAAATCGTGTGGCCAAGACTGAGAGCCTGACATGAATGTTTATTCTAGTTACATAAGTTTTGGATAGTGTCACCGAGTGTGTGACCATATTGATGTTTATGATGTTAATATATATTAAATTGATATGGAAATGAAAGATGGTTGTTTAGTTACTTTGATTACTTGTATAGTGTTATAACTTAACCCTTTTACAGATATTTGTTTGATTTTATGTGTTCCTATATTTCCATGCCGTCAGTCCCGGACAATGATATTAGGGACGTGACACAGGGTTTACAAGTTATGTAAGTGATTTTTTATTTGGTTTAACTCAGTTTAGTTTCTTTGGTTTACTTCTTCTAAAATAGTTTTCCATTTCAATATTAGCTTGCTATTTCATTCATTGCTTTATTTTAATGGAGGGTTCAAATGATTACTGTTTATTTCAAGTTTGTGGTTTAAGCATGCTATGTTAGGTTTCTTTCTTGGTTTCAATCTAGGAATGTAGTGGCTTAAGGATAGTAGATTTGGAATGTATGTTTCAACGAAATATAATTTTGAAAGATCTGTAAAAAGCTTAGAAAGTAAATTTATACGTTGGAATCAATCCACCCGTGTTACAACTAGTCCTTGGTTGTAAGTTGATACTCTTGCGCATCAAGTGTCCGGTTCAATGTCTCGGTGAGTTCAAACTTAATTTCAAAACCCTACCTAAGTATTTTTACTTAAACAAGCTTTAATGACAAATCTTCCATCCTTTCATTACATGTGTTGATGTAAGGTTGAGTAGTAAACGTCCAATTCAACATCTTGACGCCACAACAGGAATAGATTGAGACCAAGTGTTAAAAGTGATTTAGTTAACTCAAACTTTGTCTTTTCATAAGTGTTTAACTTAGAGTTTATTTGCACTTGCAAAATCTCTTTTAAAACCACTCTAAAAAATATATAGAAAAATTACAATCAAAAGATTTTCATTTTTTGTCCATCATATTTTTTTTCACAAGTACTTGCAAAACAAGCTTTTACTTTTAGTCACACACACTTACTCCATGAGGGATGACCTAGGACTCACCTAAATTAAAACTACGACCACTTCTTATACTTGGGAGAGTACACGGTTAAATTGAGTTTGGTCACCAAACATGCTCTAAAAGTTCTAAAAATAATATTTTTGGAATCCTTCCTAAAAATTAAAACTTGTAAAAATTTTTGGGCAAAACCCAAAGTCCCATGTACCCTCACGCGTTAACCTAGTGAACGGTGCTTCCAAAAAAAATAGTTGAGTAAATATATATATACAATTTAATATAAATCTAACTAACAATCCTACTACCAGAGATGAATATTAGCAAGTATCACTTTAATGCTAAACCCACTCAAATAGTGATAGTGTGATGGCCAATCAATATGTAATTGTAGTGTTATTAGATTGGGTTAAACTCAAATTGGCCAAATGAAAAAAAAAAGTTCAACAAAATGAACTTCTAATTCGCTTATAAAGATCATAAGCACCATCCATTATGTCAGAAAGCAAGCATAGTAATTCCCTCAATCATAATCAAATTGAACTATAGCTAGCATGTTCTTCAAATAACTCCAACAAGAGCAATAGATAAGACAAATAACAAGGTTTCTTCCATTGGTTCCTATATACCAATGCCAGAAATTAAAAAAATTGGTGTTTTTCTTACTAGAAAAGAAAGATAAAGCAAGCCTGTCGAATCCCAATTCTAGATTTTGGCGATTTAGTTAGCAATTTTTTGGATTAAATTATTTAAGATCTCAGATTTAAACTTAAAAAAATATGAATGAATATATTAATTAATGGATTATGAGCCCCTAATCTATATATAATAGCTCTGATACCAGATATAATATCTGTAATAAACCTATTATGAATTTACAAACATCAAAAATATATATTTTCAATAATATAGGAGCGTTTCCGTTTGTTCCATGATCCTTGAATACAAATGGAAGAGGTATTTAAGATTAAAATCAACCTTAGCTACTATAGATCTTTATCTTTTTGCCCTAGATCTATATGACAGGTTTTATGAGTAAAACATTATCTATCTAGGATAAAGAGTAGACCTATCCACATAAATAGGGTAAACCCTAACTTCATTGGCCCCTCCCATAAAAGACCTATAGTGGGGCTCATTAGGTCTACACTATTAACCATCCAACCACATAATTAATATATCTTATAGATGTACACAAGCCTAGTTCATATAGATCATTTTTTTTATTGGGCGCCTATTTTATATGTTTCAATTTTAAACTTAGGTTTAACTTGTTTTATTAAAACCCAAATTCAATTACTAGGCATGATCAATTTAAAGAAAATGGTAATATATTTTTCTTTATGATTAAAAAAAAAATAGTTGTCTTGGTTAGCTTTTACATTTGTTGTTAAAATTTAACGATCCAAACTACCAGAAGGATTTATGTGTGCTTGCTCGTCTAATTGTTAGTTAATATTGGCTCGACCCCAAGTGTATGGTGTCTAGTTGAAGCACAATAACCGGTAAGAACCGGATCGTGTCCACAGAGAGCCGAAAGCAAAATCAATGAACTAAACTAACTTGGAAAAGTTTTTGGAATAATTGATCTCACAATGAATGGTGGAAACTAATTTGATTTTGCAATTGGTGTGTTGTTTTAGAAATTTTTTTTAGTTAAACAAATTTGTGAAAACTCTTGGATTCAACACAAGTCTATGGTGAATTATATATGATTTCCAGATTTTATCCACTTAATCTACCTTCAAAGGAATAGATCAAAGATAATTCCAAGAAAATTATATTAAACAAATCAAATTTGAATTGACTGAAAATTAAGTACAAATCATGGTAGCGAAATTTAATCAAACACCCTGAGTGCATGACCTACAGACTATATATATATGAAATTTGGAATTAGTATTCATCATACTATTCTTCATAAGAAAATATGATAAATCTAACCATTATTATATATATAATGTCCATAAATCATACAAACCAAACATCAAATTAAAATCTCAACTCCATATCAAAATTGACTCAATTCAAACATAGATTGTTCATATAAAATCAGGAAATCTATATTAAACTCAAAATATGGAAATGCATACATAATTCATCCATAGAGCTTGCATTGAATCCCAGAGAAAGGACTACTCACTCATAATGAAAGATAATCTCCATGAAGAAACAAGAATTCTGTCCATATTCTAGTAAAATTAGAACAAAAACTCAATGGAAATAGAACTAGATCTACTTTCTCTCTCTAAATTCTCTATCTACAATTGGAATTGAAAACTGAAATGTACGTAATGAATTATCAAGAACTAACTCTCAAATGACCTCTCTGTTGTTTATATACAATACAGAATGTAAATACAAAATTACCCTTTCTAAACAGACTAAATTACGAACTATAGTAAATTGCAAAATGGTTCGAACGAATGTTTGAACAAAGCAATGGTTCGACCCAATGTTCGAACTAATTCCTGGGACTTAGTCTTTTTTCTCCTTTCTGACCTTGCACAGTATTCTGTTGATCGAACGTGCGTTAGAACAGACCACGGTTCGAATAAAGGTTCGAACCTTGTTGAAACACTTAGAATTTTTCTTGTCTTGATTATCTGCAACAGCCTCTGTTGTTCAAACCATAGTTCGAACATAATAGTTCGAACATGATGTGGTTAGAACATATGTTCGAACTTCACTTTCAACACTTAGTCATTTCTTCAAGTCTTCAATTCACTGTGGCCTTTGTTGATCGATCCAATGTCTGAACAAATGTTTGTTCGAACTTGTTGATCGATCCAATGTTTGAACAAATGTCTGTTCGAACCAACGTTAGAACCAATCTCTAGACTTAGACTTTTTTTAGGCCTCTAAGCCATGTATCATTCGAACAAGGGTTCGAACCACTTTCTTGTTACTTAGCCAATTTTTTTTGCTGTTGTTGCTTACCATGCTTTCTGTTGTTAGAACTAATGTTCGAACATCTTGTGGTTCGAACCAATGTTCGAACCATTTTCTTGATTTCTTGCTTTTTGTCCAGTTTTTGCTATCTTCATCCACAAACACCTGCAATTAATCCAAAACTCACATTAATACATTAAGCTCTATTTTTCATTCTTTTTGACACATAAATCTTCCTATTGATTCTTAAATTGAAGTTTATGGTTGTACATTTTATAGTATAATTACAACCCCTAACTTAAGATTTGCTAGGCCCTAGCAAATTAACTCAACCAAGAATTATCTCTCAGAACCCAACCCAATTCAAAATTGCACATCGTTGGTTAATGTAAATTCGTTTGAAACTCTAAGTTCAATCCCTCTCAGCAATTACAAATTAACATAAAAGTTCATAATTGTAACACCAAATTCATTGTATGGTTTTAAATTGTGATACCAGTTCCTTATGTTCATACTCATTCATTAGAACATAAATATAATTCATTCACACACACACAAATTCTCTTTCGAGTATTGACTTCAATCCTCACTAGATATACTCTCTTCAATAATCATGAAAACTGGTTAATACACTCTTGACATAGCCCTATAAAAAGGATAATCTATAACAAGAAAAATCTTGGACTAATTCACACTAAGACTTCAATTCTACTCAGTTGGCACCTTAGATCCGTTAGGTCTTTATTAGGTTGTAATGGGGCTAAGGGGTTAGATTTGGGACCAAAGAAATGAAAAGATACTCAAAGAAATGCCTTAGTTGCATGATCTCTATCCCTCTTTTCTCAATCTTAATTTAACTTCTTTTTGTCTTTTTTCTTCTTACATTTTACCTTACACGATCTATCACAAAATCGGCAATTTTATATTTTCATGTTCTTGAAGCAAAATTAAAAATACCCTTGGTTTATACAATTATGCATGATTTTTTTTTTTTTTTTTTACTTTATTCTTTCGATTTCCCTTATCATCAACTTCAGACTCCAAACCCTTTAACCTCATTGCAAAATTCACAACACCATCAATCTTTCCACAATAACCATCATTCCAAAGCTTTATAATGGGAAATAAAAATATACCTCAAACTGAGCATAACTGAAGATTCGAAACCCTACCTCGACTGACGTAGACACTGAGCAGGCACTGCCACAACTTCAAAATCCCAACACTAATTGTTCAATCGCAGTAGAATTTACAAATGAATTGAAGTGCGAAGTGAACTGGTAGTTGAACCCACTCTTTAAAAAGGACTCCTTCAGTTCGCACCCTAGTTAGAACAAAAAGGTTGAGACCTAAAATTTTCTGAAGTATCGTATTTATATACAGTAAAACTTTTTTCACTGAGGCCCAGATGGTTCAAACACTCATTCGAGCAGGATGCCACTCTGTTCTAACCACTGTTCGATCAAAGAATATAATTTAAAAGAATGCTGCAGTAAAGTTCGAATAGGGGTTCAAACCAAAACTTTGCAATTGGTTTGAACATTCGTTCGAACGATTTGTAGATATTTGGTTCAAACATTGGTTCGAACAATCCCTCAACTTCTGTTCTAACATTTGTTCAAACCCCTCCATATCAGAAATCCTGTTGTCCTATTTCAGCTCTGCACCATATCTCCTCTTCACTCAGTTCATAAAAACTAAATGACATTGTCACCAACACTAATATTCTTAAAAACCACACTTAATCACAAGAAAAATAAAACTAAAAGACTCAATTTACTAAAATTAACCCACAAAAATTTCAAAATTTTTATGCATTTTTTCAAATTTTCTAATTTTTTTTTTCAAAACACTCATAATCAGATATTTTTTTTTTTATGCTCAGTGATTACACTTGAAAAGTGCAATTACTAACTTAATATTTTAATGTTGAATGATGCGTTAATTTAATATATTCTTTTACTTTTGTTATTTTATTACTTATGTGAGTTAATTTCTTAAATGTAGTGAGAAAGACAGAATTTTGATGATTTAGAGCAAAGAAAATGGTCATAAGCTCAAAATAGTCGAAGAAGTGTGTAGTAGAGTTTTTAGAACACCTTGTAGTATTTCAACCATAACTTTTTGCGCAGAACTCGGATTGACACGATTCTTTTTGGCTTGGAAAAAAGACTTAAAAGGTTACAACTTTTATGTTTTAGCCGAAGCCAAGGTCAAAATCGCATTGGACGTCTAAGACAGAAATATATTACAGCAGAACATCCAAGTTGAGCAAAGGAGATAACAAGCTCTCGGCTGTTTAGACGCTCAAGGCAACCATCCGGACGCTACGGCATCTGAAAGTTCCGTGTTTTCATTGTTTCTTTAGGGTTTTATGAAGCTATAAAAAGCGAAACACTTAGGAGACTTAAAGACATTAGTTTCCAGTCGTTTTCAGTAGTTTCTAGGGTTTTTTTTTCTTTCGTTCTTTCTTTTTTTTTTTCTTTTTTTTTTTTATTTTTATGCAATGATGTTTCTTCATTGTTCGTTGGTTTGTTTCAACATTGATTATTTTTCTTTTCACATCTCTGAAGTTTGGTATTTGTTTATTTCAAGTTTAATTTCAGTTTTTTTATTCTTGTTGCTTCTATTTATTGTTTATGTTCTAGTTTTGATTTTGTTTGCATGATTGAATGTTCTTTTGAATGCATAGTTGAAACCTAGGGTTTAGTTCTTGAATTTTCTTGTTTTCTTGAATAGTAGTTTTAGGTTGTTTTAATTCTTGATTGATAATGTTTATTACAAGCATGATAGGCTAGAAACTTAAAATCTTGGTTTGGTGTTTCAAAGTAGGGTGAAGAAATCAAGTAACTTAAAACCATAGGTGTATATACGCAACGTGTATACGTAAGAGTATATACACCTTCTTTGGATTTTAATTGGATTTACAAAAAGACATTCGAAAACAAAGTTCTTTGTCCATATTCTCTGAAATCGCTGGAAAAGAATTTTGGTTTTTTAAAACCCGTTTTCAAACTTTTGACGTAAGCAAAGTGAATCCAAAACCACGAACTTTTTAAAAGAAAATTTTTCGACTTCGTAATCCATTCGACGTGAGTACGAAGTTGAGTAAGTGGCGAATTAAACTTTTAACATAATATCTTCCGATTCTAGTTTCCCTTCTTTGTGAAAAACATGAAACTTAAATTGTGATTATGTGTTTAAACTTTTAACGAAATATATCTTCCAATTCTTATTTCCCTTCTTTTCAGAAAAACATGAAATTTGAATTGTGGTAAAAACTTAAAGGTTTTAGTTATAAGATTTTCCTTCACCTGAAAATTGAATATCACATCAATGTCACATTATTTTACTTGAATTTAGAAATTCTAATTTCTGCTCTTTTATGAAAGATTATTTAGTTAATCATTTAGTTTCTTTATTTGTTTTACTTATTGTCTTTTAGGAAAATTAGTAAAACCTTTGCTCAAAATAAATCCAAAAATTTATTTTTCAGCACTTTAGGATTAAAAAAACCTTGAATAACTTAAAAACTAAAACTTTAGACTCCCTGTGGATACGATCCTGGACTCATCAGGTAAAACTACACCGCACACCCTTACATTTGGGAGTTAAGTTTAGACGCACTATTTAATAGCGGTCAATGCCCACATCATAGTTTTGAAGTTTGGCATTTAGCTAGCATCTTTTACGGGTCTTTAACTCTACAATTGAAACAGTTTTATGGAAACTATGTGCAATGGATAGTTTTACGACAAAACCCCTAAAGATGCTTATGAACACTTTGAATTTTTAGCTAGGACCACACAGGCTTAGGATAATTCAGGATCTAAAACAACACAAGTTGCTAGTATCACCCTAAGTAAAGATCTGCATCAATTGACTGAATCTGACGATCTCAGAGCAAAACTAGTAACCCTCACACGAGAAATTGAGACCCTAAAAATCAAAAAGGATGCACATACAATTAAAGAACCCATTGCAAATGTGTATTGCATGGTGTGTGATAGTCAGACTCATAGAACTAACGACTATCTGAGTATCCCAATGTGTAGAGAAGTTGTGTAGTGAACTTCCTATACATACCATAGATCAGTTATGCTCTCTCTATCGTAGACCAAACCAATGAGGAAACCTATATTCTGAAAGTTATAATCCAACATAGAGAAACCATCCCAATTTTAGTTAAAGGGATGATGGAGCTCAGTTCTCTCAACCATATCAGGCTCCATCTCCTCTCATTCCTCAAGCTGCAGTTTCCAAGCTGGGATTTTCTCGAACTGTTGGAACATCACAAAATGTTTACATTTCTCCAATAAAAGATCCACAAAAGAAATACTTCAACAATTTATGAACACTCAATCCTCACTTTGTGCTCAAAATAATAGAATACTAGACGATATTATGAGCCAATTGACCTTTTAACCTAAACTTTGAGTGCAAAATCCAAAAGGCATTTCCTTGCTCAACCTTGTCCAAACCCTATAGCCCAAGCTAAGCAAGTTGAAGGGTCTTCTAGTGTATCTAGAAATATTGAATAGGTGCAAAATATCACTACACTTAGGAACGATAAAGTTATAGATAGAACTGTTCATCCTAAGGTGAGTGAGATTGGTGAGGTATTAAAGGTTAAGCGGAGTTAGGGGATGACAAGAGGGCTGAAAAACAACCCATCATCATTAATGATGAGGAATCTAAAGAGGAAAAAAAAAAAAGAAAAAAAGGAAGAAAAATGAAAAGAAGGAGAATCACAGGTAGTGCCGATGGAATATATTCCCAAAACATCTTTCCCCCAAAGATTCTTAAAAAAAAGCCCAAGTAGCTAAATTGCTAGAGGTGTTCAAATAAGTGAAAATTAATGTCCCATTCCTCGATGCAATTAAGCTAGTGCCTGCATATGCAAAATTTTTTAAAGAATTGTGCACTATAAAGAGGAAGTGGAATGTTAAGGAAAATGCATTCCTCACTGATAAGGTAAGTGCCATTTTACAATGTTGTACACCCTCGAAATATAAGGACCTTGGTTATCTTACTATTTCTTACTATATAGGGGAGTACTATATTAGTAGAGCACTACTTGACTTAGAAGCAAATGTCAACTTACTCCCTTATTCAGTATATGAGCAATTGGGCTTAAGAGAATTAAAACCTATCTGTGTGACCCTGCAATTAGCAGATAGATCAATTAAAGTCCCACGTGGTATAGATTAGCTTAAGTGATGAATTTCTATTTCTTAGTTGATTTCATTATCCTAGATACTCAACAACTAACCAGTTTATCTACTCCAGATCAGAAACCGATCATTCTTGGACGTCCATTCTTAGCAACTTCAAATACTTTCTTTAATTACAGGAATGGCTCCGTGAAAATGTCCTTTAAGAACATTGAATTTGAAACAATGATTTTCCATGTTACGAAATAACTAAATGAGGTGTCTAATATCCAAGAAGTCAATTTAGTAGAAACCATAGTCCAAGACTATATGGATCAGGAATTTATAGAAGATCTCCTAAAATGGGCAATCAGTTTTAATGAAGATACACTTTATTCCATAACTCCAAGTATTGAAGTAGAAAGAATTTTTGAGTGGTTAGAAGTTTGCCCATGAATGTCTGTCAGTAGTTGGGCTCTAATTTTTAAAGACTTGGGACCACTTTTGAATAAGGTAAAATCATCAGAAATAAAAGCCCCAAGTCCTGATAGAAAGCTCCTACCCCAGAATTAGAAATATGCCTTTTTAGGTAAAGGAGAGACTTATCCTATGGTTATCTCTTCAAAACTGACCACCTCTCAAAAAAACATATTAGTTGAGCTTCTAAAAAGCCATAAGAAAGCTTTACGGTGGTCGGTAGCAAATTCGATGGGTATAAATCCACTAATTTGCACACATCAGATATACTTAGAAGAGGACGCCAAACCAGTCCGCAAAATACAACGAAGATTAAATCCGAACAAAAAAGAAGTAGTAAGAACTAAAGTGCTGAAACTACTTGATGTAAGCATTATTTATCCAATCTCGGATTCCAAATGGATAAGTCCTACACAAGTAGTTCCTTAAACTCTGGTGTTACTATAGTTTGAAATGAGAATAACGAGTTGGTTCCAACTCGAGTTTAGACTAGTTGGCAGGTCTGCATTGATTATAGAAAACTTAACGTAGTTACTAATAAAGATCATTTTCTTTTTCCATTTCTAAATCAAATTTTAAAAAGAGTTACAGGTCATGTGTACTATTGTTTTCAAGATAGCTACTCAGGGTACAATCAAATAGAGGTTGCTTTAGAAAACTAGTCTAAAACTACTTTCACATGTCCTTTTGGCACCTTTACATATAAGAGAATGCCCTTTGGTCTGTGCAATACGCCTACTACCTTTCAATGCTATATGGTTAGTCTCTTCAATGAAATGGTAGAAGAAATCGTCAAAGTATTCATAGACGATTTCTTTGTCTATAGTGATTCTTTTGAGCAGTGTTTCAAAAACCTTAATCTAGTGTTAGCATGATGTGAAAAAGGAACTTAGTCTTAAATTGGGGAAAATGTCACTTTATGGTGAAGTAGGGTATTGTGTTGGATTATATAGTTTCTAAAGACAGCATCCAAATAGATCAAGCTAAGGTAGAGCTGATTCAAAAGTTCCCTACTCCTCAATCTATAAAGGATATTACGTCATTTCTGGGGCATATCAATTTCTATCAGTAGTTTATTCAATCTTTTAGTGAAATTGCTAAACCCTTATGTCAATTATTGACACAAAACATACCATTTGAATGGACTTTCTAGTGTCAAAAAACATTTGATAAACTTAAGAGTTACCTATTCTTCAATATCTAAATTGGTCACTTCCCTTTGAACTTATGTGTGATACAAGTGACTATGCTATTGGAGTTATGTTAGGGCAAAGAAAAGACGAAAAGGCACACGTTATTTACTATGCAAGTAAAACTCTTAATAATGCACAGAAAAATTACACAACTGAGAAAAAATCACTAGCAGTTGTCTTTGCCCTTAAGAAGTTTCGCTCTTATCTTATTGGTTGGACATTTATTGCATTTACCGATCACTCAGCTCTTAAATATCTGTTGACAAAAAAAAAGGCTAAAGCACGGCTAATACAGTGGATACAAAAGTTTAACCTCAAAATACGAGATAAAAAGAGAGTTGAAAAACGTCGTAGCTGATCACTTGTCACATTTACTGACTGAAACTTAACTCGCAGATGAGACTCAAATAAGTGATAGCTTCTCGAATGAACAATTATTTCAGGTAGAAGCAATAATAGCTTTTAGTCCTCCCTGGTATGCTGATATTACAAATTACGTAGTGACTGGGCAAATCCCAAAAGAATAGAGTTCCAAAGACAAAAAGAATTTTTGTGTAATGTCCGAGTCTTCTTTTGGGATGATCCATATTCGTTTAAATATTGCCTTGATAAGATGATATGACGTTGCAGTCCTGAGTGGGAAGTCCCAGACATACAAGAGTTTTGTTATTTTTATGCCTGTGGTGGCCATTTTTCCACAAATAAAACAGTTGCTAAAATTCTTCAATGTGGATTCTATTGGCTGTTTTTATCTAAAGATATGTATCAATTTTGCACTACTTGTGATAGGTGCCAATGTTTAAGGAGCTTAACGTGAAGAACTATGATGCCTCTATCCCCCATTCTTATATTAGAAGTATTCGACTGTTGGGGTATAGATTTCATCAGTCTGTTCTCTATCTCTTTTAGCTATGAGCATATATTAGCAAGGGTGGATTATGTCTCTAAATGGGTTAAAGCAATTGCCACTAGAACGAATGATCATAAAGTCGTGCTTAAATTCCTTAATGAAAATATTTTCTCCAGTTTTGGAATGCCTCGTGCAATTATTAGTGGTAGAGGTAAACACTTCAACAATCAACCTATGGGCACTTCGCTACTTAAGTATGGGTTAGTTTATGAAGTAGGCATTTCATACTACCCTCAAACAAAAGCATTTCATATTAACCCCAAACAAATGGCCAAGTAAAGCTTGAAAACAAAAAGATCAAGCAAATCCTTGAAAAAATAGTTAATCCAAATCGCAAAGATTAATCACTATGATTGGTTGGTTCTTTTTGGGCCTATCGTACGACATGTAAAACAAAGTTATGAATTTCATTGTATAGGCTCATTTATGGAAAACCATGCCAACTACCTGTTGAATTGGAGCATAAAGCCTATTGGGCTATTAAACAATTCAATGCTAATATTGACAAAACTAGGTCGCATCGTAAATTATAGATTGCAGGATTGGAGGAATTAAGAAATGATAACTATGAAAATGCATTAATATCGAAAGAAAAGATGAAGAAAATACACGACCAACATATTTCACTATGTTCATTTCATAAAGGTCAGAAAATGTTTCTTTATCATTCAAGACTCCATCTACTCCTAGGCAAATTACAATCCAAATGGTTGTGTCCATTCATCATTACGTATGCTTCTAAACATAGAGCCAATGAGATAGAAAACCCAAAGAGCTGACATCAATTTAAAGTAAATGGGCACCATCTCAAACCCTATTTAGATAGTTTCGTGGGTTTAGTTGAGTCGTGGAATCTTTTGGATCCCACACCATATGAGTAGTTCTCGATCAAAATGTTATATTAAATGTATATTAATTAGTTTAAACTTAGTTTAATCGTTTGGCATAATTTTAATGTTAGTATAGCTTAGTTTTGTAGCTAGTTTGAATTCATTTTGTAGTTTTTGTCAAATTTTTTTATATAGTTTATAGTTTTAAGTGTCTTAGTAAAAAAAAAAGTCTGGTCTGAACATGTCGTCTAGCCAGTCCGGACAGCTGAGAGACACTTAAGGGGATTAAAATCAAGTCGATCCAAACCACTGCATGTCAGTCTGGACCCTGAAGTGGTCTTTATGGAAGATTTTTTTTTTTTCATTCAACCGAATACCCCTGTTTCAACACTCTCTTGGTTTGGAAGTGGTAAGCAAAGACTTAAAGGAAGATATAGTTAATGTAAATGGATGTGGAGATAGAATTATTGCAATTAAATTAGTGTTAAGAGAAGAGATAGTGAATGTAGTTAGTGCTTTCGCCCCCCCATGTGGGTTTAGGAGATGGACATAAGGAGAAGTTTTGGGAAGACTTAGAATGAGTGCTACTAGAGATACCCCAGGAAGAGATGGTCTTCATAGGAGGAGATTTAAACAGTCATGTAGGACGCGATGTAGATGGATATATAGGCGTACATAGGGGATATGGATATGGTAATAAAAATGAAGAAATGAAGGATATTTTAGAGTTTGCAGTGGCTTAAGATCTCATGGTAACTAACACATTTTTTAAGAAGAGAGAGGAACATTTGGTGACTTATAAGAGTGGCTTCTTAAGGACACAGATTGATTACTTTTTAACTACAAAAAGAGACCGCTTAGCTTGTAAAGATTACAAAGTTATACCAGGGGAGAGCTTGACCTCCCAACATAGATTATTGATCATAGATGTGCAAGTGCAAAGGCGGAATAGCAGAAAGAAGAGGTATAAATGCTGAAGGACTAAATGGTGGAACTTGAAAGGTGACAAGTTACTAACACTAAGGGAAAAAGTACTAGATGAAGACGTTTAGACGGTAAATGAGAGTGCAAATACTATTAGGAGAGTAGGAAAAGAAGTCTTAGGAGAATCCAAAGGGAGTGCTCCGGTACATAAAGAGGCTTGGTGGTAGAGTAAGGTCGTTCAAGGCAAGATAAGACTTAAAAGAAAGTGCTTTAAATATTGGCAAAATGATCGAAATGAAGTAAACTTGGAGAGGTATAAGGAAGCTAAACGTGAAACTAAAAAGGTAGTTAGTGAGGCCAAGGCAAAGGCATTTGAGGAGTTATATAGGCGACTTGACAATAAGGAAGGCGAAAGAGAGATATTCAAACTTGCTAAAGCTAGAGATAAGCGAACCAAGGACTTGAACCAAGTTCAATGCATTAAGGATGAGGATGAAAATGTATTAGTAAAGGGAGAGGAGATAAATGAGCATTAGAAGATCTACTTTTACAAGTTATTTAACGAAAGCAGCAATAGTGACATACAATTGGGGCAACTTACCACTTCTAGGGAAGAATTGAATCATATGTGCTATAGGAGAATTAGTAGGGAAGAAGT
>JAVXUM010000017.1:33489380-33518031 GCA_035590655.1 Pouteria glomerata | reverse complement strand
CTATTATAACTCTTCTTTATCTTGTTTTCTTCCCATAACACTAATTATTCACATATATATTGTGTGTGTGTATTTTTATATATGACAGACAAAGGAGGGGAAGGGAAATGGGTAGGGGAAGGGTGGAGACCAACGCGACAAGAGATAATTGGAGAAAAAAAAGAATTGCTTGAGAATAGAAGAGGAAAAGGAGGAAAGGGGAAAAGGTATAGGAAATGGTGGATTAAAAGCAATAATGAGGGCTGATTTCACCATACTCATATTTGGAGCTCAATTCTTGTGTTTGACAATTTCACCTGGTGCATAAATGAGTTGCACGTCATGTGGAATTAGTTGCATTTAAGTAGAATCAGTTGCACTTAAATCAAAACCTAGTAGAGAGTGAGAGAGAGAGCATCCATTCCAACATCAACACTTGATACACAATTAATTTGCACCTAGTGCAAAATGAGTTGCATCGCATAAATAGTCGCACCTAGAGGTGAAAATGAATCGAGTTATTCACGATATATTCAAGTTCGACTCCAAAAAATGGCTTGAATTTGGTTCATAACTAAAATAAGGTCGAATCAAATTTGATTTGTGGTTCATTTA
Source organism: Pouteria glomerata (assembly GCA_035590655.1). Taxonomy (NCBI): domain Eukaryota; kingdom Viridiplantae; phylum Streptophyta; class Magnoliopsida; order Ericales; family Sapotaceae; genus Pouteria; species Pouteria glomerata. The sequence continues at coordinate 33,517,437 of JAVXUM010000017.1, read as the reverse complement.
GATTAAAGTTCGACCTTAAGTCTAAAAAAGTCCAGCTCAAAAATTAGCTAGCCGACTCGATAAAATAATATATATTTAATAATATTTTAATAATATTTAATTTTAAAAATTCTCTGAATCACCTAAATCAATCAACCAATCCACACAATAAAAAATAAAGTATGAAGGCACTAAAAATTAAAGAGGAAAAACTCTATCTAGGGAAAAAACCTCAAGACAGTTTCCACGATATAATTAGATTATAAATACTCACTTGAAATCTCTACAACTTATCGCACGACTTCTTTCAAACACTTGCTCGAATCTATAGTACACCTAGACCAAGTGAAAACCAACTTTCTAACTCCTTAGAAAGTGAATAGAGTCAACAAAGAATAAAGAAAACAAGAGAAAGACTTATAAGCTCAACAAGGAAAAATTCTCTCTCTTATGAGACTCTATAATATGCCCATTTCTCCTCTCTTTTAATACTTATTCTCTACTTTATACATTAAGCTTGGGTGCATATATATAGACTCACGAAATCTTATTCCAACTAAGACTCAAATAAATAGATTTCTTAAACATAAATTTTCAAAATGGAAACAAAATTTTCTATAAAATAATCTACTTGAACCATCGCGTATCTTACAGGCTCCCAGCGTCAATGTGGCGCAACCGTGCGTTCCCTGCGTGCTGCCTACAATGCGTACTGAAATTTTCTGCGTGTTTCGTAATTTGTACAGTGTTCTTCACTCCTAATTAGATTTGGATTCCAATATTATAGTTGTGATCTTTTGAAAACTTGCCAATTTGAAAAATCTTTAATTTAGGAAATATGTAAATCTTCTCTTCTCTTCAATTTAAGGAATATTCAAATCTTCCATATTTAATTTAAGATTTTGTATGAATTTGCCACAATAAAACCTTAAAATCTCCCCCTTGAAAATTTCATATAAAAATTTAAATTAAATTTTAAAATAAATCTGCAACACTTGAACAAATACATCAAGGCATCATATAGCAAAAATTTTAAAATAATTTTCAAATTTCATCACAAGACCACAAAATAAAAATTTGAAATTTTCTACTCCCCATTTTTTATATGAATTAACAAGCACACAAAAAAATATAGACATAAAAAGATAGATCAAAAATAGCTAATGCCTTTCCTATAAACCTCTCTAGAAAATTCTTGTAGAGCCTTTTTGTGCACACATAAAAAATTTGAACATATTTAAAAAAAATTACTAAAAATTGACAGAGAAGTTTAAAAAATAGATCAAATAAATTTTGTTTCACATATGTCCAAATATGTAAATCTATTACCCAAAACTTATAAATTTGAATGGACTAAAATTTATCTTTTCAAATAAATTTTTAAGTATGTGTCGTGAGATGAATTAAGCCATAAAATTAAAAAAACACTTGTGTGTGTGTGAGATTATGACTATTTAAACATATATGCTTCCCCTTAAACAAATTATAAGATCAAGAGATTAAATTTGATGCACCAAATGAAGTGAGAGCCAATTTTCTTCTTTTTTCTTTTTTTCCTCTTTTTTTTATCATATATCCCTTTCAAGGTCTTGACGACTTTCACACGGTTATAGGTAGGTAGCTTTTTCCTTAATAATCAACGAGTCATTAAGGAGCTTCTCACTGATCCCACCGGTAGCATTTTCCAAGATATGATATTTTTGTTTTTTTTTTTTTTTAAGTGACGGCTCCTCAACATTTTTTAAACACATCAAACAGTAATCCAAGATCTATAGATGTGTAGATGAAAAGATATATGCATAATTAATCAAGTGTAAAAGGAAGCACATCAAGATTATGACAAACTTCGTCAAAACACTTCTCTTCAATTTAGGTAGAATATGAATTTTTAATCCATTAAAAATTTATTTGTTTGAATGATTGACTCACATGTAAGGAGATAGAAGTTATAAAATATCTTCAAAACAAATAATGAATCCCTATCCTTTTTAGTTTTATTTTCTAAAAAATTAGGGATGTACATAAATACCTAAAGGTTTTCTAAGAGATTCAAAGCAGGAGACATCAAAGGGTTTAGTAACAAGATGAGATTTTCGAACCCAAATAGTCCTAGTTTTAGGAAAGATTATCTTTAGAATGCTTTTATTTTTCTCACGCTTTTCATAAAAATTTAAAATTTTTTTATTTTTGAAATTGTCGTGGATTTTTAAAATTATTTTTAAAGAACTCAAAAAAAGCTTGAAACCTATTAATCACAGGAACTCTAGGATTTTGATTTTTAGAAAAATTTTTCATATAATTCAAAGAAAAACCATGAAGGTTATAACAATTAGGGTGAATATGATTTTTAGTACCACAATGGTGACACATAGGAACAAAAGATTAAGATTTAGAAAATTGTGTACCTTTCACCTCTGGAGGAGGGAATGATTGTGATTTGAATTTAGGAACACTCCTCTTTGAGGGATTTACGGCATGTGAAAATTTAGATTTTAGAGTCATAGGAATTTATGGAGATACTACTGCAACGTACTTTTCACCTTTATATCCTAATCCAGACTTATCTCCATGGGGTCTTAGCTTACTCCAAATTTCGTCTATGATGTTGGAACGAGCATTCATCTTATCAAAGATGCTTCCATCTGTGTTCACTTTGGCTTCAAGTTCTTTTTTTTCTCCAAAAGATCTTTCACATTTTTTTCTTTCTTTTCTAACTTTGTTTTCTATTTTTCTGCAACTATACCATGTGCTTGTTTATCATTCTCTAAAGTAGATAACATACTTGAGAGTTTCTCATTTTGAATTTTCAAGGCATATCTCTCTTTCTTCATCATGTTGGCTTATTGACCAATTTTATTGTTTTTCTTCTTTAAAGCACAGTATTCTTCATAGAGTTGGGTGTAGGCATTTGCAACATCACTTTGGAATTCATCTTCAGATTCTTCATTCTCAGTTGATGACTTTGAAAAATTCTTTTCATCAAGGGTTGCCATGGAAGTTGAAAACTTGTAGATAATTTCACTTAATGGGTTGACAGATACTAGCCTTTCAGGAACTCGCCTGTGTGGTAAAAATCCTAAGCGAACATTGCTATGATACCAATTGAAAATTCTCTGAATCACCTAAATCAATCAACCAATCCGTACAATAAAAAATAAAGTATGAAGCTCAAAACAGTTTCCACTATATAATTAGGTTACAAGTACCCACTCAAAATCTCTACAACTCATCGCATGATTTCTTTTAAGCACTTGCTCGAATCCACGATACACCTAGACTAAGTGGAAATCAACTTTCTAACTCCTTAGAAAGTGAACAAAGTCAATGAAAAATAACGAAAACAAGAGAAAGACCTTTAAGCTTCACAAAGAAAAATTCTCTCTCTTATAAGACTCTATAATCTGTCTCTTTCTCCTCTCTTTTAATTCTTGTTCTCTACTTTGTATATTAAGTTTGGGTGCATATATATGGACTTATAAAATCTTATTCCAACTAGGACTCAAATAAACAGATTTCCTAAACATAAATTTTTAAAGTGGAAACAAAATCTTTCATAAAATAATCTGTTCGATCCATCGCGCATCCTGCTAGCTCCCAGCATCCATGTGGCATAACCGCGCACTTCCTGCGTGTTATCTGTGATGCGCACTGAAATGTTTTGAGTGTTTCTTAATTTATACAGTCTTCTTCACTCCTAATTAAATTTAGATTGCAAAATTGTAGTTGTGGTCTTTTGAAAACTTGCCAATTGAAAAAATCTTTAATTTAGCAAACATATAAATCTTCTCTTCTTTTTAATTTAGGGAATATTCAAATCTTCCATATTTAATTTAAGATTTTGTATGGATTTGCCACAATAAAATCTTACAAATTTATTATATTTTAGATTAAAAAATGTCATTTTGGTTTAACAGAGCTATTCATGAGCTTATTTCAAATTTAAATTATTGTTTATCGAGCCAAACTTGAGCCTATATAAAAGTTTGAATTAAGGTCGCGTTCGGAATAAATAACTTGAGCTGAGCTTGAGTTCAATATAAATAACTCAAACCGAACTCTAATAAATTAAAGTTTGACTCAATTCAACTTGTTTTCACCCTCAGTTACACCTAACATAGACATAGTTGCACCTAAACCAAAATCGATTTAACGAAACCCAAAACCTAATCTATTTTTTTTTTTTTATAATTTTTCCTTGAACAAAATCTTACTTGTCTTTTAAAAAAGTTTTAATTATTAATGACTTTATATTTATCCAATTATAATTTATGGACGATATAAGTAGGAGTCAATTCACCTTAATCTTTATTGATATATATGCACATGTTTACATATATTTGAATATAAATATATATGATGCCCGCCAAAATCGTAAATCCAGAGTGGCAGGGGTTCGAATCGTGCTAGGAGTATCGTGACTAAATAGGAGATGTCTTGGGTCGGACTACTCCCCCCAGTTTACCCACTGGTTATGTGGACCGTTGAGGTCTACAATAAATTGGTGTGGGTTCCGAGATACCAAAAATAAATAAATAAATATATATATATATGACAAATGCTAAATGATTTCACTTTTAATTAGTTTCTTACACTCCATTCCTTTTTGTAAGTAATAGTTAAAGCATGAGAAATTAAAACTGGAATGCATTTAATATTGCCTAACATCTCACACACACATATATACATATCAATAATTAGAATTTATGGGAGGTGAAGAAGTTAAAAAATGGATTACATGTACTTAAGGGTTTTTGAGGATTTTTCAATTGAAAAGTCAAATTTCATGTGTTTGAAATTAAATTTTTAAAGTTAATTTAACTTTTTTGAGTTTCAAAAATTATGTTCATCAAAACGAAATTACTTTATCAAAAATTCATTCGTTCGGTAATTTTCCTATATTTTGTACAACTAAAAAATAAATAAATAGCAGGACTACAATTATCAAGTAAGTGGGGGTTGATTGTCCACACAAACCTCAATGGGGAGAAATTATTTGATAGCCCATGGCAATATAGGCTAAGTGTGCATTTGAGGTGTTAATTTTTTTAATTTTATTTTTATTTTTTTCAACTTTCTTCACGCACAAAATATTCAATTTTTTCTTATTTTTTTAATTTTTACCATTTTTTTTAATTTTTTTACACTATTTAAAAAACAAACACACCAAGCAATCTAATAATCTAAAATTTACTAATATTTCATTTTTTTTTTAAGTTAAAATTTAGTATTTTAAACAGACACTTAATCAGTAAAAATTCAATACCTATTTCCATATAACCCACATTTTGCACGATACGATTACTTTTTATTACTCGAATGGATACGGACCGGGCGTATGAAATCATCCTTATCCAAAGTGGATCTCCCCGTGCTGAGATAATTAACCCGCAGGGAAAGTGTGATAATTTATATGGAAACGTGGCAATTTTATTCTGTGCATGCAGAGTCACAGAGCATATGATCTCCCAACGTAGGTTAATTAGTTCTCTTCAAAGGTTGTAATTAAATCAAGTTAAGATGTTCAAATGCCAGCGACAGCCTCCTCTCTCACCACCAAACGCAGAGCCGCAGCAATGCAAGCTCACATATAGGTTTTTAGCTAAGCTTTGCCCTGTCTTAATTTCTTCTTTCCTTTGTCCACTTCCATGGCTCTTAACGCAACTGATAGAGAAGTTGCACCCACCGAATTCCATGTTCCATTGTCAAAGGGCGCCGCCCAAGTATGGTTTTCTTCATTCCAAGGTAATCACAACCCTTCCACCTCTTGCCACCAAAAATAACATCCAAGAATAGGGAATATTTTTTCTTTCTTTTCGGCCCATTATACTTAGAAGGTGTTTGGGATGCCAAAAAACGCTGAAAAACTCTAAAATTCTCTGCTACTTTTTACATATTCACACCTATTACAACTCTAAAAAAAATTACATAACTTGAGTTCTATTAATAGAATAACTGTAATTTTTTTTTTTTTTAATGTGACCACCGTCATATAAGCTACCAAACAAGACCCATTGTCAATATTTTTTGAAAAGATTTGAAAATCGTTTCAACGGATTACTCTGCAAAAATCAATATTTCTCACTATTCATCTCTATAAAACGTGATTTGCTACCAAACACTTAAATATCACTCAAACCACATTTTTCATTATTTTTTATCACGCTAAACACCCTCATAATAAAATATAATACATTTCAAAAATATTATTTTAAGAAATTAAAATTCAAAGTCTGAAATTAAGTTTTATCATTCAATGAATGGTTGAGATATTTTACAATTTAAAATTTTCTCTCAAACTTTCATCTATGAGTCAATTCACATTCTTATAGATCAATGAATTGAATTTAATAATGATATCTGAAGAGTTGCATTGATAAATATAAAAGTTTTACTTTTTAGTATTATGTTGCTCAAATAAAGAGGAAGAGATGGCAAAGAATACATGCACATTTAACTTTAATTGATGAGTGACGTAGGCCTAAGTTAATAACTAGTTTTAATATATCTCTTAATTATCTTATAGTAATGCATTAATTATTATTATTTTTTTAAATTTTAAATTTCATAAAATGAGACCGTACTGGTCAAATAAATATAACAAACTATCCGATTTAATTTTTAAAATATTTCAGTTGAAAATTCGATTGGTTCGGTTTTAATATTTATATAATATTAGATATAAATATGAGACATATAGTTCTATATAATAAGTTTAATTCGATTGATTCAATTTTATTATTTTAGACACCGAACCAAAAAATCAAGAGTTAAAATTTACATAATCTTCAAATCAAACCAACCAACCAAATCAACCAATAAATCAAACCGTTTAAATTAAATATGAATAATTTAATTCAAAGATTCAATTTTATTGATTTCAATTGTTGTGTATGGGAGTGGGTTCAGCAAAGGCCCAATCCATCACTTCCCTTGCAATGAATGATCCAACCCAGTCACAAGTAAGAGTCGAACTTAACTATATGTCTCTCCTAATCAGTGCCGTCCAGCAATTTGTGTGAAACCATCTCTACCGTTCAACCATACTATTTAATTCCAAACCCTAGGGTTTCTCTCACTTGCGAACAAACCAAGGCTGGGGTTATCATAGAGCCACAGATCTCTCCAATCTTCGCCTTCATCGTCAAGGTATGCAAACAATCGCTTCCTAACTTAGTCTTTTAATACATGTTACATGGTTGTGTTGGTATTCGAATGGCTTATCTTCTGTTTGGTTACGGAGAAAATGCGGTGAACACGAGAAAAGAGAGAGAGAAAAAACGAGGGCCTTTTTGAGTCTCATCTAATGTTTCCTGCAAGAAAATAAAAATGAAAACTAATTTTCCGTTTTACTGATTTGAATTTTTAAGTTTAATCATTGGACTTCGATTTTCTCTTTATTTTCACTTCTGGTGTTACTGTTGAAGTAGTTTTTTGGTTGATTTCTTCCTCTTGTGATGCATTTTGTTGATTTATTGCTGTTCTAGTGTTGAGGTTCAATTATTATTTTTTTTTTGGCTTGGTGGTCATTCTCTAAGTATGAATTCGGCAGTCAGCAACAATTTGTTTTTGTAATGTGTTTTAGGATTCGAAATTCTTTTATACTCGTGAGTGCTATAATTTGAATTATAAATTTGTAATTAGGCCTGGGAACCAGTAACCAGCTTTTTTTGGATTTAGCTTTTTATTATTATTTTTTTCTTTTCCAATCTTGTGGATTTTTTTTTTCCCAACATTTGATTTTCTATTTTTGTTTGGGAGGTTTTAGGCAGGTTATTCTCATTCGGAAAAAAAAATGCTTCCAAATAGGAAAAATCACATATGGCCAACTACGTGAATTTTTCTATTTCAATCAAATTTTTTTGCAATTTTTTTTTTAATTTAAATAATATGCCTAAAAACTACCCCAAAGAAAAAGAGAAAATCAAATTTTAGTAAAAAGAAAGCCATATAAGACAAAAAAAAAAAACCAAAATGGAAAAAGGCTGGCTAATGGTGTTCCCAAACCATGCTTAAGTTTTTAAATATCTGGCTTAGCCTGTAACTTCTCCTACAAAAGATGTCCTCCCCCTCAGTTGAGTTGTGTTGCTACGAAAACTAAGAAAACATAATAAAATGTGATTATACTTGGCGTGAATAATCTTGGCAACGTGGTTGGGCATCATTTTTTTTTTTTGGGGTCTATTGAAGAGAAGAGAAGAGAAATTTTTAATTTTTGAACTTGTTGGGAGAGGAGTGGTTATTCTTAAATTATATTGTTGGTTATTCTTAAATTATATTGTTTGTTCAGTTGCATCTGAAACCATGTTGACATTCAAATTTAATGATGAACTACTTGTTGTTATTCACTATTACCGCTATTACAAAAGGAGATTTTGCTGAGCGCACTGGATCTATTGTGGGTGTTCCTAGGGGAAAGGCTAACATCCCAAACCCAAAGGTGCCCTGCATAGGCCTTCCCCAAAATCCACCAGTAACTGAGGTAAACAATGTAGGAAAAGCACCCATTTTTTATACAGGTTATAGAAGAGCGAAGAAAAAGGGTTGATATATAGTCTAATGTATCTATTTAGGAGTATAAGCCTCGGTGAATAGTGGCGGATCCAGGATTTTGTATCAGTGGGATCAAGTCAACAAGTAAAGATAATATTTGACTTAAAAATAGGGACAAAACTTATAAATTGTTTAATATATAGGGATAATCTATTTTGAAATATATATTTTATGGAGGCAAAATTATAAAAATACTTTAAAAATTATACTATTTTCTATAGAAATTTTATTTTCAGTGGGGGCAAACTTGTAAATTGTTTAAGGTATATGGACAATCCGTTTTAAGGGATATATTTTATGAGGGCACAAGTACAAAAATTATACTATTTTCTACAGAAATTAACAGAAATTTTGTTTTTAGTGGGGGCAAAATTTGTAAATTGTTTGAGATACAGGGATAATCTGTTTTAAGGGATATATTTTATGGGGGCAAAAGTACAAAAATATCTCAAAAATTATACTATTTTTTATAGAAATTTTGCTTTCAGGGGTTCAATTGACCCCTCTTGCCCCAACGTGGATCAGCCCATGTTGGTGAATGAGCCAAGGTTCCTTATTAGCATTAACTATAGCTTCACTGTCAAGCTAGCATAGGAGTTACGCTGTTTGTTGAGAAACTAACATAAATAAGCTTAAGTTGTTTCTCCTAATTATTAGTTTTTAACTGCAATATTGTTCATTATTCAACATCTTGTATATATTTATTATTGCTTTCTGTCATTCTTTTGATTTTATACCGAATAGGATTCTGATTCACAATACGACTCTTGATTTGACAACCATGTTTTGCAACCATGTGCATTAACAAGAATTTATTACTTTTTGTGTATAATAACCAATTTTTGTTTTGATGGTTTAATGCTGTATATTACATCTTTTATGATGACTTTGTTTCCAAGGTAAATGAGTTAACGTGAAGAACATTTCCTGGTGTAATACATTCTAAGACGACAGACAGAAATAACTTTCTCGAGTTTCTTATATTAAATTTCTCCATCCTTGTTTGTGAACCTGTTACTTTTCAATACAGATCTGCAAGGATGTACACTGCAAAGAAGAAAATCCACAAAGATAAGGATGCAGAACCATCTGAATTTGAGGAGTCAGTTGCACAGGTGATATTCATGGCTTCCTGTGATTATCTTGTTATCAGTCACTATCTTTGCATGGGCACATCTACTTATGACTGAAGGTTGTGATTCTGCTAAACTATGCAGGCACTATTTGATCTGGAGAACACTAACCAAGAACTGAAAAGTGACTTAAAGGATCTGTACATAAATTCAGCAGTGTAAGAATGGTTTGTGGAATGCATGCTTAGATAAAGCTTTATGGTCTTACAATAGTGTATGAATCCTTTTTCTATGATTTTGCTGTAGCTCAATTGATGTTTCTGGGAACCGGAAGGCTGTTGTCATCCACGTGCCTTACCGACTGAGGAAAGCCTTCAGAAAGATTCATGTTAGGCTCGTGAGAGAGCTTGAGAAGAAATTCAGTGGGAAGGTAACCAAGCTCTTCTTACTCCCTGTTCATTTTCAAAAAGGAAAATGAAAGGGAAAAAGACTGTAAAGGAGACCAAAAACCCTGTTTTTTAAAAATTAGTTCTTGTCATGACTCGAAAATGGCAAGTGACGAAGTCCTCTCTTGTGTGGAGTTCAGAACATAATGACATTGCATAAATATGGTTTTAGAGTTACCTTCATGTATGATTTTTAAAATTATGTTAAAATCCATTCTCTGTCAGTGTTCCTGCTGTACGTTTTTATGTTTAATTTTTTCAAATTTGTCTGTGGTCTTTTTGTTAAGTATTACCGGTTATACTTCATTATCTTCAATTTTTTCTATTCATTACTGTTGCAAATGGACATCAGTTCCATTAATCTTTTGGTGGTGGCTATGTGTTCTTTTCTCTTGTTTCTTCTTATCCTTTTTGAAAAAATATATATGTACATATGCGGGCACATATCTTGTGCATTCATTCTGATCAAAGTTGTCACTCTCACTCGTCATTATTGAAGTCCATACAGGTAAGGCTTACAAACAAGGATAAAGCCATGATTTTGCCTCCCCTCCCCTCTCTCTCTCTCTCTCTCTCTCTCTCTAAATCCTATCATTGATGATTCTTAATTATCAGAGTAATTGATAATTGTACCTGCAGATTTTATCTGCATATCATCCTATTCTGTGCTTATTAGGTTTGTGGTTTTTTAAGGATGTGATTCTGATTGCAACTCGGAGAATACTGAGGCCTCCAAAGAAGGGCTCAGCTGTTCAACGCCCTCGCAGCCGAACGCTTACTGCAGTGCATGATGCAATGCTTGAGGATATTGTTGTGCCTGCTGAGATTGTTGGGAAACGTGTTAGATACCGCATCGATGGATCCAAGATCATGAAGGTAATTTGTAACAAGTAATGAGAAAAAGGATGTTTTCTTCTCATTTTATGTCTGTCCTCCCTTTGTTTTTATTTTTTCTACTTTTTAATTATTTGGGTGCTGATAAATAATTGATGTGGAATGGTCCGCAAATCGAAACTGTTGGTTTAATTTCGGTTCTCTCTCTCTCTCGCTGAAGGATTAAATGTGCAACTTTCACGTTTTGCTTGTCAAGTTGTTGGAATACTGAACAATAGCAGTGATAGAAATAGAGGGAATTAACTAGCCTCCAAATGCTGGAAAGACCATTGCTAAATAGCTAAAACCCCTAAAAATTATTAAAAAAAATTTATTTTATATTTTGTCATGTTTTGTATATTGAATTATTTTTGTTGCGAATATTAAATCCATAAATATATTTATAAATTATTTTTTCTTGTATCTTGCTGTCTTAACACGTGGGTAATAAATTTTTACTGGAGTTTAAGCACTTGCAGCATCATTTTGACCCAATCATTTTTCTTGTGAGCAGGTTTTCCTAGATCCAAAGGAGAGAAATAACACCGAGTACAAGCTGGAGACTTTTGCTTCGGTATACAGGAAGCTTTCAGGCAAAGATGTTGTGTTTGAATACCCTCTAACAGAGGCTTAAGACTCAGTTCTAGAAATCTGTTGAAGTCTTTTTGTCCCACCTCTTCACTGTTCAAGACTTTAATTAGTTTGGCTTTAAAATTTTGTTTTAAATGAGTTTGTCAATGCAGAAGAATCATTTGAATATTTTATTGTTATTATTGTTATTTTTTAAAGTTTTTATCCGATGGGATTTTATGAGCTTGATAAAATTTTCCCCTCAAGGTATCCAAGGTGATATGGTTGGTGTTGCTCTTATCTTTTCTGTGTTACACTTTGATCTGTCATTAAGGCTCTTATTGGAACTCTATGAACTACAATAAATTTCTATAAATTAGTTTAAATTTCAAACTTTCTGCATTGCAAATTACCAAAAAAAAAAAAAACTTTCTGCATTGCATGAATTGCAAGGGTATTAGGCTTAGTTTGGGTAAGAAAAAAGTTAATTTTTTTTGTGTTTGAGAAGGGAAAAAAGTTAATTTTTAATTTTTGGTTAATTTGATAGTTTTGTTTTTTATGATTTAAAAGAAATTTAAAATGTAAGAGAATAAGTTTAGTAATTGTAGAAAAAAAAAAAAAAAAAAAAAATTAAGTAACTGGTTAAGAGTAGCTATAGCTAAGTTTTCCAATTCTTTCTATCAATTTGGACTAATTTTTTTTTTTCACTTCAAAGACACTTGTGGATAAAGGTGTGGGTGGGTGGAACTGGAACAGCTTACTCTACAAATTCACAATCCTCCATTAGTGGGTAGTTGCTTGTGCATCATTAACAGAGGTAGGAGCATCATATGGAAACCATGATTAGAATAAAATGGATGTGGAAAATAATATATTCACTAAATAATTTTCCAAATAACACAACTTCATTCCAAATACATTGAGAAAAAGAAACTAAACTGGTGGAGATTTCTCACTGAAGTTACCTCAAAAACAGCAATGTTGGTGAATATTTTATCGTCCAACGGTAATTTCCGTCGTCAAGAATGTAACCTCCAAAGATGTACTAGATCATCAGAGGCAGTTCAATTTGTTTACGAGAGATTGCGAGCAAATGCTTGTCAGTTGCATTACTTGCGTATCCATATCTCTCTCCCCCATATATATATATATATATATTTTTTTGGTGCTACAACTAGGTTGAACTTGGTCCACCGGATACTTGAGATGCTCCAGCAACTTTGGTTTCACCTGCATTTGTTGTCATTTACAAATTTGGGGCGTTTAAAGTTACAAAAATTGAGATCAAATGTGATTTGAGTTACTTTTTAATATTTGAAGTGTAAACTACAAACCACAAAAAATAAAGAAGAATAGTTCCGTTCGAATGGATTTTGGTTTGTTCGAACAGATTTGGGCAAAAGCTTTTTGAAATTTGGAGAAATGTTATTGGAATTTGTAGAAACTTTATTGAAATTTGTAAAAATTTGTTGAAAATTATAGATATATAAATTTATAGAGATTTACGTAATTCGAGGTGAAAAAAGTTTTATAGAGAATTATAGAGTTTTTTAAGAGTTTTTTAGTGTTTTTTGGTGCTCCAAAAAGGCCCGTTCAAATAAAATGAATGTCATAAAGTCACCATCAAAGTTAATGTAGACAGACAGTGATCTAAATAATTCAGCTCAAATACAAACACTGCTAAAAGAAAACAGAGATCCATGCACCCACAAAACGAAGCCAAAAAAAAAAATGATAACAGGTATAATGTACCTGAAGACAAGATTACAAGACCGAGGTACGTGGATCCACAAAGAAACAGGAAAGATATGAATCCCCTGCGGGCAAAGTTATTCGAGATTAGAGAGCAAAGAATATTGGCATAAATAATGTCAATGCCTAGTGTAAATTAGAGAGAAAACAATTGATGTTACAGATCATTTATGAACTTTATGATGTGAAAAAAGTGCTTACCATACAACACCCCATCCAACACCATTACAGGGACAAGGACAAACTTCAGCAAATTTCTCAGCATCACTAGAGTGATCTCTCCGTGATATTAGTTGATCATATATATCTGCACCAACAACACACACCCAAGAGGGTCAGCTGTAATAATGCATTACCAGGTCTTAGTTAACATTACAATTCATTAATTAGTTGTCCCCAAAACACATACCATAAACTGAAAACAGACTGTTCATAACACCTGCACTTAGCCAAGCCAACAATGGAAATCAGCAACAATCATCCCTTGCATTATGACGCATCTAATTTGACAATAAAAGAAAACAATGAGAAAAAGGCAGAAAGGCATTACCAATGAACAGAATAATGTACCGAAGAATTCGAAACTTTGTTGTTTCTTGCAGAACCCAAATTATAGCAAGGAAAACAATAAAGCCTGGTGGTTTAAAGTGAAACACATCAACACTAAGTCCTATTGCAGAGAGTATTACAGGAAGCATGATTTATCCAGATTCTGAGAGGCCATACCTATACAAAGCCCCCGAAGTGTCCACTGTTTTAATGACAAAATATAGGCAATAAGTCACACAAATATAGCTTTCTTAAATAGTAGGTTTAATTCGAGAATTGGAATAAACAAAAAATTACAAATATCGGCAGAAGTGGCATTTGAAAGTCAAATTAAGATGACAATATATCAAGTTGCTTCAAACAGTGTTACATATGAACCTCATGTTGAAGTAAGGGTAGAATGTAAAATATGGGTCTTAGGCAAGACTATTATACAAAATACTTTATATACCAAAGTGAATGATTTGGCTCATTCCACAATCGAAAGAATCATAGGCAATCCTTGATAATACGGAAAAGTCTACTGAATCGTGTTTGTTCTTATTTTGATTCATATATTAGGTATGAAAGTAGTTCCTTAACACACTTTCTTTTTCCCTCAAGACACGATACAACAAGTCATTTAGAACTTCAAAAATTTCAGATATGTCTATATTTTATTATTACTGAAGTATTGGCTCCATGTTCCAAGCAAAGTGGTGTATTCAAGTTCAGTAAAAGCGAATATAAATCATCAAATGGGGATACAAAAACCCTGATGGGTTATAGCCTCAAGAAACGATGAGCATGAGTAAAGGTGTATAGCATTCATAATCTTACATTTTTAGCTATAAATAGTACAACAAGAAAAGCGAAGGCAAAACATCCAGCAGCAATTCTAGCCGTGAGAAGATTTGTGGATGCAAGTATCAAAACCATCCCCCAAAACGATGAACCAAGATCTGGAATGCCACAAAGAAGTAACTTGAGCCAGTTCCAACTATATGTGAAAAATGTCAAAAGAAATTTATTGTAATTTCTATAAATTAGCTTTGAAGAAACATGATAAATACAGATAACCCAGCAATGCAGAACTCATGTACACTTTTCCTTTTTTGATAAGTAATTCATGTACACATTACCATGTTCCTACAAAGCATTTTTTGCATGAAGAATGATGGTTCTAGTTTCTGGCAATAGAAAGAAAATTTATCAGGGAGGAGAAAGGGAATACATCCAGCTGGCAAGATCAACCAGTAAATGCCACCACGGGTTTGCGTAGTTCCACCTTCGTCTACATGAACCTGAATCCCCTCCACCTGCATATCAATGTATATCAGAAAACATACAATTGAGCTAAAGTAGCAAGGTAAACGCCTCTCCAATAAGAGCACAAATATATATTAAAAACAAATTGAAAATGCTGCACTATTATTGACCAATATGGCAAAACTGTCGGAATAGCCGATGTTGTTACTTGTAATGGGAAATACAGAGGTAGACCTGAGGTAAAAATGAACAAAAAACTATAAACCAACATGAGGAAGTCTTTATGAAAGTGGGACTAAACCATGGAATATGAGCAAATTAGAACAAGTTCATCTCAGTGCAGCAGCAAAGTGATTAATGATTAATGAAAATTAAGGCAATCCACTGGCAGTTGTTCAAGAATTTCTATGTTAGGACGCATAACCTAACATTAGAGATGGCAGAAATTCTAGAAAACTTTGCATCATTTAATCATAAGCCCTCAGATATCAGGGAACGAAAGAGTTGCATTGGGTCTTATAAACCATGTAATCATAGAAACATTCCATTTATTTTTCCATAAGCTTCTAATGAGGTGCTTGTAAGTTCAGTAGAATTAAACTTAATCCTCTCAATAGTTATCAAACATGAGATCCATTTAAAATATCAACGCATGAACTTTGCATCCTATTATTCGAGTGCATCAATCACAATCACACGGGAAAAAATGTAAATGCTAAAGTAAGCACATAACACATGTAATTAACGTGGAAAACGCAGAGTAGAAAAGCCAACAGACTTGGTCTAGGTAACCAAGAACAAAATACAAGAAACCCAACCCTAGCCAAATCCTTGTGCTTTCCAGGTGTCTTAACCACAATCCTACAGATTTTCTCTCCTTGTACAGATCATGTGCCATGATCTCCACTGAACAATCTCAACTTATTCACTTATGTGAATAACAATAAACTTTCTCCCCAATCTCATTGATCTCTAACATAGTCATCCTTTCCCAATTCATATATTTATCGTTGAAGACTTCAGCTGTGGTTAAACTTCCAAAACAAAGGCCCAAAAATCCATCCAGAGGAATCCTGAATTCCCAATATTGCGAAGGCAATTTTGAGTTTCCAACCCATCAGAATCTTGCTCGAGCGACCATCAAGTGGTCTACCGCCTATTCCTTGCTTAAGTACACTTTCAAAGAACTAATCCTAAAAGTCAATCCTAAAAATCCTAATACATAAATCGAAATGGAAGCATTTATTTGTGTACAATATGGTAAATCACATCAGAGCCTAAAAGTGGAATTGTGAATGACTTCGATCAGCATTAGCTTCTAAAGTGAGGTTTACTCAGCTTGTTCTATAAAATAAGCTCCTTCCAGTTGCATTACAGTTTCTTTTTTCCCAAGAATCTGGTGTATATAAAACCAAGCCCTGGACAAGCTTGCTAAGGGCATTGTGTTGGAAACAGTACAGGCCATTCTATGTTTGGGCTGCTATTGTGCTATTCAGGTTCGGGCAAAACATGATTTCTGCCAGCACCCTGACACATCGAGTTAAAGACATTTCTAGCAAATCTAGGTCATGAATTATGATTGGAGGACAGCTGCCACACATTAAACAATGAAAACCCAAAAAACAAAAAAGGGAGAGAGAGAAAAAATATCCTACCCGGCCACATGTGAGTTTACAGGCAATAGCATGGCTGGCTTCATGAAGAAATACAGTGACAAGTTTGAAAGGCCTCAGCAATATCGTTCTCCATAGCTAATATAGGGAAAGATAGGCAATAGATTATAGGGGAACAAATATCCAAATAAAGAAATAACAAATGGGCTCAAACAAGTAATCAAACAAAGCTCCAGTTTGTTCAGTGTTTTAATAATGTCACCCCGCAAGAACACAAATAATTATATTCGGGAAGCAATTCATCAGATCATACTGCACTTGTAGATTAGGTATTAGCATCAACACTATAAACTGTACGTTTATTTTCATTTTCTCATTTTTATTAGTGCAAAAGAGCTCCCATGTTATCCAATATGCATAATAAAATCATTAATTAAGATTTCTTTACAACTATTTATGACAGAATAAGGGACCACAAAAGCATTGTAGACAAACTAGAGCTGAATTCTAAAATTTCCAAATTAGCCCTGTTTGGTTGTTTCATAACCTTCTTCTTCTTCTTTTTTTGGTGGGGGGGGGGGGGGGGGGCGTTGTTTCGTTAACTTGCACCTGGTTGTTCTGATTTTGGCCTTATTTTCCATAAATCAAAGCCAAAGAAACAAAAAAAATCTGTGAACAATTTTTAAATATACTCAACAAACAAATTTTTAAATTTTAAAACTACATTACAGAACAATTTTTGAAACAAATTTTATGAAAAAACAATACCAAAAAAATCCAAATTCTGAAAATGACATAGATTGATCCAAAATGTCACACCCTTCAGAAAGTAAAACACCCTTGAGCCGCAGTAGTAATATTCAGTGACGAGACAAATTAAAAGAAGAATTCACATAGACTTCAGCTTAAAAAGAGAATAGAATGGTCCTTCAATCAATTGTGATTTGCTTAAACTGGGAACCTAATTATGAGTGTAATACTCAGAGAGGCAACGTGTGAAAGTTCAACAAGTAGTATTACCGCAAGAATGAGCACGGTGCAGACGGATATGGTGGCGAGGAACACCACTTGCTCGTGGTCGCAACACCTCCTCAGCCCCCAGTTTGCCATTTTCTGGGGCAATTGCAACACCCAACAAACCTTTCTATCGAAACAAAGATGGATTGAAGATGGGCTGTTGTTGTTGTTCAATTGGGTTGCGATGTTAGTTTAGTTGGGGATCTAGATCTCATGGGAAGAGAGAGAGAGAGAGAGAGAGAGAGAGAACTGTCCGTTCTCACTCCCTAATGACGACTGGGACTTTCCACGGACTGTCCCGGACTTTTTTGGTCAAAAGTTAAATTTTAAATTCATTTGAGCCGAGGCTTAAATACCGCGTGTTATCACTAAAGTTAGAATATTTTTTTTTAAACTTTTTTTTGACTTTTGTTATTTGAACGAAAATTTAATTTTTTTAAATTATAATTTTTAGGTGTATTAATTATATTTGTAAAAAAAATTGATATATTCTTTTCTGTTTGATTTAAAAAATAATGAAAAAACTAATTTTTTTATTTTTTCTAATTTACCCAAATGGATGTGAAGTTTTCAATTTTTTAATAAATGCCGTTAACGGGCTTAAAAATTATAATTTTTAAAAAGAAAACCAAATTTTAATAAAAAAATCATATAAGATGAAAAAATTATCAAAAAAACTGATAACTTTTTTTAATCCAAAAAAGCTTAACTTTTTAATTAGAATTTAATCGAGTAACTAGTTAATTTAAGAATCATAGTAATTATTTTCCTTCTTGCCGTAATTTCTGCGTCAACTATTAAATATTAAAATTTACTAAGTACACTTAACATTAAAAGACTAAAATAAGTACCAAAGAAATTAAAACACAATCCTGAAAATTATCTCAATTGGTAAGATCTTAAGTTTGCTCCTCAGTGGTCATTCGTTCGAGTCTCTTCAAGATCACTAAAGAATTTACTCAGTCGTTAACTTCAGGGTCCTAGGGGATTAGCTGAGATACGCACAAACTGGTGCGAACATCCTCGTTACAAAAAATAAAAAAGTATCAAAGAATTAAAATACTTGTATAACTTAGGATTAATTATCTTTACACCACTGTACTCAGGACCATTAGAGGATTTACTCAATCGTTAACTTCAGGATCCTAGGGGATTAGTCGAGATGCGCGTAAATTAATCCGAACATCCTTAGTTACAAAAAATTAAAAAAGTATCAAAGAATTAAAACACTTGTATAAATTAGGATTAATTGTCTTTACACCCATGTACTGTTATCCAAAGTGCAACGTTTACCCCTGTACTGTTTTCCAAAGTGTAACGTTTAACAGAACTGTTAAAGTTAACAGTCGCTGTTATCTAAAGTGCAACGTTTAACAGAACTTTAACAAAACTGTTGGAGTGTATTATCCAAAGTGTAACGTTTAACAGAACTGTTGGAGTTAACAGTCGGTAACATTTAACAAAACTAACATTTAACCAAACTGTTGGAGTTAGCAGTCGATGAGATGCACGCGTTTGGAAAGTGCAATGAGTTAACAGCTGGTAACGTTTAATAGAACTAATGTTTAAGTGAATTGTTGGAGTTAGCAGTTTGGGAAGTGTAAAGAGTTAATAGTTGATAACGGTTAACAGAACTAGCATTTAACTGAATTGTTAGAATTAGCAGTTGGTGAGATGCACGAGTTTGGAACATGTAAGTGTCTTATATCCAGCCAAAAAAAAAAAAAAAATTGTTGCGAACAAACGAAAATGCCCTTGGAGTCTAAGAAAAGCAGCTGCGATGTATACATTCTTTGTATTTGTTTCTTTTTATGTACAAAACATCTTCGCCAAAGTGACGCTGAAGTGTAAGGAAAAGGCAAAGAAGTGGGGATGTCGTCTTTTGTAAAGCGTCTTCATTAGAGTGACATCGAAGTACAGGGTGAAGGCAAAGAAGTGGAGATGTTGTCTTCATCCCATACTTCTCGATCTGGGTTTAAAGTTTCAAAATCTCTGATACAAAATTGCTATTATAGCATAGTGGCTCTCATACAGACCTTATAGATTGCAGCTAATATGGTAGAAAGTTTCTAGATTGTGAAGGATATGAACACTTTGGGGTAATTTTTTTGGGTTTAATTTGGGTATTGTGTATTTATGCCATATATATATATATATATCAACTTTTGAGGTAAAACTTTTGGTTAAAATCATGTTTGACTTGCAAATGGATTGCTCCTTGGAATTAGAAAATGAAAACAAAATTGAACCCAAAAATAATTAAAAATTTGAAAAACCCAACAGAGTTCCAAAAAATGAAAATTTATATATATATATTTTTTTTGTTTACAGCACACCACTTCAATATTATACTTTATATATGTAAATACACCAATATATATATACACACACATGCTTTTGCTCTTTCTTCTCAATCAAACGATAATTTTTAGTAGTAAGGCACCAAAAAATTGTTGCACACAACTTTCCTCTTCAACTTATCTCTCAAACAATGTCTCTATTGGCCCGAATCGATGTCATTTGTTGAAATCGAAACAAACCTAACTTTGATGGTTTGAAGCTTTTTGCAGTAGGGTGATCGAGATGGGTTGATTTGGGCTTTTTCTTATATAACGGGTATTTAAGTCTTTTTAGCATTTAACTTAATGCCGTCCAACATTGCACTTTGGATAACAGTACAAGGGATGTCAATGATAATACTGAAGTTGAGAAGATCTAAGTGATTTTTAATCTAAGTATAAGGGGTATAAAAACAATTAATCCTATAAATTAATCTATTATAACCAATCCTACCACAATATTTGCTATAATAGTATGATCATCATATATATTCACCAACTAAAATAGGTGAACACAAGTTATTTCAAGAAGCCAAAACCTACCAATATGACCACTCTTACTACAAATGATAACTAAAATTATAAAATAAAAAATAATAATTTAGGTACTAATGGAGTTAATACGCTTACTATCATTGGTCCCTATCCACCTTATTCAAAATATCTCTTACCATGCTATTGAACCTATTATTGGAAAGGACCAATCCTACTTCAAAAGAAAAAAAAAAAACCAAATTTGTAACATAATTTGATTAATTTTACTACAAAAATAAATTTAAATACACGATGTAACAAGATCAAATTAACCAACCAGCTGGGGTGCTCAAAAGATTGAACTAACATGCATTAATATATCAATCTAATAGTATAAGTTAAAATAGCAGTTCCTACATCACCAGAAGAGATTGAACTTGTACCAAAAAATTATACATCTTATTATTATTATTATTTTGTCAAAAATTTCATTAAATTATGAATAAACATTGAATTGAAATTACAACATAATAAAATAAATCATGTTAAACACTCATAATAAAAATGTTAAAAGTCAATTTAGAAAACTTTTTCAAAAGAATCCAAATGAATAGAGTGTATGAGAAAAAAGAAAAATTGAATTAGTGATGCAAAACTGATTAAGAGAGATAAAACATGACTGTTACCAAATAAGATAAGAACCATTAATTAATTTTTGTTCTCTTTATACGATAGTAAATGAAAATAAATGTCTTTTTTGTTAATATGATATTAATAGTATTGAATTGAGATAGCTATGTGTTAATAGTAGATATTTGCTAAACCATTATGCACGTTGTTGTACATTTAATCCCCGCAATACTTGATTTGTTCTTGCACTACGATAGATGTGATTATTATTTAATTAAAGTGGTAATTTATTGAATCAAAAGTGGTTCTTTATATAGTAATTAAGTTATGATAGACCTAATTATTTTTTTTTTTTTTTTGAAACCAAATCCTAATTATATTAAATTATAAGCATTTTTAAGTATGTTAAATTATAACCCTTTTTGAGTCTATTTGGATAATTAAGAATTTTATTTCAAATCAATACATCTGTGTTTTAATTGTATTAAAATATAAATGATAAGTAGTTAATTTATCTAATAATATGTATAAGTATTTTCTAATAATTACTACTAAAATATCATTATTTCCTAAGCCACTATTACAAAAAATTTTCAAATAACTAATTTATATGTAATAATTTAAAATTTCTTGTAAAATCATTGTGTTAAACTGCTCTTATCTATATTAACAATGTTAAACTACTATATCTATATTAACAAAATTATATTTGAACACTTCTCTTTAAATAATTATCATCCATAAATACAAGCATAACCTTAATATTTTGTATTAAATACTCGGGAAAAAATAATGTTAAAATTTGTTCACTCAAAATTGAACAATTAAAATTTGTGTATGTTGCACTAAGACTACAAACCATATACAACTGTGGATGATAATGCTCAAATATCCATAATCCTTCCTTGTTCCTATATCAAAATCTTGCACATTTTTTAAGAACCAACCATGATGTATATATATATAATATATATATATATGCAGGCAAGCAGAGTTTTAAAAAATGATAAATACCGTTACTTAACGTCATTATATAATGTTTTTTAACCCTTTCATTCCAATTAAACTCTCATTTTTATCCGTTACACTTATAAATTTTTATTATTGTTACACTGGCCGTAACTATTTTTATAAATCATGTGCGCAAGAAATGTTATTACTTTACTTTTTTGACCCCTTTGTTCCCATTAAAATTTCATTTTTATCCGTTTTATCTATAATTTTTTGCTATCGTTACACCGACTGTAACCGTTTTTGCAAATCATTCTCATGTTATTATATTAAAAAATAAAATTACATAGAAATTTTCTTGATTCCGTCCATCAAATAGCTGATAATGCTACATACCCCCCGCTAATAATGCGAAAGAGTGAGTAGTAATCAAACATAAGGAACGGGTTTCATATAGACATTATGAAAAAAAAAGTTCAAGAAAATTAAAAAAAAATAAAAAAGAAGCTAACTTTACACGGATACAGGATCGGGGGCTGAAGCTGGAAGAGGTAGCTATAGTCTTTGTAATAAATTTTTTACGGAAGACTATAAATACCTATAATGCAAAATCAACTCCTGAAGTTGTCCGCGTGGTCATCTACCTTCATCAAAAGAAGAATAAGACATAGAATTTCATCTACCTTCATCAAAAGAAGAATAAGACATAGAATTTCGAGAATAATCCTCAACAAAACTACTACTTCCTGCAGAAACCCTGGTAGTGGCTGTGTTGGAAGTAGTTGCTGTATTATTATTAGTGAAAGCAGAGGTGGTTTTGGTAGTCGTCCATCGCCCTCTACGACCTTGAATTCCAGGTTTTCCAGGTCTAGCCATGGTAAAAGAGTCGCTGGATAGCATAAGATGGACAGAGTTCATGTCGGGCCTATCTTGAACACTTGCTTGACAGCATAGTAATCCCAGCTGAATGCACATTGCTGCCTCATCGGGATTATACTCTACAAGACTCCGGTCGACTAACTCCAATGCCTTCCCTGCTTGAAAAAGGGTCCAAGTCTGCCAAAAAAAAAAAAAAAAAACAGAACTAAATGAAATGAATCATGCGAATGTATTGATGATAACCAGTACTGAATTCGCATTGGTGGAGGCGATGAGAATGGATATTAGATTTGGATACTGGAGAGTCCAAGGAAAAGAACATCCCCAAGAGTGTCACTCAAGTTTCTCAACACTTAAAGAAACAATTCCTGGTGCATTTGGATGAATTCTCAACATTTAAAGAATAATTCCTAGTATGTTTAGATGACGTTCATGGATCGGCTTAGGGAAACGTGTGGTGCGTCACCCTATGGTGACTTTAGGTTCGATATTGGATCTAACTTGGCCTATATTGCTATTGAGATTTATCTGTGGCTTTCGAATTTGGTTTGGTTATGCTTTTGGTTGTGATTCTAGTATTATCTTGTACAATCACCATATGGAAAATAATTATTATTATATTTGTGAAAAATCAACATCATGATTGTAGAAAACCAAATTTTAATTTGGCTATTATTGACATTGGATCGGAACTGGATAATGGTAGCAATATTGATTGACACATCAAAAACTCACTTTTTTTAAGGTATTGCAGTTGAACTTGAAAGCTAGTATTTTCAAACTCAATTTTTATGAGTTGACCATTTCAAATCTTATTTTGAAAATTTTATTTTTACAAGGCTTTGCATTACCTTTCATTGGGTTGTAATTTCATTCCTCTATCTCAATATTTTTTAAGCAAGATGAAAGGATCCTAAACATTGATTTTTTAATTAATTTGGGACTCTTGACTTCACGAGTATGTGATCGACTATAGGAATATTTAATTATTTATTTTATATTTGAAGATTTATGCATCTTTGAGTCGTTTAAATTTTGGCATTTATCAGTATGATAGACTAGTTGATTACTTTTATTTGAAGCGTTAATTATTGACATAATTATTTAGTATTTTATTCTATCATCTTTTTAATTATTGACATAATTATTTAATATTTTATTCTATCATCTTTAGTATCAGTGTTTGGGTTATTTAAGGGCTTATGTGTGCCATAGGTCAAGACACTGTAGTTTACGGCTCATCTCATCCTTAAGTAGGGTGTGACAATATCCCAATCAAATAGTTCCAAAGCTATGTTACACTAATGAGACCTACTTTGTCATTTGATAAATAGCTCCACCACAATTCACAAACACAGCCCTCAAATGACACATCCAGAATAGAATAGGACTCAGTGGATCTTGTCACAAGTATTACCAGTCCCTAGTTTTACCTAAACGAAAGTCTCAACAGCAAAAACAACTGTAACTACAACTAAATGGCAAAATTCAAACATAAGACTTCTAGAAAACTTACATAATTCAAGAGGTCCGACTTCTCTCCCCCAAGTGCACTATCATAGTTTTTTCTTCCACTCACAATCTCCAATACTAGTACTCCAAAACTGAACACATCTGTCTTCACAGACAAATATCCATGCATAGCATATTCAGGAGCCATATAACCACTGCATTGAACAACATAAAATGCTCTTATATTGACATAATGACTGACAGGAGGAAAATGTTTCAACGTGCGGTCAAGATGACGGTTGGGGAAATAGTTCAGAAGACAGAAGGTAAGGAGACAAAAAAACTACTCACTGAGTACCGGCAATCTTAAATGTTTGTAAATGAGTGTCCTCCCCAGGGAAAAGCCTGGCTAGGCCAAAATCTGATACCTTTGGATTTAGCTCTTCATCTAGCAAAATATTACTGGCTTTAATGTCCCTATGGATAATCCTTACAGGAGCTTCATCATGTAGGTAAAGAAGTGCTTTTGCAATGCCTGTCACGATTTGTAATCGTTTTAACCAACCCAAGGTTGAAGACTTCTCTTTATCTGAAAAATTTATAAACCATCAATTTTGACATCCAGACTAATGATAAATATTCTGTTTACATAAAAAAGACACATTATCAACTGAAAGTGGAAGCGATTTCTTTTACCAAAAAGGAAATAATCAAGACTCTTGTTAGGCAGATATTCATACACAAGCATCTTCTCAGGTCCTGGACCTGCACAACATCCCAACAATGTGACCAAGTTCTTGTGCTGAATTTTCAACAATAGTTTCACCTCGTTAATGAATTCTTTCAACCCCTGTCTTGAGTTCAGTGATAGCTTCTTTACAGCTACTTCTTGACCATTTGGCATCAATCCCTATAGGAAAATATACATCAGAAACAGATATAAGTAGACAGGCATAAGCAATAACTAGCTTGGCAGAAACAATACAATGCTTAATTGATTTTGCATTAAAAATTCAAGCTGGTACCGTGAAGCGATTTTAATAATTTCATGATATAGAACACATGACAACTGACAAAGTAGCGATGAGCTAAACTATTCAAACAACACGCAACACAAACTACTGAAGTGCACAAACTGCATTCCAACAATCAGATGATGGATGGTATCAGAGCTCCTGTCCTCTCAATTGGACGCCAGCAAATTTCTTTTCAATCTCATTCCCTTCCCTAGAACCTAAATTCCCCTTCCATATTTTGGCAACGCTAGATACTATGCTAAAGATGAAGTTCAAATCCACAGACTGCAAACAAAATATGCAAATTTAAAGGTTTCCCAGAATTTTCAACTCAGTTTGCAGTGGGAGCTAGTTGTCCTCCTTAGATTCCTGAAAAATAAAATTCTAGCACAGACAATGAACTTCTAATTCTAACTATGGACTGCACTATTCTTGCTGCACATCTTTACCATGAGTATTTTTTGATATCCAAACTAACTTCAGTATCTAGTTACACTTCACATAAATGCACTTACTTCTGGTGTAAACAACATGATGGGGTAATTATACTTAACCCCTTTCTGGATTGCCTCAGTGACACATAACCCACTTGTAGTCTATGGAAGTGCTAAAGTGATGGATGCCATTAAAGATAACCATGTCTGTGCTTTACACGTGGATAGCTGACATGAAGCAAGATTCCGGCTAATTCCCACACAATAAAATTACTAAATAAATCTCCCTCTACAAATATTTTTTATTTAGGGCAAAACAGGAGGAGACAAAATATTCTTGGTGATCATTGCTTGGGCCTTGGTGTAGCTATAAAATTGATCTGGGACGATCTTTGGTTGACACCTAGATTGTCCACGTGAAAGAAAGTCTCGCCAGAAGACTAGTTCCGAAAACAAAAACAAAAACCCACGACTTTTTATTTGTTATGGCTGTTTGCCCCACTTCCCTTGGTAGTGGAGAAAGACTAGGACTTAGTGGCTTAGTCTACCTAATTTATAGGACCTGCCCACTACAAGCCTATATATATAGTGCTCCAGCGGAAACGTGAAAAGGAGAGAAAAGAAAGAATCCTATTGTAATCAGTTAGAGTTATTCAAGGAGAACTCTTCAGTTACAAGAATTACTCTTTGTTGAATACCTTTTTCTTTTCTCTTTTATACATATTAATTATCTCTTCTGAGTACTGGAGGACGGACCAAAAAGCAGATCAAGTTTTGGTATCAGAGCATCTGTTTCTCTCTGTGGGAAATCTTCGGGTATATGGTGCTGACCAAGTCTGGATATCAGACTAGCGGTGAGCCTCTCTCCGTTTTACAGCTCCATCGACGACCAGTAAGGAAGGACAAAGGAATGTCGGCTGAAGAAGAAAGTTATAGTGGATCAATCCGACCTATCAGAAAAAGTTGATAGGCTGACCACGCAAGTAGAGACCATTCTAAAGTGGTTTCAAGCTCAACCGTCTTCCTCGTCATCTCCAGAAAAGAATAAATTCGATAGTGGCGGGAATTCTCCCCCACAAGCTCGTCTAACACCTGAAAAAGACACGCCCATCACAAAGGAGGATGGTGACAACCAGTTCACAGAAGCATGACATCAACCTTTTAAAGTTGAAGCACGAATTGACATTCCAACATTCGACGGGACCATTGATGCCGAACAGTTGGACTCTTGGGTGGATCAGCTGGACACCTACTTCACACTTTATGGATTCGGTAGTGGAGAGAAGGTTGCATTCGCAAGGTTGAAACTAACTGGCCATGCATTGGCTTGGTGGAATGCATTCTTGAAGACCAACGGCAATAAGGAGGTAAGCTGGGAAGAATTTACTCATATTTTACGTCATGAATTCTATCCTATGGGATATTCCCAAGATCGTTGGTCGTGTTGGCACAACCTCAAGCAGCGGCAAAACCAAACTATGCAAGAGTATACTACAGAGTTTCGTCGACTAGCAGTGATGTTGGAAATCGGCATTAACAATGTAGACATTTTTACCAAGTTCGTAGCTGGTTTACATCGACAAATTCAGAATGAGCTATGTTTATACCAGGTCACTAACCTCTCCAATGCCAGCAGTATCACAATGGCCATAGAGCAGAAAAACAAATCCGGTGGGTGACGCACTCCAAATGACGAAAAAGAAAAGAATGGTGGCAACCAAAATTCAAAGAAGAACGTCCAGAAAGGTAATCCATCCTCTTCATCAAAGTCAACTAAATTTTGTGATCATTGCAAAATCTCAGGTCACGAGAAGGGAAAATGTTGGAAGCTACATCCTGAACTTTTTCCAGCAAAATGGAAAAAAGATGACAAAGGCAAGCGCACGTTGGCTGCAACGGCCTCTAACAATCACATTGAGCTCGGATAGGTCGAAGAAGTGGACAAGAGTTTAACTCTGATGGCAATGCCGAAGGAGAAAAACTCGAATTCCCCGACTGTACAAGATGAGAAAGAGGAGCTATTCACATTGCGGATTCAAGTGAAACAAGAGGGCATCGAGACTATAATCGATACTGGCAGTCAAAAGAATCTAATCTCAGCAAGCTTGGTTCAAAAGCTAGGGCCTGAAACAACCCCACATCCACGACCATATCCGCTCGGATGGATACAGAAAGACGTGGAACTCAAGATTGATCGTCAGTGCAAGTTTCG
>JAVXUM010000017.1:33466613-33478461 GCA_035590655.1 Pouteria glomerata | reverse complement strand
CTTCCATAGCTACCTTCTTCAGTTTCTGAATCTTCTCAGGGTCAAAAAAGAATGATCTGTAGAGCAGTTCTTCCTTATTGTAAAGATCAGAAGTGCTTGAAATATCTTCAATCTCAGAGAATTCTTGGTGTGGGAATTCAACCTTAGGTGGGTTTCGGGCTTTGAGTATTGTTCTATCCATAAAAGGATTAATTATCACAGTCAATCCTCTGGCAATTTCACCCCATGACGTAACAAATTCAATGGCAGAACGGCCATCGAAAAGGCAGTGATTAACGCATACTACGAGAGCAAATCCTCCATTTTTAAACATGGTCATCTGGCAGAGAGTATTCACATCCACTATCAGAAAAGAGATATTTTTAAGTAAAGATATTTTTAGTGGATCCGTATTCTGGCTGATTCGCCAGATTTCTTATTTTAAACCATCTCATAAAGCTTCTTTTCCAAATAGATTTGAACGAAATGAATTTGCGGATACCACATCTGTTTAGTAAAATAAGTTGGTTTTTAAAAGTTATCTTTCTTATAAATTAAAATTTAATAATTGAGATTGAATTTATTTTTTAAACGAATGTCTAGAATCTTCTACGAACCAAAATTTTCTCTCAAAATTCTTATTTCTTTGTCTCACGTTACCAAAACATGACAGTTTTATTTTTTATTTTGCCTATAAAAGCACTAAAATTATGACAAACAATTTTATTAATGTAAAAATCCACTTTATGGGATTCTAAAAATGAATTCACTTACTCATGAATTTAAAAAAGAAAACTCAATTAAAAATTTATTATGGTTATTAAATTCATATATTTCAATTATATTAGTAATTAAATTAAAGATACAAATCAAAAATAGAATTGAATCAAGAAACAAAAATAAAAAAATTAAATAATAATAATTAAGTTATTTTTCTTGTAACAAAACTCAACATTTTTAAACTTTAAAAATAAAGAATATCAAATATTAATTACGTTTGGGAGTAACTATTTTTTAAATTCTAATTTTAAATTTAAATTAATCATTTTGACTAAATTTGTTTTATTTTATAAAACACTTATGATTAATAATAATATTATTTTTAATTTAAATTATTTTTATAAAAGCAAATAAAAATTTATATTCATCATTCTATTTTTTTATTTTTATAAATATTTGAATAAAATTATTCTTTGAAGAGTGATGTTTTCAAAATTCTAAATTTAAATTTTAATTGATAATGTTATTGACTATATCTGTATAATAAAACATAATACATATTAAAATGTCTCTCTTACAAATTAAAATTTAAAAGTTGAAAAAGAATTTTATTCTTTAATGAATGGCTAAGATTTTTTATCAACCAATGCTTTTCCTTAGAATTTTTGTTCTTTTGTCCTAAATTACTAAAATACTACAATTTCACTTTTTCTTTTATCTATTAAAGTACTTAATTTGTAACATATAATTTTAATGAATGTGAAAAACTTATGGGTTTTGAGAAAGAATTTATTTTCTTCGGTTCTGAAAAAGAATTCACTTGCTCACAGATTTCAAAAGGAGATTTGGCTGCTTAATAATTTAATATAGTTGTTAAATTTATATATTTTAATTATATTAGTAATTAAATTAAAAATATAAATAAAAAATAGAATTGAATCAAGAAATACAAATCAAAAAAGTTTAAATAATAATTAGGTACTTTTAGAAAAAATATCAAATATTAATTAGGCTCAGTGTATTTATTTTTTAAATTCTAATTTTAAATTTAAATTAGTTATATTGACTATATTTGTTTTATTTTATAAAATACATATGATTAATAGTAATATTTCTTTATTGAAGTTGTTTTTTACAAAATTAATTAAAAATTTATATTCATTATTCTATTTTTTATTTTTACAAATATTTAAATAAAATTACTCTTTACAAAGTAATTTTTTCTAAATTTTAAATTTAAATTTAAATTTAAATTTATAAGGTTGGTAAATTTAAAAATTAAGATTAAATTTTATTTTTCAATGAATGGTTGAGATCTTTTTAAAACTAAAATTTCTTACCAAACTTCCACCTATCTTTAGGTTACTTCACATTTATACACTGGTGAAACTAAAGGAAAGCTAGGGTGGCAAGCGACCTCTTAATTTAGGGTACAAAATTATTAGTTCCTTGATATTTTTATTTTATTAAAAAGTAAATTAATTTAAAAGTAAAATATTTTGGTCTTATTAAAAAATTAAAATTAAGTAAAAATTTTTTAACATAAAAGTAATCTATAAGAATCAAACTGTAATATTTTTTTGTGAAATAAAGCACATTTTTCACTATGCTATTGAATATTTTTAAGCATAATATTAATAAATATAAACAATAAAATTATAATAATTATTTTTTTGGTAAGAAATGACATCTTTAATAAAACTCAAATACTTTTAAAATGGGTAGTTAAACTATTAAATTATAAAAAATATATTCACTAATTTCATATATAAAGATAATTTTCTATTTTCTTAAAAGTAACATCTTTTCTACCTTACTTTCATTTCAATCATAACATAACTTATTATTTTTTTCTTAGATACTCAGTACCCCGTAATAAAAATTCTAGATTTACTCATGTTTTTATAAACCATTGAATTGAATTAACACTTCATATTCTTATAAATCAGTGATGATATTTGTAGAGTTGTATTGAGGAAGATAAAAATTTTACTTCTTGGTATTACGTTATTCAAGTAAAGAGGATGTAAAAATGCATGCATATTTAATTTTAGTTGAAGAGTGGTAAGCATGAATTATTCGCTAATATATAAACAAATCAGATTTTGGTACATTAATTAATCTAGATTTTGTAAGATCGGATCCAAGACCAGATTCATTACTATTAAGTGCAGATATAATTTAAATTTGGCCCATTGACAAGCTTGTTTATTATTTTAGTGGAATGTTGTTTTCTTTTGTATTTATTTTTTATTTTAATTGACTGTTTTAGATCAAAATTTATCAAACAGATCTTGAATTATAGTTTTAAGTTTGATTACTAATAATGACATTTCGTTTGTACATACTATTTGTATTGTCCCTAGTGCTCCACTTTCCTAGGTAGAGGAATCATGCATAGCAGAAAAAAACACCTGACAAAAAAGGTCGTCCGTTTTTATTTGGGTTAATTATTCCATTTAAACATTTCCTTATTTTTTATTTGAATTAATTATTTTTTTATTTTTTGTACATAAGGTAAAAATTACTTATATCTTCTAAATTATAAAATGCTACCTTTGCATTTCCTGAATTTTTAAAAACATGAAAGTATGTTTTCTCTTTTTTTTTTTTTTTTTTTAAATCACTCTTTAAATTAAGTATAATTTTCATTTTCTTAAAAGAATAACAAAAAAAAATAAAAAATAAAAAATGATCAAGCCAAACAAACCCTAAAATTCTCTTTTACATTAATTGTATAACCAATTTTTTTACCAATATTTTAATTGATTTACGTGCCTTTTACTCCTACAATATAGAATTTACGGATCGGATTTTGGTATATTAGCTAGATTTAGATCAAATAAAATCGACTCAAATGCTTTTGAATTTTGACCAAATCTATTACTATTGAATTCAAATTGGGTCTAGATCTGATAGATGTAATTCATATCTGATCAGTTGACAAGCTTATTTTATATTATAGAACGACACTATTTCTTTCTATATTTATTTTTTATTTTAATTAACTTTTTATATCAAAATTTATTTATTTTTAATCCAAATTTATGGATGGGTGGAAGATTTGTAAAATAAAACCAACCTGAACCATCAGAGGAGGCTCTTGGAGTATGTTTTGGCATTGAGGATCAACTAAGACTAGCTCTCCCGATGGCGCAAGCTCTGCGGAAGGCACAAGCTCTCCCAAAGTTACAGTATCATCACCAATCTCTTCAATGGAACCATTGGCTTCTGCCTCAACAAAAACAGCACCTTCCCCATTGCAATCCACAACCAGCTTCCCCTCCGAATCCAACGCGAATCTCCCCGCGCAGGGGTAGTACGGAACCAGAAGCTTTGACAGAGCACTCTTGATTGCTTCCACAGCTCTCCCGCTGTCTTTGCTCTCTGATTTAAAGCAGTAAACCGTGGGAACGCTCATCGAGAAAAATTTGTCGAAGTTGGAGAGATGGTAGAGACCCCTCTTGGTGTTCTCTGCGGGACGAATCAAAGTTGGCTCTCCTCTCTCTACGATCAGTTCAACCCTACGACTGTTGCTTACATATGCCATTTTGGGAGAAAGGAAGAAAGAAAGAAAGAAACCTCTCCTGTGGAACTTATATTTGAATATTTGATAGAGTACATCCATGCATATATATTCATATATAGATATATACACACATGCAAGTTGTAAAGGGAGATTTCAGCTACGTGATCGACGACCACGTGGACCACCTTGTACATATAATATTATATATATAATGGGATGTCAATAAAATAAAATAAAATAAAATAATACAAAACTTTATATATTTCTATAAAATTTTACAAATCTCTATAAATAAAAATTACGAAATTATAAAATTTAAATTTTTTACTCACTGCACAAAACTCAAGGTATTAACTTTTACAATTTTATTTTATTTTATACAATTCTAAACACACACAAGATATAAAAGTTAATTACACAGACACTACTTTGATTTATTCTTTTCATTTGTTAATTCTAATACTTTGATTTCTCATATATTCGAAAAAGGTTTTGTTAAGAAATTATTAAAAAAGTTCATTAATTATTTATTTATTTATTACTTTTTAATTTTCTCAAACATATTTATAATTTGGTCATTACTTATTTATTTAAATTTAGAACTCATCACTAAAGTTAGATAAATTCTATTATCTCTTACTTTTATAAATTTAGATAAATTCTATTTTCTTTTACTTTTACTAATAATAAGATATTCTTCCTGACTTATATTCTAAAAGTGAGGTGCATAATTAGAAAATTAATTTATTTAATCAATGATTATCAATTCCAAATTATTTATATAATAGTTATTCAATCTTCCACTATTGTTTAAGGAGTTAATATGCTTTAAACGGTTGAAAGAATTATCTCTAAATAAAATTTTTTAAATAGTTTATATTATATTGAAAAGTATTTCTTTTATTTAAAAAAAAGTCTAATTATTAAATTCACTTTAACCATCTATTAATATTGAACCCCATCTAGCACTACTCTTTCAAATCAAGTATAAGTTCCGTGCATTAACTATTTGTGAGAAGCTGTTTATCTTTTTTAGGTGGTGTTTTGCTTATTAAATTCTGTCAAATTTTTACACTAATTTTTTTAATTTATTATTATTATTACTTTTTTTTTTTTCGTTCAAACAGTCCCGAGGAGGTCTCTTGAAAGAAGACTGATCAACTGTCAGAAAATAAAATAAAAAATTAAAAAAAAGGGTATGAATAATAATATCATAAAATATTGCATATACCACGTACGCAGTTCACGTGGACATCCATCGGGCAGCTGAATTCTCCCCGTACAACATTTAAAAATTGAAAAACATTTTTAATTTAATGTCTATATGGTCTTGGCTCATTAATCGATAAGTTTACATCTCACACAATTGATCGTAAATTTGAATTCGTTCTAAGGATGATAAAAAATAACTATGATATTCCAAAGATCCATCGTACTTTTTAATTAATTTTAAAAGAAAAAGTAATATCTTATTTTGCATACATGACGACTCTATATCTAATGACAGCAACATTATATAGTGGAATGTATAACATTTTAATACTTAAAAGGTATTTGATGTCTTTCTTTGCCTATGCTATTTTAATATATAAGATGTGTTTGAAATTATATAAATTTGTAAAAGTAAAATGAATGGTATTTTATGTAATTAAAAAAAGTTAAAATTTTATAATCTTGTAATTAATATTTTAAAAAAATTATAAAATTTTATATTTCTTTTAATAAAAAATGATGCCGTACTATTATGATATGATTGATCAATTGTTGTATTGTCTATCCTTCCCTCCCTCTTGAGTCACACGCGCGCACATATAATGTGTATATATATATTTCTTAAATCTAGAAACTCATTTTATTGCCCTTACACAATTAGTAACATATCATCCAGTATGATTTAATTTCTTTTGATTAATTAGTTGCTTTTAGTTACATAAACTAGGTACAACAATTTAATGGAAACCTAATTGTGATCATCAAATTTCATGTTTCTACAGATTTGGAAGATATATATATATATACATGCCATAATGCTCATATACCTAGTGAATTTCGACCATTACCTTAAAAGTTGAAAGTATCATTATTCGCCTACTTAGAGGGTGTTTGGAGGGTAAATCTTTTAGTAAATTTTGACATTTTTTTGTTAAAAATTGTTAGTGATAATTTTTGGTGTGTTTAGTGAATTAAAGTAAAATTTTTGGTAACTTTTAGGTGTTTGGTAAAATTTTTATTGTCGTAGAGTAAAAAAGTGACAACTTTTGTGTATTTGGTAAATTTTTTAACTGTAGCAGAGCAGAAAAATGAGAAAAAAGTGAAAGCCGCTGTCATATCAAATTACTGTAGCAGCGCAAAAAAATGATAAAAGCTGTTATTTTACAAAACAACAAAATATTATAACAGAGTTAACTTTTGAGTGTTTTCTATCTTTTTTTTTTGGCGTCCAAAATCACCCTTAGTTCTCCCTCCCTGGCGGAATGAAAATAAGAAAGAAAGAAAAGAGCACTACAATTAGAAATAAATACATACACACGTTCTAGGTCTCTGTGTAGGTGAATTACGTTCTATCTGCACACAAATAACACTAATTTAAGCTTAGTTTTATATTGAAAAATAATAAATATACTTTTGCATTTGTTTCTATCACTTCATAATAGGTTTAATAACAAAGAGTAATATAGAGTGAAAAAAACTAATAAAGGAACGTAAATATTCTCACTCTTTGATATTCTGCAATTTATAATGATAAGTTTTTATAGATATAAGGGTAAATTATCTTTTATTAATATTTGAATAATTACGTCTATTATTTTCAACATTTTAAAAAATTTAATTACCTTCCTAATTTTTAAATATTTTTAATGTTGGTCTTATTCCGTTAAATCGTAAGAATATATGTGAAAGTGTCAAAAGCAACCAAAATTTTAAGTTTTTTTTTTTTTTTTTTTTTCTATTTTTTCCTCTCTCACAACTTGTCAATTTTCTTACAAAAATTTTCAAAAATAAAAATATTTGTATCTATTTTTTTGAAGAAAATTGAGGGAGATACGAGAGAATAATAGTATAATAAAAAAATATCTAAAATTTTGATTATTTTTAATATTCTCAGTTAAATTTTAATAATTAATTTAATAGAAGGGCATAAATATTAACAATATTTTACAATAATTAAAGGATGTAAGTGTAATTTTTAAATGTTAAAAAGTATTAGTGTAATTATTTAAATATTGAATAGATGCAAGTATAATTTACCTTATAATATATGGGAATGACATAATTAACATTTTCATAAGAAAGTTTGAAACAATCAATGTCTAGCTAATAAAAAAATATTGTTGTGGGGACAGAAATTGATTAGAATACCAAGCTTTTAAAATATAGCTATTAACCAAAGTTTAGAATTAATAAAGTTAATAAATAATTGAAGATGACAAAATTTTTAGAAATACTTTTTAATTTGAAATGATTTTTTAATAATTTCCTGACGATTGATAAAATTGTGTAAAAGGACTTATAGTAGAAGTGCATTTTTAATTAGTTCTTGTGAATAAGAGCTGATTTGGAAGCTCAAAAAAGTATAAAAAATTATCAAAAGTTGAGTTGTTACAGTAATTGACTGTTTTGTAAAGTCACAATTTTTTTCATTTTTCTGCTCTGATACAATAAATCGTTATTACAGCAGGCTCCACTTTTTCCATTTTTTTTGCTATGTTATAGTAAAAAATTTTATCAAATACACAAAAGTTGTTATTTTTCTGTTTTGCTACAATAATAATTTTATCAAACACTCAAAAGTTACACTGTTGCCAAACGTCTCCTAAATTACGTCGCTTCTCACTCTTTGTCAAGACAAAAAATGTCTAAAATGAATTTTAAAATTTTTTAAAGTAAAGGTTCTTGTATATTAGGATATGTATAGTAGTTTAAAATTCAAGATCTCTCTATATAATTCGTTATTCCTTTATTGCATATATTTATTTTATTACTATCTATTACTTATTTTGGTGAGTATTTACTATTCAAAACAATCGTTAAGTATAGGAGTGTAAGCAACTAGTGTATGATTGAACAAGTAAAAATTAAAATTAATTAAATTAAAAAATTAATATATTGATACCTTTATTTTATTATATTTTTCAATCTTCCAGTTAAAGGGATGGATTTAAAAATTTAGATTTTTTCTTTTATTTTTCCTTTGATCACTTGTATTTTGTTAATAAAGCTAGTGATGTAGGCCAATGGAGGCGTATTTTATTTTTAAATGTACAAATTAACTTTAGAGAATTTTTTATAAGTTTCAAAAATTATTTATATTTTATTTTTATTTACATTTTTTAATTTTAAAATATTAAAAGTTAATTGGTTCATTTAATAGACATACAACCAGAAAAAAAAAATATTTTAGTAGAAAATTTTTTTTTAATGCATGGTCAAAATAAGTTAGATTTGCGTTCATTTTAAATATATATATCAGTAATAACCTATGCTTATAGTACTATAAACAAAATTAGTATAAAGTTTTTATACAGTCAAAACATTAGACAAAAAGTTCAAACTAAAACACTACAATAATCCATAGGTTTGAATTTTTTTTTAAAAAAACTTTAGATTCCAACAACTATTACATGTATTTTGATTTCACTCTCTTCAATTAATTTTGGATAAATATCATAAAAAAAAACACAAATTGTAATACTTTAATTTAGAGGTTTAACTTCTTATAAATCATAATTGGGCGGAATTTAAGTTGACAATTTTGATTTATATATGATCTCTACCCTTAAACTTAAAATATGATGAAATTTAAATAGATGGTAGTGAAATCTACTAAAAAAAAAAAACTGAGCAAGAAGTTAAAAATATAAAAATAATTGCAATCGTTAAATGAAAGAAAAATAAATTTTTAAACGTTAAATTTTAATTTGTAAGAGAAATATTTTTAAAAATTATCTTATTTTATTATATAAATATTCATGCATATGTATTTTTTAATCATACTATATTATTATTATTATTATTATTATTATTATTATTATTATTAAACTAAGAGATCAAATATTGTAAAAAGAAAGCTACAATACAGGTTATCTTTCTCCAAAGGAAAGTAAGGTGGGATGCGAGATAAGTCAAGGAATTGTGTCACGCCCTAAATTTTAAAACTCGAGTATGTAAATAAAAAGATACATAATACACAATTTAATAAATTTTCTTGTCACCTATTAGAGTCATACATACACACCAGGGAGCAATGAAAATAAAAATAAATAAATCTAAACTTTAAAATCAAATAAATGCCTTAGTCAAAACTAACTAGGTAACAATGCTCCAAAACTAAGTTCAAACAATCTCCCAAAAAAAAAAAAAAAAAAAAAAAAAAAAAAAAATTGCATTCAACCCAAAAAAAAATATTTATTAAAAAACACTAAAATAATTTTTTAAAATCTAAAGCAATTATATAAAAATAAATAAAATTTAATTCTTATACTCAGTAGGGTTAGCATGCAACTCAAACTCATAAAGCATCACAAGTTGTAAGGGATTGAGCATTAATACCACATGTACTCGGAATCCTAATAATAATATAAATGCAATCATATCCTAATATGCTACTAAGTGAAACAATTATGCACAAATAATAATATCAAGAAAGAAATTAAATTAATTTATCAATTTTCTTTCGTTACAATTAATTATGTTTTAGCACCACATAATACATCAAAGAAAAATAATTTGATTTCAAAGTACTACTACTTGGTTATCTCGTAAAAACAAGACCCAATTAATATATATTATTCTTTGATGTCTGCTTATTTGTTCCATATAAAAACAAGACTTAACTAATATACACAATTTTTTGGTATCTGTTTCCTAGATCAAAACCTTAGAAATGTAATATGCCACCTTAGGTATCTACTCGTTCATAAGTTACTAGTTTACTGAACTGGATAACTACTCCGCACAAATTTCGAAACTTTTAACTCTTAAATATGTATACTTAATATTTTCAGTATTTTTCAACCCAAACAAAGCATGTCAAATTTTTTTGAACTCACATCAGCTAAATTTTCTCTCTCTTTCTTTCT
The DNA here is from genome assembly GCA_035590655.1 of Pouteria glomerata. Lineage (NCBI taxonomy): Eukaryota > Viridiplantae > Streptophyta > Magnoliopsida > Ericales > Sapotaceae > Pouteria > Pouteria glomerata. The sequence goes on along the minus strand of JAVXUM010000017.1, from coordinate 33,468,153 downwards.
TTTTTTTTTTTAATTAAAAGTTTTAAACCTCGTTAATTATTAATTTACCAACAAATTAACAACTACAATACATATATCTGCGAATATGTATATTCAATTCATGCATTTAAGCTTTCAAAGGTTCAGTGTACATTCAAAATCAATCATGTAATGATTTAATAAAAAAAATGGCAAAGACTTAAGGCTAGCAAACAAACAGAGTAACTTTTACAAATTGTTAGTGGATACATCAAAATAACACAATTTGTGATAAAAAAAAATTACTAAAAGTTAGGCAAAAATCATCATCTAATCGAGTCTATAAAATCTCATAAGGTAAAGTATTTTTAGAGGTGAATGGAGTTGAAATTATTTTAAAATTTTAAATTTTTAAAATTAAATATTATCGGTTAATTAAAAATTTATTTATATAAATATACAATTATTAATTTTATATTAATTAACGGATGAAAATTAATTTTAAGAGTTTAAATTCAATAATAATTTCAGTCCCCATGCGGAAAATCTCATCACGCGGTGCATTTTTTAATCCCTCGAGATAAGATCTGACCTCGTAGTGCGCGTCGAAGACCACACATATCTAGACCATGCATTAACCAATACATACACGTGGATACATAATTTTTTTTTTTTTTTGGAAAAGATTGCATACCCAACACATATACGAGGATATATAATTTCTTACTAAAATAATTTTATAATTTTATGGTTGCATGCGTAGTAAAAGAATCAATTAATTTTTTAATTTTTTAAAATTAAAAATGATAATAAAATAATAAGATTTAAATAATTTTTAAAAATGATAAAAGATCCTCTAAAGTTAATTTGTACATTTAAAAATAAAATACGCTTCCGTCGGCCTATATCTTTATTTTTATTGAGGTTGCGTTTAGTTTAAAAAAAGAAGTTTTCAACATTTTTTTAATTTTCTCGTTTTACATAACTTTTTATTTCAATTATTTTTTTCTATAAACTATAACTTTTAAACTCGTTAGTTCCATTCGTTAAAAAAATAAAAGATTTATATTGTTGTTTGGAGAAAAGTTAGAAAACATAAAAAAATAATTTTTTCGTTACTTTTTTACTCAAATAGATAACTTTTGCTTATGTGAATGTGAATTTTTTAATTTTATTTTTTATGAATGCAATTAACACTATTAAAAATTATATGTGATGAAAAAACTACCAAAAAAAAAAGTTAAATTTTTTTTTGTAACCAAACGAAGCCTTAGACTAGTAAAGATATAAAATACAGTGATCAAAAGAAAATAAAAGAAAAAATATAAAAAGGAAAAGAATTTTAAATTTTAAATCCATATGCTTATCTGAATAGATTAAAAAATATAATAAAATAAATGACATCTATATATTAATTTTTAATTTAATTAATTTTAAATTTTATACACATTTTCTATCATGTTTATTAAAGTATTATAATGCATTAATGCTTCAACTTATTTGCAGGCTAGGCGGCAAAAAGTTGGAGACAAGCCACTGCTCTCAGTTTCCACTTTTGTACACGTATAAATTCTTTCTCATC
>JAVXUM010000017.1:33431347-33443184 GCA_035590655.1 Pouteria glomerata | reverse complement strand
GAACTTATTTTTCATTTTAAATTTTTAAAAATAAGAAAGACAATTTAAAATACATTTAGTCACTTGTATTTTTAAATTTTATTTTAGAAAATAAAAAATGAGTTAACACATAAAATAAAAAATGACAAAAAATCATTTTAAGTATTTTTAATCCAAAACAAAGAAAGTAAGGCATTTTTTTGTTTTCTTGTTTTGCGATTTTTAAAATATAAAACACATAAAATAAAAAATAAAAAACAAAAAAATTAAACCAAATGTCATTTTAACTTTTTGTATATTTAAAAAGAGAAAAAAGTTAACTTTTAGTAAATAATTTTTTAACTTTTTGTTAATTTGACAGTATTATTTTTCATAATTTAAAAAAATTTAAAACATAAAAAAATAAATTTAATTATTTTAAAAAAATAAAAAAATTAAATAATTAATAACTGGATAGTTAATTGCTCCCCAAACGGAGTCTAATTGTGAAAAGTGACCGGTACTTCACTCTACAAGCTAATTTATGAAAGTAAGAGAAACCCAAAACCACCCAAAACCGACATGCAGTTACAAGAAGAAGCAGAAGATAAAACTGAATTTGGATGATGGTCCTAATTGATTGTGACGTTTTCACGTAATGCCACTCGCTAACTAGCTAGGAACCACCAACGCTTCTTGTCAATGGCCATTTTTTTTGAAGCAGAAGGACATGTACCTGTCAATTCTCTAAGTGAGAAAACCATAAAATTTGATCTTATAATTTACAATTATATATACATATTATATGCGATTAGTAACTAATTAATATAATCTTGTCTGTAAATTTACAAGTGCAGAGTTAAGAATTTTCTTATCTTGAGTTATGAATTTAGTATTAAATTATGTTAAAAAATTTTCTTATCATAGGTTATGAATTAAATATTAAATCGAGTTATGACTTAATATTAAATTGAATTATAAATAATTAATTTAAAATATTATATGTTATTAGTATTAGTAAAACTTTAAACTAAACTTTTACCGAAATAGGCTTATACATAGATATGTCCCTGTAAATTAATATTGGATTTCAAATGTTGGCAAGGTTGATTTCTAATTTTTTTCGATCCTCTTAGAGTAACATCGAATTAGATCCTTCGTGTTGTAGATATATATATATAAAGGCTTACAATAATTGAAGACAAATAGCTAATATATATATTGATCATTTCACTTTCAAAGCATTTGGGAAAATATGCTATTTGAACAAATGATGTATTTTCTAGACTAAAATGATTTTGATATATGCACTTGTAATTAAACATGGCCATTACTTGTGTAATTGGTTAAAATTAAGAAAATGAAATAGATTATATTTGATGACATCTCTTTTATATATATATATATATATAGTGTACAAAAAGCATCACCCACCCATGCTGCACGATGATGTATGGCGACTGGAGAAGATTGGAAAAGATGGAGCTTTCCATAAGAGGCTGGCGTGCGAAGGCATTAACACTGTGCAAGACTTCCTAAAGCTGTTTAATGTGGAACCCAAGAAGCTTAGAAAGGTATGTACTATTCATCTAATTCAATTAGATCATATATATATATATATATGTATAGAGAGAGAGAGAGAGAGTGAGTGAGTACTCCTAATTGTGTATATATATTATTTTCCTGAAACACAGATATTGGGTGTTGGGATGTCTGAGAGAATATGGGAAGCAATTGTAAAGCATGCAAGAACCTGCAGTCTGGGGAACAAATTGTATAAGCTTCGAGGTCACAATTACAGCCTCACATTAAATCCTATATGTGAAGTTGTCAAGGCTGTGATTAATGGCCATACAATATTCCCCACTCTGGACTTCCCTGCCATGAATAAGGTATATAACGAATTAACTTATTTCTTTTCCTAACAATGATGTGTGCGCATATGTATAATAAAAGTATGTGTGTTGATTTGCTGCTAATGTACATATATATATATATATATTCAGGCCTATCTCGAGATTTTGGTGAGAGATGCATATCAAAATTGGGATTCCTTGGAAGAAGTTGATGGACTTCTGGAGGAGATGTCCCAACTTAACCATGGTACGTGCACTTGAGTCTCTCTTTTTATTTTTATTTTAATATTTATATTTTGGGAAAAACAAGGACCAGACCCAAACTTTTAAGCCGCACTTGAGTCTCTTTATTGCTAAGAAAAAATAAAATAAAAATTTAATGTAGAAGTGATACGACAGATTTTTTTTTTTTTCAAATAAAATAAATTAGTAAAATTTAAAACTTTTTAGTACTTTTTTAAGTAAATACCTCCCAAATATTTATAAAACATCCTTCAACCTTTGTCCATTGAATTTGCTGCGAATCATTTTTCATACTCGAGTAGTTCTCCCCGTTGAGTACTATGTTAGTCATATTTACTAAATATATTAATATATGAAAGATGATATTCTTTTAGATAATCTTACAATACGGTGAAAGTAACAATTTTTTATAATTAAAATATAACTTAATAATTTTTTTTTTTAAATACTATAACGTTATACACTATATTAATAGGTTTCCAAGTTGAAGATTGTGTACTGTTCAAGGTCTTAGCGCTAAATCGAATAATTGAAATCTTATATATACACACTGACGATATATATATATATCCATGCATAGGTGATATGGTAGAGCAACAATATCCCGATCATCATCAGAGCATGGAGCTAGATCACACCAGGAACATGCATTTCTAAACAATGGATCAACAGAGGTGGCTTCTGCATCAAGCAATGCGCATGTGGAGTGCGATGGCTGGCTGGCTAGCCCGTTCAACCCTCTTCTGTAGTCTGGTTGATGTATTCTGGCATTCACTATATATAGAATGTCTGAGTCTTCGCCAGAGAATATTAATTTAACACCCCCAATGGTCTTTCATTCATGTCCATGTTTATCTGTACAAGTGTTTGTCCCAAGAAATATATATATATATATCCTGCTAGCTAGGAGGAAGTTTTCTAGAGAAATTTGTCTAGGACATCTAGCACTATAGAGAGTTCTGTCAATTTACAGTAGTTAGTTTGGATAAGTAACTTTTTTACTTTTTAAGCTTTTAAGCCATAAAGCTATTCTCCTCATGATGTTGAATCATTAGAGAATTTATTTAGCTCAGTCAACTCTCTATTGTAGTTGATTGGCACTACTTTATTTGCTATTTTTTTTTTTTTTGGAAGTATTTGAATTTAGATTAGATATTTTAAGAGATGACATTGGTTTTGAACGTTTCACTGTAAACTTTAAACATTTCATTGTAAGCCCGCATTGAAAACTTGCTATAAATCATACTTATTTTGTAATTTTTGACGTGTCATATTTTATAAGTTATTAGGACGTAAGAATTAGATCGATTTGTCAGATAATTTGTGGAGTTAATCTATAGAGAAGATTGATCAGTTCATTAACTATATCAATATAATATGAAAGAAAATAACAAATTACTCCTGCAGAAGGTATGTGAATGAGTATATATAATTTTTCATGGGTCAAGGTGCAGGATCATTTTACGTTACATGGCTTGTTAAATGATTATAAGAATTGAACAAGATAGGGGACTCATTTTGTTCTTTTCAATATCTCGAGGATGTACATATCGATGTTGATGGTGTGAGTTTGTAAATGTGATTGATAAAATTAATACAAGTTATGCACAAATGTATATAAAAGGTGATTAACGCATGTATTGGGAAAAAAAATTCTATTTTAGTGACCCTTATGGTGATCATTATAAGCTCTTAATCCTCTTTTTTTTTTTTCACTTTTAGTAACCACCATGGTAAAAGCTATTAGCTCTTTAATCCCACTTTAGAGATAGTATGGTATTTACTTTACGCAATTTATAGCAATAGCTTTTTTATTTTTAATGACCGATAATATTTCATTTATGATTTTTTATGACAACCTTGTAAGTTAGCGATCATTAAAAATTAGCAACCTCCATCAAACAGTTGCTAAAGCTACAAAACTGCCATTAGACTATCACTAAAATCTTTTAATAATCACTTTTGACGGTCACTAAAAATTTTATTTTCAGCGGTAAAACCTTCTCTAGATATGTCTATGTAGGCTAATACATTCACCCTGCCCATTCTACCGCATTCCACTTGCTTCATTCTGACATTTGCTATTTTATTGGAACCTAAATAAAACGGACATGAACCAAGTGTAGCAAATTTTTTTGTTAATAAAATGAATAAACATACTCAATTATGTTAATGACAAATCAGAAAACGCAACAGCCCACAAGATGAACTTCACGACTTCCATGAGCGCACTGGCCAATTTCCTTGTACATCAACCCAATATCTCGAAATCAAGTAGAAAAGAATGACATATATATACACACACACACACACACATAAAACACCCAAAATTCATCCGTAACATCAAATACTATAAGAACGCGCTCCTACATGTAGTACTTTTAAATTTACCTGAAGGCAGTAGGTGTTGTACTTTCCATTCAAATCAACAATCCAATGTAACCCTTCAACGGCACGGCTGATCATTTGCTGGTATATCCATCTCCTCTGCTGCATCCTTCACATCACGATTCCCACCCTGAATTCTCTTCAAAACCTCCAACACTTCCTCCATAGACGGTCTCAATTCACTCTCATTTTGCAAGCACTGAAACGCCAACTCTGCCACATCAGCAACCATGTCCCTTACGTTGTAATCAGATTCAAACCCAATACACGGATCAACAAGCTCGTGCAACGCTCGATTCTGGATCTTACTTATAGCCATATTGGAGAGATTAATCTCGTGCCGATGCCTGGTGATGTCCACTGCCGGCTTTGAAGAAATTAGCTCAATCAAAACAACCCCAAAACTATAGACATCGCTTTTGTTCGTCAGCTGGTAACATTCGTGGTACTCGGGGTCCACGTATCCGGGAGTACCTTGCGGCGCCGTCGACACGTGGGTGGCGTCGGACGGGAAGAGACGAGAAAGCCCGAAATCCGCCACCTTGACGCAGAAGTTGTTGTCGAGAAGGAGATTGTTGGTCTTAACGTCTCTGTGAATGACGTCGGACGCGTGGAGATACGCCAACGCGCTCGCGGTTTCTGAGGCGATGCTCATTCTTGTACTCCACGAGAGGGAGCCCGGCTTTGCCCTTTCGCCGTGGAGGTGGTCTGCGACGGTGCCGTTGGGGATGTACTCGTACACTAGGAGGAGCTCGCGGCACTGTCGCGAGGTGCAGCCGTAGAGGGAGACGAGGTTTTGGTGTCGGAGGCGCGTGAGGATCTCGACTTCGTTCAGGAATTGCTCGACCCTCTTGTAATTGTGCTCGAATAATCGCTTGACGGCAACAACACGGCCATCTTTGAGTTTGCCTAAAGTTATATATGTGTGTGTGTGGGTATGGCACAGTGATCGTCAATCAAATGGTAAACATAAGCAAATTTGTCACTCTTAACTACTAAGGTGATATGTTTGATGAAGTTATCAGTTTTTTTTTTTTTTCTACTTTAATAGTTTTCTTTCTTTTTTATGTTTTAATACAAGAAAATAGAAACACAAAAACATGTCTGGTATATCATTTACAAATGTTACAAAAACAAAATTAAAGAAAATAACAGAAATGATATGAAATAGTAAGAATAATAGTGGAAATAATATTTAGTTGATGGCCGGAGAGTACTTCAAGGTGATTGCGGTAGGGGGGGGGGGAGTGGCTGTTGTTAATGGTGTATGTTTGGAGTGAAAAATATTAATATAAATTAATATAAATGACAGTCTCATAATTTTTATAATTAGAATTTTATGAAATTTTAATTTAATTATAAGAAACTATAAAATTTTGAATAAAATTATAATATTGGTTGTGTTTAGAATTAAGAAATTATATAATACTTACATGATTTAGATTATTGTACTTCTTTTCTTAAGTTATTTAGTCACCTTAGTAAGTTGTATCCCTAACAATCCTATAAATGAGGCACTCGCTTCAATATTATAAAATATACATCATACATATAAAATTTCTACACCCTTTCTTCTTTAACAAGTGGTTGAGTAGGAGTTAGCAGTGTTATGGTGGTGGTGGCAAGATGGTGGCTGTGAGGGCAATGGTTGAGAGTGGTGTTTGCAGCAATGGTGGCAGTAGAGAGTGACAATGATTGTAATTAGAGTAGTGGGCAATAAATTACTTCTGTGTTAACTTATTACTTTTTTATTATTTTAAATCTTAACTGTTTGTCTTATTTAAAAATTAAAATAGAACCCAAAAAAAAATTGTATAATGAGACTCATAAAACACTGTGTTTTTAGCCTTAAATGAGATGGATAATTGGGATTTAAAATAGCATAAAAATAATAGGAAAAAAATAACAGAGGAGCCCGATCCAACAAATTATGACAATGAGTAGTTGAGATAATATGTAACAATAGTGGTTTTAAAAAAATGAGTGACAAAATTAAAAAGAAAATTTTATTAGCAAGAAAAAAATATACTTTTTTTTTTATAATTTTTAAAATTGTTTAATTAAAAAATATAATTTTTAAAATTAAAAGCTAAAAAAAAAAGGAAACAAAAATATTATTAAACCTCTGATTATTTTATTTTATTTTTTTGAATAACTCAGAGTGTCCGAGCCAGCTTGCGCGTACCTCGACTAATCCCTGGGGGCCCTGAAGTTAACGACCGAATAAATCCTCAGTGGCCCTGAAGAGACTCTAACTAGTGATTACTAGGAGCAAACCCAAGATCTTATCAGTTGAGCTACCCCTTAGGATTATTAAACCGCTGATTATGGTTTGCTTAATTTTTGTAAGTATACACGTACCTTGATAGACGGTGCCGTATCCTCCATCTCCGAGTTCTTTTTTGGGATCAAAATAGTGAGTAGCTTTATCGAGCTCGTTGTAGCTAAATATTTGGACTCCGTTGAAGGTGCCTGCTTTTTCAAGGTCTTTTATCGAAGATGGAAAAGAAGTGTTCCGATAGGTCCAAGATGGGGTAATATATCGTTTATTGTTCTGGCGAAGATAGACGAAGAAAATGACAACCATGACAATGAGAGTAATTCCAGCAGCCCCAAACCCTGCGTGCGTACGCGCATATATAACTATGTGAGGATATGCTCTCTCTCTCTCTCAACATATATATATATATATATTCTACATTGTTGATGAGCAGAAATGAAAAGGAAATTAGGTTGAGTTTGGGCAAATTAAAAAAAAAAAAGTTAATTTTTTTTTAACTCGCTACTACTTAATTACTGAAAAATTAACTTTTTGTGTTTGTAAAAAAAAAAAAATTAATTTTTTAATTTTTTGTTAATTCAATATTTTTTTCTTTCAAATTTAAAATAAATTTAAAATGTAAGAGAATAAATTTGATCATTTAAAAAAAATATAAAAATCAAAAAGCTAAGCCATTAACTTATTTTTTCACACGCAAACTTAATTAAAAATTAATGATGCAAGGGGAACAAACCTATAGCAACTTTTCGGGGCACGTTCAAGTCATTTCCTGCAACCAAAATCGTTAGAGGCAAATTTCATCAGAAATTGGTATGTGTGAACAGTAATGGCTGGCTTGTTTAATTTGCAAGATAGAGAAGCAAATATGGAGTATGAAAAGGCCTAAATTACAGGACGAGAAGGCCTAAACATACATATATATATATATATATAATTAACATATGAAAAACTTGAAATCATGGAGAGCATGCAAATATAACAAAACTTAGGAATCCTAAATAGTTATTTGATAAATTGATCTTGTTCTTTGATTCCCTCGTGTGTTTTTCCCTAGCTATGCGTTACCCAAAAAAAACAAAAAAAAAAAACTCGCATGAATCTGTAATGTTGTTTTGACTGTTCTCATTCTGGGTGATTATGAGGGAAAAAAAAAAAAATACTTTGCGGCGCATTCTTGTACCAAAAAATAGACTTTTCGATCGTAAATAATATCTCCGATCGTAAATAATATCTCCGATCACAGATTATTTTTTAATTAAATTATAACTAAATAATTTGATGATTACATGATATAATCACCTGATAGTATTAGAAATAGAATCAGAAGAACATATACAAAAAGGTCACTTCAAAATTATTTCTTCAATAACCTCAACACTGACATGATCATTATAGTATCTCATGATCCCTACCACTACTATAATAAAATCAAGATAATGTATGTTAGACATTCTATATCTATAAATAATGAGACATATGTAAAATAAGGGACTCTCTCTATATGAGATTATCATTCTTATGACCAACTTCTAACTTAAATTTAAGAGTGTCTATGATTGGGATATATCTTAAGTCACTTTATTTTACTATTTTCTTATTTACAAATTTGCACTGAGAGATTGAACAAATAGGGAGGAAATTTTTCCCACGCAGTAATTTTCATTTGGAAATCATTAGTTACTAGTTATTCAGTTTTTTATCTTTTTCAAAATGAATAAAATTACTCGCTGCATTTTAAATTTATTTTAAGTTATGTAGGAAAAATATCAAAATAACAAAATACCGAAAAGATGCTACTTACCTACGCAAAAGCTGGAAGTTTCCTGCAAGTCTATGCAAACTCAAAAAGACCGAGATGAAGAGGAAGGGAAACTGATACAAAATAACCTATTCATCAATTTAATTACCATTAGGGCAGGTGTTGGAATGGGGTTGATCGGTGCAAAAACAGATGAATTCATCATTAGCAGAACCACAGCGCCCACCGCTGCTCTTGCAGTCACTGCAATTGCCTTCGCTCCATCGCAGAACGAACCCTTTTCTCAAAACATCCGTGAAATTCCTTTCCAACAACTTCCCAATGTCGTGGTCTTCACCTCCCACGGGTGCATTAACTGAAGCACCACAGGAATCGATTGAAAAATTTTTGTTTTCCAAACTTTCCTTGTCAAAGACAGCAAAAGAGTAATCGGCCGCCGCAGCATTGCCGGCACAAGCAACCGGATAGTACTCAAATGGAGAAGGAGAAGAAGAAGAAGAAGAAGCATTTGTTCGATCAAATGGATACGAGGAGCAATTGTAGAAGAAGAAGAGATTCGTGTAACTATAGTACTCAAATGGAGTTCCCTCGACGGTAAAATTGTGCAGAGGAATTGGGCATGTGTTGTTAGAATCGTAGATGGCGGCGGCCAAAAGAAACGACTGGTTAGGGTAGAAGACGTCTTTGATGATGTAATCGGCGTCGGAGATTCTGAGAACCGGGTTTTTGCCACTACAAGTGACCTCAAAGTTTGGGTGGCCACAGTAGGACTCTTGTTGGTTGGAAATCCAGAAAGGATAGCTTATGTCTAGGCCATTTCCGCAATTTTGAGGCATGCAGGCATCGAAATTCAGGTCCGCAGGTGTAGCTTCTTCCACTAAGAAAGCAAAGATAATGCTGATGCTAAGGATATGGAAAGATTTATTGAACATGAAGAGGCCATGGAGATTCATTTTGGGTAGAAGAAAGAATGCAGAAATTAAGAATGGAGAAAACAGCAGAGGATGAGAGATAAGGAGAGAGGTATGAGAGTTGAGGTGAGCATTTTCTAGAAAAATTTTATCTAGTAGCTAATTTAGGTTGCGTTCAAGAAAAAAAAAGTTGGCAGCTTAGTTATTAGTTATTAATTTTTTTTAAATGATTAAATTTATCTTATTAGATTTTAAACTTTTTTTTTTTAAATTTGAAGGTAAAAATATTAAATTAACAAAAAATTAAAAAATTGACTACTAAAAAGATAATTTTTTTTTTTCTTCTCAAATATAAAAACAAGTTAAATTTTTAATAACTTAGTAATAATCAGTTAAAAAATTAATTTTTTTTTTCTCTCCAAACTCATCCTCAATATGAATTAGGTTTGGGAGCTAAATAATGTATATATTTTAGGTTAACTTACAAGAGAAGTACAAACTTTTGTTAAAGCAACAGCAAGGATCTTGCTTCCCTCAACTGCTTTTGGAGCTCAAAATATCTTTAATTTACTTCAACTTCAACCATATATATGACTTCGATGCTACATGTTTGTGACTTGATTGGACAGCTTCCAATCTTCTCTCCTAGTTATGCAAATTAGGGCATCAAGGGGATTGTTATATCCACGAATTGGAATATTTCATAGAATTCGAATGACTCACTTGCCACATATCAGTCTTGTACTTTACTAGTATGTAGCTAGAAGCAAACACTTAAATCGCAATTTCGTGATCTTCTAATATTCCTACAAGGAATATACTAGCTGCAAGGTATACCCCTAAATTAATTAAAAAAAAAAAAAAAAAAAAAAAAAACCTTATAGAAACAGATAGATACATTAAAGACAACTCTAAAAATTAGCTAAATTTATAAAACCTTATATTTATTTTCAGAGTTGATTAATTTGAATTTTTTTAAAATCATTAAAAGATTTATTCGATCGTTAATTTTAATATGTTAAAGATTAATCAAAATATGCACAAAATGAACAAACACCCTAAGTTAAAATATATATATATATGTACACCAAAGAAAAACAAGGTAGGAAAATTAAGGTTGGATTAAACCAGATAGCGTGTGGAAAAGAGAACTTTTTTTAAACCAACTTTCACATGCGAAAGCAATGAAATGATCCCATGAAAGTGCTGACCAACTTGAGCTAGCCCAAGTCCTTTTCACGATAAAACTTGTCTGACAAACATTTTATGGTGCGTTTAACTTGTTATAAATATCTAAAATTTTTTAACAACTTTAAAAGATATTTATTTTTTATTTTATTGCATAAATTACGAACTTATAACTTATCTCACTTTAGGTGCGTTTAGAGTGATAAAAGTGAGATAAAATAAGATAAGTTATGAGTTCGTAATTCATGCAATGAGATAAAAAGTGAATAACTTTTAAAGTTTTTCAGTATTTTTTACTTTCTTCAGAGTTTTTTTATCATCCCAAATAGAGTTATAAATTTATTTTGATTCCCACGAAGCACGAAAAATATAAAATATGTTAGAAAATTATAGAGGTTTTCAAAGATTTTTAGAAATTTTTAAAATTTTTTAGTGATTTTTATCTGGCCAAACATTCCATTTATCTCATTTTATTTTATATTTTATTATTCCAAACACACCCTATAATGATATAACAAACCAAACACACCTATAATGGTATAAACATGTACGTACTAAGGCTGCATTTGATTTGATAAAAAATGCTAAAAATATCTGAAAACCTTTAAAAATTTTTAAAAATTATTTATTTTTCATCTCATTACACTAATTACGAACTTACAACTTATTTCATTTTATTTTATTTTTTATCACTCCAAACACATTATAAATTATAAACTGCTTATTAAAACTGGTGTAGCCCCATGAAAATTAAATTACGTTGAACATTAACATACATATATAATTAAACATATATCAATAGTTTTTTTCTTAAAATATTTAGGATCTCGTATTTTCTTAGGATCGGGGAGCTGACATTGCTCCCCGATGTTAGTTCCAAACATCAGATCAGAACCCGTTGAATTAAAATTTTATAATTAAAATTAATTAATTTATTTTTAATTTAACAAATATTTAAATAAATTTAAATTATTAAAAATTTAATTCAATGGTCCACAAACTTGATATTACGGGACTAATATCGCACATCAATGTCAAGTCTCCCCTTTTCATTTTCTTAGACTTCAATTGATTGTCAAAATTTGCTTAAATATTAATCCGGCATTGCCTTTAAACGCGTCTAGGGTCCAAAATGTCCACGAACTAGACCGATTGACTTTAAACCCACAAACATCGCCCGAATCAGCAAGCCACTAGCCTTAAAGCTTTAGTTAACCCCTAAGACTGGCCTAGTGGGCTGGAATCCACTTATG
>JAVXUM010000017.1:33329420-33341342 GCA_035590655.1 Pouteria glomerata | reverse complement strand
GTTTTTGTTTTTTTTTTTTTTTTTAATACCAATGAACTAGGGTTTATTGGGTTTAATTTATTTTAAGTCTTATATGACTTTTTTTTTTTACTAAAAAAATTAATTTGTTTTTGAAAATTTTTAGGCTTATTAATTATATTCATAAAAAATAAGAATTATCTAAACCTAATGAAACTAAATTATTGATGATGAGGCAATCTTGACAAGGTAACTAAAATTTTAAATATATAGCATGAATCAAATTCATAAGTTGAACAATTGGATTGTAAGATATGGTTAATATTATATATATATATATATATCATCGGAGGACCACAAGCCAAATGAATGTCGGAAATCGTAAAATTCAGTAATGCTTTTCACCATTGAACAAACTCTGAAATATAGTAGTCCACTTAAATATTTTGGAATTTGAATTAATCAACTTGAAATTATACTAAAATTTAAGATAGAGAGTTATTTTATTTAATAATTATTGAAAATTTTAAAATTAAAATATGTAAGAATAAGAGAGAAAAACACCAAAATTTATAGTGACTCAGCTTTCCTAGGTTTTGTCCATTACATTATAATTATTACGTCGAGAATTATAACAAAAAATATTCAGTACGTCGAGAATTACAATGAAGAAAATTAAGTCATCTCAAAATATAAATACCCCCATTTATACACATTTTTTTTTTCACTTCTTTGTCTACTCTTAACCTCTCATTTATACACATGAAAAGGGAACTTCAATGGATACATCATTAAATAATTAAGTAATAATAAAAAAAAATTATGACATTTGGCTACTCTATCATTATAGAAAGAATAACTAACAATAATATATTAAAAAATTAATAATTCGTAATAATTATTATTAAAATAGTAATATCACTAACTCCTAAAATGATGGAGTAACTATAATAAAAAATTTTAAATAATTACATTTTTATGATGATCTTAAATTCATCACAATTAATTAATTTATATTACTCAAATTTATAATAAAGTTCCTATCTAAAATTGTCACGCCCCTAACATAATTGTCCGGAATAGACAGCATGAGAATATGGAATCTAATAAAAACATAAAATAAACATGTGCTAAGGTTAAGTCTTAATATAATAATCACAATCAGAGTATCTAACATCGTCCATTATTCCTATATTAAAGAAATATAACATAACAATATTATTATACAATCACAAATATCATAAGTATTGGGACCCACAACCCGAGTCGTACAAATAAAATATAATAATCTCATAAAATATAAAAGACTCTCTAGGTCAATCCAACAGTCAACTCAACTTTTGGTGATCACTTCCTTTTTTCCCTAGATAACCTGTAATATAGATGGGATAAGCGAACTCGCCTAGTAGGTAGGACAGTGTAAGTATGCACTAGTAAACATAAGCAACATGGTATCATATTCACAATAAGCTCCACAAAAATATAAATAACAAATACACATATTTCATGCAAAGAAGTGTAATGTAATGCAATAGTCAATGCAATCCTAAATTCTCTATCTACCCCCAACTTTATTTTGGGACGAGTAACACTTAGCCAAGCATGCGAGATCACCAACTACACCATTTTCAGTGTTTATGGCAAACGCATATATATCTCATATAAATATACCATATAAGAAACCGTGTTACACCCTCACAGGTGTAAGACTCAGGGGCACCATGCTACACCCCATGGCCCTTCTGCTAGAGAACCGTGTTACACCTCTAATCGGGCATCCGCCTATCCTATGCAGGCATCTGCTTATTCCAAGCAGGTATCCAGCTGCAGTCCGAAGAAATTTCATAATCAATAAATCTCATATTTACGTCCCAACTTCATATGACTAAACTCAAGTCATATATATCAAATAAGGATCATCCGGTATTTCTCAAAATTTATTTTGTTCATTTTATAAAAATATTGATCCTATCAATATATATAACACGTCATATCACAAGGTAGCACTTTCGGCTAACCAATGCACATCATATCAACCGGATGAAACCACCTCAATTCAATACATATGATATGGCCAATCATGTAATTAAATGTTAATTCAATATAAAATGCATTAATATCCCAGATATTTTGTTTCAAAAACCTAAATGTCAGTGTTTTGGAAGAATTCGACACTACACTGGGCACCATGGCCATCCCACAGGGAGCCATGGGTGCCCTACAGCACCACAGGCGCCCCACAGCAACTCATGGGTGCCCCACAGAGACCCATAGGCACCCGACTATAACAGATTGGGTCACAGGAACTCCAACGTCGTTTTTGGCCACTTTTGGGTTAAATCTAACCCCAATTCAAGCTCTAAATCAACAATCATTCACATATAAATGTTCCTCTACATTCATATCATAGTTCTATAAGTTCAATTTAAGAAATAATTCAAAAACATGCAATAATTTCACGTATATATGCATGTATATACACACAGTCGTATATATATACGTATACAAATTTCTCCACAGATCACCAAATCATGCATATAAATATACCAAAACGATCCTTACGACATCTAAAATATAAATATAAGTCTCACTTACCTCGAATCCGAAGAGAAACAAAGAAAAATGAAAAAACCCAGTTTGCTCTTCAAACTTCCCGACTCGATTTCTCCTTCCTTGGTTTGAACTATGGGAAACAGACTGCACCACATCGATCATCACGTCAATATCTCCCTAAATCGACCAATCTTTCGCTCCCAATCTCTCTCTCTTTTGTTTCTCTCTCCTCTCTCTTTCTTCTCTGTCTTTCTTTCTTATTTTTGGAACCCACGACCGGCCAAGAAAAAAAAAAAGAAGAAAAGAAGAAAATGAAGAAAAGAAAAAGAAAAGAAGGAAAATAGCTAGGCTCTTGGCCTACTTTGTCCGACCCAATATTTCCTCGGGCTCAACTGGGTCCAAAAAATTTAAAATAATTCAACTCAATCTAAATTTAAATATATCAGCGGTCCAAACTAATACATAATTTGCCAGATTAAAATATGGGGTGTCACAAAAATAACAATATTATGTTAGGGTAGTTATTCTAAAATAATTAGTATCAATTTTTTTTTTTTTTTAATTTCAAATTCACAAATAGCACAATCTTATTTTAGTTAAGTGGGTTAACTCTTTAGTTTTCTTCACTATACATACATATAAATGTCACACATGAGGAGCAACAACCACATGTTTCAGCGAGGACTGAGCAACATTTTCTTCCAACATTCTGAAATACGCGTGAGGAGCCCAACCTGCATATACAACCAAGAAAACAAAGATAATTGAACAAGTTAATTAGCAATCCAAGGCAAGAATCAATTAATATATATGCATGGAGGAAGGAACAATGACTTGATCAAAAGCTACCAGATTTTAACACCTAATATCAACAAATCAATTTAACTATTTCTAATTGTTCGTTATTAACAATGATTTTAATAGGTACATGCGTAATCAATTGTTAAAAATAAAACAACACCGATTGATCATTGCATCCAAGGAAAGACGTGAGTAGTACACAAATTAATTTTACCCATTGGATTTTGTAAGTGTGAGATTGTTTTGGAGGTGGAAGTGTTACATTTTTTGATTTGCGGATGCTCCATTAGTTTTGAAATTTGTAATTAAAATTTAATAATTCAAATATATTTATATTTTTTAAATTAAAATAATATGAATACAACTGAACTATCGAATTAAAATTAAACAGTCTCAAACCAATGTCATGAAACTGACATAACATGGTTACAACACTCCTTCTTTTTACATTCACACTGTTGGCACTGATATATATATGTTAGCAATAACTCTGAACAAAATTAGTATTAAATTTCTTATATAATTGAAACTTTTAACAAAAAATTTAAATAAAAAAAACTATGATAATCTATGAATTTTTTTTTTCAAAACTTTAGTCCCTATTGCATATATTTTGGTCTCTCTCTCCTTTTAATTAATTTTTGATAAGTACCATAAAGAAAACACAAATTATGGTACTTTAATTTAAAAAGTTTAATTTTTTAAAAATCATAATTGGATAAAATTTAAGTTGACAATTTTGATTTGTATATGATCCCACATCAAACTACGAATTACAACCTAAGAATTAAGGAAGAACCATACCATTCAGAGTGTGTGGGAATGGGAAGAAATGCAGGTAGCATAGTGAAGAAATCATTGTTCCTGCAATGCAATGTTGACGCATTACAATCTATATATATATATATTAATACTGTCGTTTATTTGACGGACAAGAAAACGAACCTATGAAGGCTCCGGCAGCAACATCCGTCCAATGATGCCAATAGTCGTCGACACGAGAAATTCCCACAAGAGCAGCTAAAAGATAAGGAAATATAATAGTGCAGAGTTTTGCAATGCGACCCCTTCCATCAAATGCTCTAACTTTTCCCGACAAATACCATGACAGGAAACCTAGACCTGCAAATGACCCTGCATGTATATACATACATACATACATACATACATATGTCGTATGGCCCAAACCCAATTAATTGAACATATGAAATATTGAATGTCGAAGACTAAAATTTAAATGCATAAAAGATCTGGAAATCCCTTCTCTTCTAGAAAAGATTATCAAAATTAATGATGTGCCAACATAGTTTTTGTAAACATAAATCATCTTAATCGATTTTTTTATTTTTAAATCACACATGCACACTTAGAACTATTGCGGTGGCCCAAACTCGATTGACCCAACTAGTTCGATTCTATTTTTAGCGAGCTTCGACAATAATATAAAAAAAAAATTGCTCTTGTGACAAGCTAAACATAAATTTAGGTCATTTTTTTTTTTTTTTTTCCGAGTGAACTTGAGTTTATGTGTATATGTCAAAACTTGTTCTTGTTTTTGTTTAGGTGAAAAATTCTGAAAATCTCTAAAAACTTTTACTTTTTATCTTACTACACGCATTATGAACTCAGAAATTATCTCATTTTATTTTACTTTTTATCATAGCAAACACCCTCTAAATAGTTATATAATTTAGATTGCATATATATTTATAATATTTATTCTCGATGTATTTTGTATATTGTGAATTTATGAACGGATTTTGACTTATATAGGCACTGTTTGGGATTCAAAAAATTAAAAAAAAAAATTCTAAAAATCTTTGAAAACCTTCGAAAATCTCTAAAAGTCTTTAAAATTTATTTCACTGAACGAATTACGAATTCACAATTTTTCTCATTTATCTTATTTTTTATCATTCCAAACACACCCATAATTATTCTGATAGTAAATTTAAAATTTTATAAATACCCAAAATACAAGATCGAGCCAAGCTTAAGTAAAACATATAACCCTAATACTTATGCATGAGATTGAACCAATTTTGATCACCTCTACCAACACTGGAAGCCATGTATGCTTCACTTGTATAACAATATCTAAAATATTTGGATGAAATGAAAATCTTGTAGTATTTTTTATAAAGGTTTAATCAAATTATACAATATAAAAGTAGATCCATCTGTGTACTGTGGTGGAGTTCCTCAGGTTGACTCTAATGGGCCTATTTGGGCTAAATTTTTCTGTCTCCATAAAAATTAGACAAGAAAAAGGATTAATGTACGTAGCTCAGGCTGACTATAATGGGCCTATTTGGGCTCCCAGCGAAGCTGTGACCCAAAATCTAATGATGTTGCGGTTTAAACGCCACATAACCCTTTGGCTCATTCTATTAATTGAGAAAATTGTCGCAAAGTGCCACTCAGGCGCTATCGGATTTGAAATGAACTTGGTTAACTGTTTAACGGGAATATGGCAGCCGAAGTAGAAATTGAAAAAATTCCTTAACAAGTTTATTTTCTATTTTCATTTTTTATCACCGTAATGGCAAATTTTAAAATAATCCCAATTGGGATCATAAAATGACAACTTTACCCTTAACTCATTTTTTGCCCCAAATTCTTTAACTGGGCATCCCGAGGCAAAAAAAAAAGTATTTGTCAATATGTTTTCTAATAGATAAATAAATTTTGACCAAATTTGAATTTGAGCTGAAAAATTAGCATTTTACTCCTAAACTCATTTTTTTTTTGCCAATATTTGTATTATGATCTTTCTAAAAGGTAGAATTACTTAACATGTTACTTTTTAACTAATCAAACTTAGACTGAAAATTGATCTTTTCTTCTTGGGTTTGTTTTTGGTCAATATTTGCATTATGGACTTTTCAACAGATTAAAAATTATTTATTAAAATGTTTTTTTATCAATTATATATATTTTAGCTTGATCCATTCTTAAACCAAAAGATGAGTGTTTTATCCTTGAACTCGTATTTGTATCTTGTGCTTTCCAAAATATTTGTTTGCACATTTATTATCAATTAAGGCTTAGTTTGGAAAGTAAAAAAATTAATTTTTTTCACAACTAACTAGTAGTTAATTACTAAAAGTTAACTTTTTGTGTTCGGAAAAAAAATTAATTTCTTAGTAGTTAACTTTTTGTTAATTTAACAATTTTACCCTTCAATATTTTAAAGAAATATAAAATGTAAAATAATAAGTTTGATCATTTTAAGGAAAGATAAAAAAACTAATAACTACTAGTTACAGATTTCAAACGGGCCGTAAGAAAAATTTAGAGGCAATTCAAATTTGGGCCCAAAAAATGAGCTTTTACCCTTGGTCGATTTTTGTCCAAATCTTTCCAATCATGTTTTCTATTTTTGTTTTTCTAATAAGGAAACATGGATTAAAAAAAAAATTAAAAAAATTGAAAACGGCATACAACGGCTAAGCAGTACTTATACAATACATGATCTTCGTACAGACACTAATTTAGTGAGTAGCTTTTACTTACATGAAGTGTGCCCACTTGGGAAACTTTTGTAACCTTCCTTTATAACCTTCAAGTTTTGGTTGGTACACATCACATCCATTGTAAAAGGATCAAACACCTGGACACTAAACATTAAGTACAATACACACAGATATATATATATATATGTATTTTTATTTAGATATTCACAAATTGTAGTAATTGAACGCTCACAAAATGTAGTTAATAAACACATGCAGGGCGAATTCAAATTTAATGCGTGAGTGGGTTCTAATTATAAGATATATGAGGTGTTTGAAGATAATTTTTAACAAAAAAAAAAAAATTACTAATTTTTGTTTTTTGAATATTTAGTAAATTATTAATTTTTGTCACTTTTTTATTTAGGTTTAGTAACTTATCAACTCAAAAGTTATTAAAAGTTACTAAAAATTATTAATGATTACTAAAAATTATCAAAAATTATACTAAACACCCAATAGTTATAAAAAATTACTAAAATTATTACTTGTTTCATTCTTAACGTACCAAAAATTATAACTAACAATTTTTGGTTAAAAAAATTATTAAAAATAGCTAAAATTTAGATTTCAAAACAGTACCTATGTAAATTTTCATTGATAAAAATAGTCAAAAATTAATATATATGAGGCATAAAAATAAATAAAAACTTACAAAAAAAAAAATTCTGATTAAACCTTTTTACAAAAAATGAGACGAGTGTATCTATTAGAAGAAAAAACAAGATTAAGAAAATGTATTTAAAAACTTTGATTTTACCTTTTATAAATCTAATTGTACTTGGATTAGATATTTTTTATTTATACTATTAGGTTAGATTTTATTTATTTTTAATTGAATGCACATAATTGGTATTGAGCTATTTTTTTATGGAATAGTTTGGATTAATTATTTTTTTGAGATGAAAACAACTAAAGGTAATATTAAAAAAATAATAATATATAGTAGGTAATAAAAAAAATTAAAATTTTAAGGGTGGGCACGTGCCCCGGCCAATGCCTAGCTCCGCCCGTAAACATATGCGTACATGGATATAGATACGGATATAAGTATAGATATAGATATATATAAAATTAAATATGTATATATATATAGTTTCATAGTGAAATAAAGGTTTGAGAAGGTGGACACACCGGCACTCCATCAGCAAAGCACCTCCAGAAGAAATTCGGCCGGGGTCGACCTACCGCGTCTTTGATTGAATCAGTTATAACTCCGGTAATCAGTACAGAGAAGAAAACGCCTGCATTCAATTGCATATACAATTGGTATCATTATATCGACATAAATGTTGGGCCTATATAAGTGAATACGAGCAACAAAAATATAAAATATGCCAAAAAAAAAAATATAGGAAGATATATATATATATATAATATAAAAGAAAAAAAAAAAAAAGTACCTAATGTGGCATGGTGCAAATCATAAACATCCCTTCTGGAAACGTAGTAGAGGAGAAAGACTACACAAGGGAACAACACTGCATAAATCTGTTTGCAGAAACATTAAATAAATATTGGGTGTATCCTAAATTCTGAAAATCTCTGAAAATTTTTAAAATTTATCTCACTGCACATTTTACGAACTTACAATTTATCTCATTTTATCTCACTTTTTATCATACCAAACATCCTCCATTGTCCCTTGAAGATCACATAGTCGGACTCTACGTCAGGGACAAATTCACATTCCTTTCACAGATTGGCATCATCAAAAAACACCCCTCTCTCTCTCTCTCTCACACACACACACACTCACACATATATATACATATATATATCCCATTTGGAACTTTAAAAATAATTAAAAATATTAGAAATTTTTAAAAATTATTTATTTTTTATTTTAAAAATTCATAATTTTTATTAAATTTTATTTATTTGGTCACTCTAAACGCTTCCATAGTCTAGATACACACACAACTTATAAATTTAATAAAAATTTATATATATATACACATTACATATATATATATACGTAATGTGTATATATATTTACGTGATAGATGTAGAATGAAAATTAATGGGATGGGACGGAGTAAAATTAGAGATACATACGGGAACAGCCCAGAAGGGTATGGTGTCTGCTTTGAAAGGGAACTTCAGATCAGCCATCATATCCTTCCCGACATAGCGATGAAAAGGTTCAATCAGATTCAAGAAGGCAATTATCGCTGCCAGAAGCAGAAGAATCAGCCAGTCGTGCAGATGAGCTCTTGCCAACTTGCCTCCGTTGGATTTGATAGTATGAGATACATACTGCTCGTTCCCCATTTTCACCCCCAACTATACCCTTAATTTACCAAATTCAAAAGTATTAGAAGAAGAATGACCTTTTGGAGTAAAAATGATCATGAATGAAATTCACTTCCAAAACCATGCATACATATAATTAATAAAAGTCATGAGGAAAAAGCAAATAAAAATGAAGGCTACAATTCAAGTAGGAATAAAAACCTTTGGCTATATTTTCTATAAGCATTAATTCAAGACATCAATGATGAAAAGTAATACCATCGAAAGACACGTATCTCTGTCTGAATAATTACACTTTAATCTCTAGAGTTTGGATTAAAAAAAAAAAAATTACACACACAATTTTTATCTAATTTAAAAGTTAAGACATGACCTTCTGTAATTTAAATTAAAATGCAAAATTCGTGAAATATATTAAATTTAGTTAGAGTTATGTCTCCTCTTATATCATTGTTGTTAAGAAAAAAAGAAAAAATTTTGTCTATGAATTTATATTAAGTCTCTCAAAAAAATTAAAAAAAAAAAAAATTATTTTACTCAAACATGAAAATAGATAAAAATAGATCAGTTTGCAAAAATATTTTTTGCTCTAACCAATTTGATTCATAAGACATACATAAATTTAGTTAAATTTAATAAATTTTATAAATTTTGCTCTTTAGTTCAAATCACAATAGCAAAAGCTATATAAATTTTGTCAAACTCTAAATAAATAAAATATAATTAACTCAATACCTTATTTATTGTCGTAGGTTTGCACGTTAGTAAGCAGGTCAAGCATGGTAGCACTAAGAATATTTTGTTTTGAGAATAATGATAGGTAAAGATTATTAGGATATTTTTTACCCTCTATTACATATATTTAGGTGAGGGGATAACAATTATTCTATAGTAATCATTATCCCTATATGGGGATATAAGTATTATCCCTATATGGAGAGTAATAGAAATTTTTTTACCCTATTTCTTACTACTCCCGTAAAATTTTACAATTCTTTACAATTAACTTTTATTTTTTTAGAACTTTTAGCATTCTAAACGTAATATAATTATTACCAGATAATATTTACTCTTTTATTTCAAACATAAATACCGTAAATTTATTATCCTAATAATCGTTACCTGGGTAATAATTATTCTCACAATCTGTTACCCCCAAATTTTTTACCTCATATGAAACATATCTTAATAATATAATGATAGTAAAAACAGACATGGAAAATTATAAATTTCCCTTTTTGCAAAAAGAATTAAAAACTTAAACCAAAACTGAAAGCAGTCGCAAAATATTTTCATAAACAACAATAATGCCATAAAAAATCACCAGATCAAAAATTAACTGTGAACAGGCAGACAAATTATTAGTTGATATTTACATTCATCAACCATTGCAGGGTATGTTCTAGAAAACAAATGTGCATGAAAACAAATAGATAAAGATATATATACATACATATACATATGGGTGACGGGAGGAGACATTATGAACCACGTCTTGGCGAAGAAGGATATATTAAGTAGAACGTCTTGATACTTACCAAAAAAAAATTAAATTTGGATATTGAAGAGAGGGAAAGGCAGAGAGAAAGGGAGAGGGAGAAGAAAGTGTACCGTTGGAGGAGGAAAATGATGGGAAGAACTCCGAAGAAAATGCCCAACAATCTGGATTAAAGAAGACTGGAGATGGGAGGACATCTATACATATTATACATATATTTATAATGAAATGTTGTACAGTTAATGAATGCCATCTTTGATGAAGGATGTGCAGGCAGCTAAACGTTCGAAATAATATTAAAATATCCCAATACCGAACTGCCATTGCTATTAAAAGATTTGAGACTTATTCCCTGGATAGCATGCCAAGCGGCCTATTGATTACCATTAAACGATGAATCTAATATGCCTTTACACTTAGGTATTGTAATTTTTTTTTTTAAGAGCAAGAAAATTTTTTTTTAAAAATATAAACAAAATATAATATTTTAAAAACATTTTACATTAAAATAAATAAAACATTAAAACAACGAAGGTCTCCCAAAATTATAAAATTTCTCTAAAACAAACATCATAAATATATATATATGTATGTATAGAATGAGAGAGAATATTTTAACTCTTTCCCCAGGTGACACTCTTTATAGAATCACAAAAGTATCAAGAGCTAGCTTACTTTATTTATTTATTTATTATTATTATAATACAATCATGAGTTCTAAAATAAAATTATTATGTAGTTAATTGAAATAAATCTAAAATAATTCATACAAAATTTGGAACTTATCTACGTCCAATTGAATTTTTATATCAAGTTAGACCAATATTGAATATGAAATTTAATTTATTATTTTTTTTTTTGTGACGAGAAATCTACTCCCAGACACTGGCTGGGTTCGCCGGTAGACGTATTCTAACCGACCCTAGGAAACTCTAAACTCCGGGTGCTAGACATTGCTTTCATTTCCCAACACCATGCGAATCCAGAGCGCTCAGGAAGGATTCGAAACCGCGATCTGAGGAGTTGTCCTAAACTTCGGGCTCAACCCTGCTCCACTAAACTAAACCCATGGGGCTAAATTCAATATTATTATAAATAATCACCTACAATAATTCTCATCCAATTAAATTTGTAGTCAAATTAAATTTATAAAATTAATATTAATTTTGTTAAAATTATATGAGTAATGAAATCTATTAAAACTCCAAAATTAAGCATGTTTGGACGAGAACAGAACCAAAATGAATAACTCTTAAAAAGTTGACACTTAATTGAACTAGAATGAATAATATTATACTACGAAAATATAAATTATTACAATATGGTGTAAATTATTTTTTG
>JAVXUM010000017.1:33309458-33329320 GCA_035590655.1 Pouteria glomerata | reverse complement strand
ATCAAAATGACCCCTACGACGTCTAGAGTACGGATCTAAGTCCCACCTACCTCGAATCTGAAGAGAAATGAAGAAAAAAGTTTCGAACTCCAAACTTTAAACTCTAATATCTTCCTCCTCGCTTCGAATCTCGAGAAACCGACCGCACAACGACGATCACCGCGTCGAAAACTCGCCAGATCGACTATTTGTTTGCTTCACAACTCCCTCTCTCCTCTTCTGGTTTTCGCGCAGAAAACAAAACAAAGGAAAAGAAACAGAAACGAGGAAAGAAAAAAGAAAGAGAAAAAAAAGAACTTGGGCCTTGGCCCACTTTGTCCAGCTTAATCTCAATCCGAGCTAATTCAGCCCGTGAAAAATATAAACATATATTTAAACTCATTTTAATTATTTCATTTTTTCAAAAATAATACAAAAATATACTAAAATAAAATACTGGGCATTACACAAAATTACAAATATACCCTCGTAAATACCTTTAATTATTGTGCACCGCAAAAATAAAATTGACTTTTTATATACAAAAAAATAAAAATTACTTTTTTTTTTAAGGTTTTTTTTTTTTTTTTTTTTTTCTTTGGGGATCATCCATTAAAAATTGTCTCTCTTTTTTTTTTGGAAGAGTGGGCAAATAAAATGATGCCACGTGCACAAATTGTTCGGAGGCCTCTCCCTATATCCAACCCTAAATTCACTCTCTTGTGCTTCCACTTTGCTATTACAGCCTCGCAAATCTTAAGGAAGCGCAAACCAAGAGAGTTCATGGAAGTGAGGTTAGCTTTAATCACCCGCCAACTCTTGCTTCCTTAACCCCTTTGATCTGTAAACTACGCACGATTTCCAACACTCTTCCATATTACATGCATGCATGTGAGATTCATGTGCACAGATGAAAGCTCTCTTTCAAACTTAAAGTACGTACAATTTTGCCATCAATTTCTCTATTTTAGTTTTCATCCTTAAATATAAAAATTATTAATAAAAAAAATACCACACACACCAGTATTTTTATTTCTATACTCATTCTTTAGTTATTTCTAATAATATATTTAATTCTTAATATTCAGGAACAAAAAAATCGGTTCTTTATATATAAAAAATTAACTTTTCTTCTAAATGACCCTATACTATAATATCTAGCAAGTAAGAAGAGTCATATTGAACCTACAAAATTTGAATTTTAAATTTAAAAAAAAAATAATAATTACATTTTGAACTTTAAATAATAAAAGAAGTAACAGTTGCCTTTATTAATTATATTATTTCGAATTACTAAAAAATTGTCACATCAACGAATAATAAAGAATAAGTACTAAGAATATGTTAGGTGTAGAAGATTGAATAACGACCTTCTATGTCACTAAATAATACTATAATATTCTAGAATAGAGATTGAGATAAGAAAATTATTAGTAATATTTTTATACAAATCATTTCTTAAAAAAAAAAAAGAATAAGAAGAAAAAAAGACTTTGATTTTCTATATGTCGATATCTATAAAGGACATATATAAAAGCTTTTTTCAAAGTTAATGAATCATTAAAATTAATTGATTAAGATTAAGTTTAAAATAATTTTTTATTAATTTTATAAATTATTATTTCTCTGAATTACTATATATACCTTCATATATTTCCTACTTTCTCGAACTTATTAAATTAAAATTTAACAATTAAGGCACATTCACTTATTTACTTATTTCAATCAAACCATTTGAGTATCGTTATTCGAAAATTGGCATCTAAAACTATGTTCGTTCTCAAATCTATTTCTTCCAAAGAATATAACTGAATCCAACGTACCATTAAAGGGTCCGACATGGCTATATTCAAAGAGTTTGGCAACACTCTATATATATATATATATGACTTAGCGTAATAATGAAAGACTTGTAAAAGCGCCCATCTCAAAGTAAAAGCCCATTTCTTCCAAAGACACTAACAAATCCCCACCAAAGAAAAGAACTCAGCTCAAACCAAAGTCAATCTAAGCGCAAAGCTCTCTACTAGAACTCCAAAACTACTAGGCCCCGCCACCAAATGGATCCACCACCGCCAGTCCTTCCCCAGACCCCCTCCACCGCTTCCGCCGCCGCAGCAGCAGCTCCGGCAATCACCACCCAGCTCAGCTACCCTGACTCAGCCAATTCCTCCCCTCGCTCCCGTCACGCTGCAGACACCTTGGACGAGTCCCTTCCGGCAATCCCAGGCGCAAAACTACGCTTCATGTGCAGCTACAGCGGGCACATCGTCCCCCGCCCCAACGACAAGTCCCTCAGCTACGTCGGTGGCGACACCCGCATGGTGGTCGTCGACCGCCATTCCTCCCTCTCCGACTTCTCCTCCCGCCTCTCCCGCACCCTCCTCAACGGCCGCCACTTCACCCTCAAGTACCAGCTCCCCAACGAAGACCTCGACTCCCTCATCTCCGTCACCACCGACGACGATCTCGACAACATGATCGAAGAATACGACCGCATCAGTTCTTCGAATCCGGCGTCGAAACCCGGTCGCCTCCGCTTGTTTCTCTTCCTCGGCAAGCCCGAAACCGCCGCCTCAATGGGCTCTCTTCTCGACGACGACAAGTCTGAGACCTGGTTCGTCGACTCCATAAACGGATGGGGCTTGCTCCCGAGAGTACTGTCGGACTCCGCCGCCGACAGCGTGGTGGAACTAGACGGGGTGGTTGTTCACAGCGACTCTTGTGGAGATCTTACTGCCCAGAATGAATTTCTGGGTTCTAATCCCGTGCTTGATTCGCCATTGCTAGTGGAAACAACAAGTACATCACCTGCTGGGTCGACCTCTTTGTCTCCGGCAATGTCGAACTCGCCGCCGATCAAGGTTCGGGTTGAGGATAAGATGGCTGGGTTAGAAGAACGATTCTCACATATGACCGTTGCTGCCGCTGCTCCTCCTCCTCCACTTCCTGCGGTTATTGTTGCTGGTTCG
This sequence comes from Pouteria glomerata, assembly GCA_035590655.1. NCBI lineage: Eukaryota > Viridiplantae > Streptophyta > Magnoliopsida > Ericales > Sapotaceae > Pouteria > Pouteria glomerata. The sequence continues at coordinate 33,326,369 of JAVXUM010000017.1, read as the reverse complement.
GCTACGGTAGTCACGACGGTTGGTGGGGGTTTTTCTCCGGTTGTTTCCGGCGAGCATGGGAGTAGGGTTTTGTCGGATGATGAAAGGTCGAATCAAGGGATGTCAAGTGGGATTCGGAAACCACCATTGCCGCTGCAGACAATGCAGCGCAAGCTTGTGGATGGTTATAGTTCGTCTTCTTCACCTGATTCGAAGCTCGCAGCAGGGGGTTTCAATTTGCCTTCCCCTGATTCAGTAGCAAGGTACTCCCTTCATCTCTGCTCATTGCATTTTTTCTCCCGGGTTGAGACTCGAGAGCCTTCATTTGATTAGTTTTAGGCTTCCTTTGAGAATTAGCAGCTGCTAACTCAGTTATTAGTTTTTTTTTTTTATTTTTTTAAATAATTATATTTATCTTTTTATATTTTAATTTTTTTTAAAATATTCAAAGATAAAAATATCAAATTAAAAAAATTAAATAATTAATTATTAAAAAATTAACTTTTTCTTTTTGTATTTGAAAAGAAAAAAATTATTTTTTTTAGTAATTAGTTCGTAACCAATTATAAAAAAAAAATTAACTTTTTTTTTTTTTTCTCAAACCAAATCTAAAGCTATGAAATTGCTAGATAAAAATAATAAAATAAATAAACAAATTTACAATGGAAAACTTAAATTCCATCTTAGTTTGGGGTACCCAAAAAAACTTTGCTTTTTTTCTTTTTCTTAATTTTTTTTTTTGTATATAACTTTTTTTATTAAAATTTAATTTTTTAAAAATTATAATTTTTAGACATATCAATTGTATTTTAAAAAAATTAAAAAATTCATATTCGTTTGATAAAATCTAATAAAAAAAATAGCTTTTCGTTACTTTTTATTTTTTTTTTGTTAAACTAATACTTTTTATTCAAACCAACGTGAATTCCTTTATTTTTTTTTGTTTTTTACAATTGTGATTAACAGCCAAGGTATGACAGTTATTAAAAAAATTAAATTTTAATAAAAAAATCTTAATAGACGAAAGAAATAAAAAAATAAAAATAAACTTTTGCATACCTAAATCAAAGCTTAACATAATTTTATCTATTTTTAAAGTGTATTTGAAGTGATTAAAAATGAAATAAAGTAAAATAAGTTATGAATTTATAATTTGTACAATGAGATAAAAAATTAAATAATTTTTAAAAATTTGAAATAAATCAATTGAAACTTTAGTTATATAACATTACCTTTGGTTTTCATTTCTTTTTTTTGGAGTGGTCTTTTATAATTAAGACATTTGATATATACAATTGGGTGGGAAATAAATATATTTTACCCTGTATTTTAACTTAAGAAGCGCACGACAATCGTACGGTTAAAAAAAAGTAAACAATAATTAATATTTTACCATTACAATCGTACGGTTAAATAATATATTTTAAAAGGTAACTCGGCGATTATATCAATATTTATAATATTGAAGTGTCAAATCAAACAATATTTATTAAATTTAAAAAATATATAATATTTACACAAGTGGATAACTTAGAATTAGTAATCCATTGAGAAAAAATATAATTTTTAGCTAAGTGAGAAAAAAATAAAAAAAAAATAATTGAGATACTAGTATAATTCTTAAATAGATAAAGATAAGAATAATAAGATATAATCATAATTTTGAGGACAATTGTCCTCGTTAAATCTTGGATTGTTTGGTTGATGAAAACTAATCAAATATCATCAACTTTTAATTATTTTTTTGGTATCTTTTTAATTAAATTTTATCATATATCATTTTTATGTTAAATTTTTTTACTTTTATTATATTTTTTTAATTAAATTTTAACCATCCAAACATCCCCTTATATGGATATTCGTTGTCTGATGTGCACATATCAAACCATGCTAACTTTTTTTTGCGAAGAAATGTCAATTAATGGTGTTTTTAAAATAATAAAATAAAATGAGATAAATTTTAAGTTCATAATTTGTGTAATAAAATAAAAAATAAATAACTTTTAAAAATTTATAACAAAATCTACCACGTTAAACAGAATCTAAATAGCATTTTATAATTTCATTTTACATGACTTTGTAATTTTTATAAAAGATATTTTAATTATTTAATAGTTATGATGAGAAACAAGACGACATAGTATTAATGATATGTAAATATCACAGGCTTATTAACTAATTTAACTAGTAGCATTTATTTGGTATACTAATCCAAATAATAGGTAGTTATAAAAGTTGTTGCGGGACCAAATTAATTTTTGATTGTCACAGATTTTAATTTCTTCATCTTAAATGACTTTTTTTTTTAATCAAAATTTTATTTTCTTTTTTATTTAATCATTTTTAAGAATGTTATTTTCATCCACGTAAAAAATTATCAAAATAATACTTCCAAATACAAAAATTCATGTATATATAAAAAATAGTCTTTTAACCAAAAAATAGTTTTTTTTTTTAACTCATACGTAAATTTTTCTATATTTTATCTTTTATTTTTATTTTTTTGGTTAAATACGAGAAATATATATGCCTAAAAAATATGAAACAAAAAAAAAAAAAAAAAAATCAAATTTTAGTAAACAAAATGTTGTATAAGACAAATTAACCAAGTGGAATGTTAAACGCATTTTAATTCTATCTTCTTATGTTTTAAAAAATATTATTTATTATAAAAGCAGCTTGAATGTAAAAAATTAAAAATAGAATTCATTTAACATTTTTCCTGATTTATTTGTATTGAAAATAATATGCTATTATAATTTCTTTTCTTAGTGTGATTTAAGATAAGTATACTTGCATTAAAGATCAAGAGGTAACAGTTTTTAGTTTTACAAGTTTTTTTTAATTAAAATTTAATTTCCTCTCTAATTTTACTGTTTAGACATATTATTCACATGTTTAAAAAAATGCTTACAAATTATATTAAAAAAAAAAGTCTTGCAAACAACCCAAAAAAATAATTTTTTTTTTTAACCCGACAATTTGTAGCTGCCTCTCACATACCTAAAAATCGACCAAAATCCAAAAACATAAATAAAAAAATAAATTCTAGAAACCGAAAATTTTGGTTTACTTTTTTTTCCGTGCTAATTCTTTGGAAATCTCACTTGAATTTCTAATGTTCGTTTGACATGAGTTCTTGATTGGTTTTGATTCTCAGCGATTCCAGTACTGCATCTGTAACTTCATTCTCAAAACCAACAATTTACCAAGACCCAACTCAAGTCACAACCAGCGGAAACGGAGCCCCGATTGAACCCAAGGCCAACAGCTACAATTCAGACCCGACCTCTCAAACCACGACTCTGCAGCAACTAAACCACGACTCTGCATACCTGCTACCTCCGCACCAACGAATCCAACAACAGCTTGTTCGTGCAAGTACACAATACATCCACCACCACCCTGCTCCTGCTCCTGCAACCAATCAAGTCCCAATCTCATCTTACTACCACATGTACCCACCCCATCCCCAAATGGATCAACAAAAATATCCAGTCTACTTATTACCTGCAGTCACCCAAACAAATTACAACCCACCCCTGCAACCAAACATAGCTGATTCTACACTGGTGGCTTCAAGCAGGCCAATGCCAATGGCTCCAAATTCCACCATCATCAGCACTCCCTCACCGGCTGTTTATAAAGAGAACAATATTCCATCAATATACCCAGCAAGGATAGCTACCCCAGCAGCAGCAGTTACACTCACTGGTAACACTCAGCAACAGCAGCAACAGTACATGGGTGTCTCCCAGTCTCAAATGCACCACCCATCTCAGTCCATTAATGCTGCTAACTATGGGTTTGAATATCCAACGCATGACCAGGTCTACCATGCTCAACCACGCCCGGTGCCGCCTCAGTATCAGACAATGACCCCAGCTGCCACTGCCGTTTTGTTGTCGCAAGCTTCAGCAGCTCAGTTGTCTACAGACACTAATACTCAACAGGTTAGAACCTCACAGCCATTTTAAGTAAATTTGAGCTAGTCTGGTCGACGAATTAATGAGTCTGGTCGAGTGGTTTTGCCCTGTATTGTCTTCTCCTGCAATAAATCGTGTTATTCTGGTTTTCCATTTGTTATAATAACACTTTGTTTGTTTGGAAGGTCAAGATTAATTCATGATCATCCCATCTGCCAAACACCATTAGGGTGTGTTAAGATACAGTAGGAGATAAAAGTGCCTATGGTATGAAGACATTTTGTAAAATAAACAATATTTAAAAAGAAAAAAAAAAAGAGAGAGAGTGGGGAAGGGGAGGGGAGGGGAGGGGAGGGGGAATAATAGTAAAACTAGTTCCTTTCAATCGGCCTTGCATTAATTCCTATTGTTCTAATACAATAATTCTGACATATCCATATATTGGACACACCCACAAAATATATACGTAACTTCACTAAAAATAAGGAACTTTACATAATTAGAATCAAAATAAGATGCCTACTAAAATGCGCTCTCTTAACGAGGTAGAGCTCACCCAAATTTCAACAGTTTTCACAAATCGTAGTGGGTGTTCATGTAGGCTAATGACCTGTGCCAATTGTCAAGCACAACAAAAAAAATAAAAATAAATAAATAACGAAAAAAAAAAAAGAAGGCATCCGTGCTCTCTCTCTAGTTGCCGCCAATTCAATCACTTGCATCACAATACAATACAAAGTGTGGCTAAAATAAAAATTAACAATTCCGAGGCTAAGTGCCAACAAAAAAGGCAAAAAGAGAAATTTCCAGGCACACCAACAACAGGAACGAGTGAATGCAACATATATGGGAGTGAGTCTGCAGATTCAATGATGTGGAAACAGATACAAGTTGAAGAACAACATGATCATAAAGAGAATAATAGCTAACAGACTCCTATTTCTATATAAGAATAAATTCCAAGCAACCAGGAGCTCCAACAAGTCAAGGATTTGCCTCCAGATTCAGCAACGAGCAAGCAACATGAGAAAGAATGACGATGTGAAACCATGCAGCCCTAGAGAACAGAAAATGACCTTTATAGCATGAAAAAACATAACAACTAATACACCATCACCTGACTGGCCGAAAAAAAAAAAAAAAAAAGATGCTAAATTTAACTTCACTGGGTTTTCTCTTCTTTCTTTTTTTTTATTTGGTTGATCTATAAATGCAACTTCACTGTAAAGTGACCCTAAGCAGTCAAGCCAACAGCGACACCAAGTTCTTACAAGAGAAAGGATACAGCAACCCAAAATTCTCATCCCCTTGAGATCAACAGAGCGACAAGGATTATTAGCCAGGCAGCTGTTAAGTTGCCAACATCCATTGCACCAGGAGGCAGCTAAAAATAATGCAGTACACTAAATTTCTTTCATTAATAACGACTCTGAATGATCATTAAAACAACTTTTGGTGTTTGCAGCATTACATAAGACCTAAAGGACTTCCTCACGAGAACAGATGTCCACACTTGCATTTTGTAAAACTCCTCCAGACTGCACAAGCTGAAGAAAAATGATGGCAAAAAGCTTCAATGAAGAGAACGATTCAGCCTATGCAGAAATGCTTTATTATACTTCATTATCATGCAAAAAATATTTTACATAAAAAGTTTCCTCATTTTACATATCTTGGCACTTTGATTGGCAGGAGCTACAGGACAAGTCCAAATTGGATTATTCATCTTGCCTTGTCCCACATTGATTGCCAAATTCGAGGCCAGACTAACATTCCAAAAGCGAATGGAAGCTCCGTTAACAATCCAAAGGGAACGAATTGTCCCACATATACAAGATAAATGTCCCTCAAGGAAAAGTGGGTTGTGCAATCAGAGTTTTTTTTTTTCTCTTTTTATTTATAAATAGTTATGCATAAATAGTGGCCCTGGAGCAATGTTAATCTTGTTCCTTGCAATTTGGGGGTCACAGGTTCAAATTCTGAGAGTTTTTAAACTGTGTTCAGAGGTCCAATTCATCTCAAATTTTGTGCCTTGTATATTCTAAGACGTCTCTAGGGTTTCCAGAAGAGAAATAATTTCAAAGAGTAAAAAGGATTCAAAATTTCACAGTTTCTCCCATCCCTTAGCCACCAAATCATTCATACATTATGCGCTTGTGATTCCAATGAGTTCAAATCTTGCTTGCTATGGATTCTGTAAGTTGCTGAGGATTCAGTTCATCTTCAAGTATTTGAAGAAGGCATCTTTCGCTTGGGGTTAGTGTATCAACATATCGAGCAAAGGATCAATAACGCAAGTTCGTGGGTTTCAGTCTATTAAGAGGTTGTACTTTTGTAATTAAGTTTTTATAGGGGCCGTTTGGTAATACTGTCATTTTTCTGTTGTTATTTTTTTGTTACCGTTTTTTGTTTTGTGTTTTTTGTCGTCGTTTTTCTTTCTTGAAATGAAAACTGAAACAGCGTTTGGAAACATAATTTTGTTTACAATTATATACTATACTATATTATATTATATTAATTATATCATAATATGTTAATAATATAATATAATATAATATATAATATAATGTAATATAATATATTATATTACATTACATTACATTATATTATATATATATGTAACAATATAATATATAATTATAATTATAATTTAATTATATATAATATAACAATATAATATAATAATATATAACATATAATATTATATTATATTATTGTTGAAAGTAGAGATTTATTGAGCTTAATACCACACATATCCAACTAGGTTCATGTGTTTCTATTTATAGATTACAAGCTGACCCCTCACATCTCCTAGATACATTGTCTTTACACTAATATAAATGCAGACATAAATGAAGATACATTCATAAATGCAGACACATGAAAAAATATACTTTAACACTCCCCCTCAAGCTGGAACATACATATGTTCTAAGCTTGTTACAAATAAACCTTACTCAAGGTTTACTCAAGCTTGACGATTGACGACGAAGCGCTTTTACAAACGTTTAATGACGAAGTGCTTTTACAAACGATTGACGACCGTTGACTTTGACTAGTTTCGGTCTTTGACTGTGGAGACATAACTATTGCAAAGATTGAGATTGTCATTGACTAAACAAGACTTCAATCTTCGACTAGACTGATCGTCGTTGATGTTGACTGACGAGCCTTAACTTTGACTAACTTCGATCTTGAGAATAAGCTTAATGACAAAGACAACAGCTGTAACACCCGGTATTTTAAATTGGGATATTTTTGTATTATTTTAGATAAATGAAATATTTAAATTGCGTTTAAATGGATTATCATATTTTTCCTGGGCTGGGTTGAGCCCGAAGTGATATTGGGTTGGACAAAGTAGGGCCCGAGCATCTTTTTCTCTTTTTCTTTTCTTTCTTCGGTTTTCCTTTTTCCGGGGTCTTCGGCCGAACCAGAGAGAGAGAGGAGAGAGAGAAGAGAGAGAAGGGAATAGAGGAGAGAGAGAAGAGAGAGAAGGGAATAGAGGAGAGAGAGAGATTCAAGGCCGGAAGCTGGTCGATCTAGGAAGATCTCGACGCGGTGATCGTCGTGGTGAGCTCTGTTTCACGAGATTTGAAGCGAGGAGAAAGAAATCGGAGTTTAAAGTTCAGAGTTCAAAGCGATTTTCTTCAATTTTCTCTATTTCTCTTCAGATTCGAAGTGAGTGGGACTTAGGTTTAAGTTCTAGACCTCGTAGGGATCGTTTTGATGTATATATATGCATGTTTTGATGAGATGTAGAAGAAGTGATATAGATGTGTATATATATATAGTTCTGTGTATATATATATACATAAACGTTGATGGATCTTGCATATTTTCGAGTACTTTCTGAAATTGAAGTTATAGAAACGTGATATGAAAGTATTGAGTGTTTTTGGTTGAGCTTTAGGTTAAATAGGAGCTTGGATCGGATGAATTGGAGGTTGGGTTGAAGTGGAACAACCTAGCCCGTGTTTCTGGTCTCAGGCGTCCAGACAGTCGCGTCGGGCATCCGAACGGTCAAGCGTTCGAATGGGCCTGGGTAGGCGTCCGGACTGCCGAAACCCACTTTGTGTGGGTTGGTCAATTTTGATCTCCTGATACTTGTTTTAGGCCCAAACGTGTTTATATGCAATTTATAAGTATTAAATGGATTCCAAATCATGGGTTAGGTGAATGCGAATACGTTTTTATATTGAGTTAATATTTAATTCCATGATTGAGCATATCATGTACATTGGGGCTGGGGTTGGTTTCATCCGGTTATGTTGTGATTATGCATTGGCCGAGAGTGTCATGATTGCATGTTGACGTGCCGAGGCACGGGTTGTATGTATTGATGGGATCAGTTTTAAATAAATGAGAAAAAGAGATTTTGAAAATACCGGATAATCCCCAGTCAATATATATGACTAGAACTTAGTCATGTAGAGTTGGGACGTTAATATGACAATATTTTCCTGGACTGCAGCCGGTTACCTACTTAAGATAGCAGATGCCTGCCTGCCTGTCTGAGATAGGTGTATACTTGACTAGAAGTGTAACTCGGTTCTCTAGCAGAAGAGCCAGGGGGTGTAAGTCGGAGCCCCTGAGTCTTACACTTGTGGGGGTGTAACTCGATTTCTCACAGGAATATGAGATATATATATATGTATGCGCTTGCCGTGAACGCTAAAACGGTGTGCTTGGTGACCGCGCGTGACTTGGCTGAAAGCCTTGCTAAATGTCACCTGTCTCAGAATAAGGTTAGAGGTAGATGAAGGATGTAGGATGCATGGGTCATCGCATTCCATCATACTCATGACATGAGATTGCATAAGACTGCATGTATGATTGTTATCTATATTGAGATATGGATATAGATATTTTGAATGATGTTAATGTTTGATTTATTGTCAATGTATGAGATGCAAAATTTAGATGATAAAATTAGGAACTACGGAGATCTGATTCCCGATATGAGATACGAAGACTGCATGTATGATTGTTATCTATATTGAGATATGGATATAGATATTTTAAATTATGTTAATGTTTGATTTATTGTCAATGTATGAGATGCGAAATCTAGATGACAAAATTAAGAACTACGGAGACCTAATTCCCAATGTGGAATACGTAAGCATCTTAGGCATGAGTGGCCTAAGTTTGGTCTATACTGTGGCTAACAGTAATTGTGTTTATTTTCCTAAATGAGAATATGGTTTTTAGTGTTTAGAGTTGTGTGGCCAAGAGTGAGGGCCCGATATGGATGCTTGTTCCGGTTAAGTAAACTTTTGGGTAATGCTACCAGGGTGTGGCTACATTAATATTTATGATATTGTTATATTACTTTATTATGGGAATGAGAGATGATATCATATGTTCTGATTTTGATTATTAGGTATAACCGACCTTAGGACAGGTTTATTTATATTTTTATTTATTTCCCATATTCCCATGCCGTTCGTCCTAGACAATTTAAGTTATGGGCGTGACAACAGCAACGCATCCGAAAGACAATACATACTTTCGGACATTGACAGAAGTACATGCGAGATTGAGAAACTTGTTCTGCAAGAGGCTTCGCGGGGACGACGAGTAGGATTTGAAGAATGGAGAGAAGACTGGAAAAATGGCAGACGTTGGCAGACTCGCCAGAGGATTGGCGTAACCTGACGAACTGACACACGCCTACACGCGTCGGTCAGACTCCCTGCGCATGGGGTTCACGTGCCAACTACAAGTTGTGTGCGAGGGCGCATAGATCACTATTCCGGGGACGACTTTCTGACGACAGTGGTCATCTGAGACTAGGGACCTCGTTGGTGACTTTGGATCTTCGAAACAATACACGAATTGAAGATGGGGCAGCTAATTCACTGTTCGGCCAAGCTGTCGAGGAACAAACCAAGACTTTTGGTGAAACTGACAGACGAGGAATGGAACCAAGGAATTGAATAGGGACCAGGAACAGGACTTTAGGAATAAAACTTAGAAAGATGAATGCTCTGGTGCTGACTTTTTTTTTTTTTTTTTTTTAGAACGCTCTGATATCATGTTGAAAGTAGAGATTTATTGAGTTTAATACCACACACATCAAACTGGGTTCATGTGTATCTATTTATAAATTACAAGCTGACCCCTCACATCTCCTAGATACATTGTCCCTAGACTAATATAAATGCAGACATAAATAAAGATACATTCATAAATGCAGATACATGAATGAATGTATTTTAACAATTATATTATATATTATATTATAATATAGTATAATATATATATTATATTATATTAAAATGGACAATGTTTAAAAAATGGCCAAAATATTTGCAACAGAAAAAGAAAACAGAGTGAAAACACTTTTTTTCTGTTTTCATTTTTCTGTTGCCGTTTTTATTTTTTTGAAAATAAAAAAACGTAAACAGATTTTAACAAACATGTTTTTGTTACAAGTTTTCAAAATTTTGAAAACGAAAACAAAAAAAACAGAAAACGGAAACGTTACCAAACGGAGCCATAGTGAAAAAACACTGAGAATTTTTCCCAGTTTAGATTTTCCTTGTTAAAATCTTGTACCTCTCTATTTTTCATTTTGCCATATTGATTTCGATTAATTGCATGGATTGTTTGGATATCTAGCATACGAAATTTCACTTTTCATTCAGGCACTTGGATTCAAACTACTGAGCTTTAGAAGCTCACACCTACTCTTTTGCAGATGTTACTTCAGGAACTGATAGTGGACATCCTGACTTTATCTTAGAGACGATTTATTCAAACTACTTGACTTCTATTTGGTACATACCCAACTTGTGGGTAACTGACATTTTTTTTTCATTTTTATCAATGGATAATTGACTTTGTTAGAATTAATATATATTTTTGTGTAATGTTTGGACAAGTATTACTAAATAACTACACTATATCTATGTTGATATATATATGGAATTTACAAGGATGTATTTTAGATGCTCTGATGCTTGTATTATAAATGTTACAAAGGGAAGACCAGGCATTGGACTTTGAGAGTCGTGCCTAGACTTGACCTGGAGTTTTATGATTTTAAATTGTGTATTGTTTTAAGTCCTTAATCCCATACCTTTCAACTTGGGTTCAATATCAGGACATGACACTAGACATCCCAGATCTTAAGGTACACTAACTTTAATTTCCTTATCAATCCAATCAAACGGTATGTAAATAAACAATGTATGGGATGAGATTACCATCAAAAGGTGTTTTACCCAACAGAAATTAAATGTGGGATAGTGCGGACGTTGTTAGGTAACAAATCAAGGACTAGTCATCCCAATAATATTATTCCTAAGATGACCAATCCTATCAAGAAATAAAAATAACCAAGATCTAAAATCAACAATACATGCTCTGAGATTTGAGATGATTTGTTTCAATAACATTAACTCTCACACGCCCATGACAAAATCTATTACAAAAAAAAAAAAAAAAACAAACCCAAACATGATAAGTGACAATGAGTCGAGGTCTGAGCTAGATTGCAAGTACATAGATATTTAAATTATGAAATGGTTAATGCAGCTGTCAAAGGAGAAAACAGGCCTTCTCAATTGTTAGGTTATTGATTGTCAATGTTTGTGCTTAGATTGAAGGTAAAACCCAGGAGTGGACTGCCAAGTGAAGGTGCAATCACAAACATTAAACATCTAACAAAGGGATAGAAATGCTACAAATAACAGAGAAATATGGATGAGAAAGATATTGAACTAAATCAAAAGTTTGAACCAAAGATAGCAATCGAAATCTAGAAAATTAAAAATAAAAACTTATATGCAAGAAAAACTTAACCTCACGCAGCAGCACCATGATCTGTCCCAGGTGAAATTGGCCTCAATGACGACTTTCAATGGCCGGCAGCAAAAAGACATTGCCCAAAGATCACCATGCCAAAGTGAGATAGTTGGGTGATGCAAACCGAGGAGACAGGTTTTTGGTTGCCCTAAAGGCATTTTTGTCATTTCAACCTGTTGCCCTGCGATCCACCCCTACCCAAGGACAAACATTTTTTTTGGGAGTTTTTTTTTTTTTTTTTTTGGAGGGGGGGTGTTCATTACATTCATTAAACCTGGGGATTTTGGAAAACCAACCTTAAAGTTTTGATTTTGAGTATTCAACTTTTATTAATTAGTTGTAATTTTGCAATAATGAAAACCTTAATAGACTTCACCAAAACCTTGGAGTTGCCTTTTACAATCATATAGAAGATATAGCCAAGGAATATAACTTAAACTTGTAGGATAAATTCCAATTTCCAAACCAGTAAAAGCTTATATATGATATCAGCATATAAATAAACAAACAGTTCAACCAGTCAAGATCATCATTTGTAGTTCCACACAGCATTAAATTCGAAACCATACAAAGGATAATAGGAGCTCACCAAAAACTACCTTAACATCTTTGATAACACATCAATGTAAAGAGGAGAATAAGAAAAAGCATGAGGAACATAATATGCTACTAAAATAAACATTCACTGTTAAAAGCACCGAGGTCAAATTCAAAAATAACCCAAATACACCAAAACACACGATAGCAGCAAATCAATCAGAGGATAATCTGAAAATTAGTTTTTCATTCTCCAGTACTGTGTTCTAATCAAATCTACCTCACTGTGACAACGTCATCAATCTTCAAAATCATCCGAACGCACTCTGTAGACAGTGTAATTGCACTTGTGCTTACTAATAACGGCTGCACCACATTCTCTTCCATGATGTTAGTGATAAGCCCCTTCCTCACATTGATTCCAGCACTGATCTCACCTTGGGCATGTCGATTCCTGAGCTCAGTGACAATAGCAATTGGGTTCAAACCAGCATTCTCAGCCAAGGTATAAGGTATGACTTCAAGGGCCTCCGCAAATGACCGTACACAGTAACTCTCCATCCCCTGCAATACCTTAGCCCATGCACCCAACTGCCTTGAAAGCTCTATCTCCGGTGCACCACCACCAGCAATAAGAAATCTCTTGTTAACTAAACACCTTACAACACACAGGGCATCATGCAAGCTTCTTTCTGCCTCGTCGATGACCAACTGATTTGACCCACGAACAAGCACCGTCGTTGTCCGGCCCATATCCTTAATTCCCGTAACCTTCACCATCTTCCCATCTCCAAGCGAAACCTCCTCAACCAAATCTGCAAAACCCAACTTCTCAGCACGGAAATGCTCAATATTAGCAATAGGCAAGCAGTTCAAAGTCTTTGTAATGAACTCAATCTCATCACGCTCAATGTCCTTAATCACCATAATCTTGGCTTTTGCAAGATAATGTAATGATAAATCAGTCACTGCATCCCTCAAAATACTCTTCTGAATCAACAACACATTACACCCAGTAGCCTTAATCTTCTTGATCATACCAAGAATATAATTCCTCTCTTCTTTCAAGATTCGGTCCATTTGGGTATAATCCGAAACCACAATAGACTGCTCTATATCAGTTTTTGGCGGTGAAATTTGGAATTGAATAACAGCAATTTTCGCATTTTCAACCCGAGTAGGACCACCAGCGGTGTGACTCACCTTCTTGTCGAAAACCAAACCCTTCACAAGTTCAGTGTCATCCACAGTGCCTCCGAGCTTCTTCACAATCTTGACGTCTCGGAGATCAACCATATCGGGCTTCACAGGGTCCACCACAGAAAGGACGGCGTCGACAGCAAGCGGAGCAAGAAGGGTGGAGTACTGGCTAACAACCTTGCTGTTAAGGGAAGTGCTGGCTGACTTGACGAGCGAGTCTCGATCGGAAAGCTCCACGGGAATTGCCATTGCAGTAAGGATGTCGACGGCTTTGAGCGAGGCCTTGTGGAGAGAGTCGGAGATGACAGTAGGATGGATGCCGCTGTCGAGGAGGGACAGGCACTGCTTGAGGAGCGCACCAGCAATGACGACAACACTGGTCGTACCATCGCCGGCGACTATGTCCTGGGACTTGGATAGCTCTACGAGCATCTTCGCCGCGGGCTGGAGGACCTCCATCTTGTTGAGGATGGTGGCGCCGTCATTGGTGATGATAACCTCACCGGAGGCGGTGGAAATCATCTTGTCCATGCCCTTGGGACCGAGACTAGTACGGACGGCGTCGGCCACCGCTCGGGCGGCGACGATGTTGGCCCTGCGGATGTCTTCCTTGCGTTTGTTGTCGATGTAGCTTTCGGTCTTAGATGGGACTAAGCGTGGGGCTTGGACTGTCGGCGTCGCCATGACCGGTCGGATCGAAGCTTGAAATCCTTAAAACTCGATGTCTAAAAATTGCGAAATTCGAAGAAATGATACAAAAACCCTAGAAAGTTATATCGAAAGAGAGTATGAAGCGGCGCTGGACTGGAAAATGCAAGCGATCGGAGAGTGGGTTCGAGAGTTTCCTCCGCTTACCAAATTGGGTTTGCGAGAGAGGCAAGGGTGGGTTTGTTGCGATAAAAGAGTGAGATAAAATAAGGTAAAAATAAGGTAAGTTATGAATTTATAATTTAAGTATGAAATAAAATATAAACTTTTTAGAAATAAAACTTACGATAAGTTCTAAAAGTTTTATGTTTTTATTGTTAGCCCAGCTAATGGTGCCGAAATTGGGCTTAATATGACTTTCAGAAGCACACCAACAAATAAATAAATAAATAAATTATATTTGTCTTTTTCTAATATTTAAATAATTATATTTAATATTTATAGTATTTTAAAATTATGATTACATATTTTATTTTAAAAACATTATTAATATTAATCTCTTTTCAATAAAATTAATAGTTAAAATTTAACAAAAAAATATTAAAATAATAAAAATTTAAAATATTTTTTTATTTGACCTCTTTATTTCTAACCAAACTAAATCAAGCCTTTATTTCTAACGTTTTCATTAATTTTCTTGGCAAGAATCTTATTTTTGAAGAATCTCGTAAATAAAACTAACTAAATAAAAGAGAGAAATAAAATAAAAAAGTATTTAAAATTTTAGTTAGTTTGATATTTTACATTAAATTTTAATTATTGATTTTGTCAAAATAGAATCAATGTTAACAATATTTTAAAATAAAGAAGACAAGTGTAATTTTTAAATATTATAGGTATTAAGTGTAATTTCTCAAATATTAAAAAAAGATAAGTATAATTTATTCAAAAAAATAATAATTATCTCATAAACAAGTTGCCATGAAAATTATTTGGTAATCTAAAAATTTTGAAAGTCGGTTTATTTGCATTTCACAGTACAAATAATTTCTTACACTTTATTGTATGTTTTTCATTAAAAAAATATCTTTTTTAAGCTAATTATTTTATATATCTTTTACAATGAGATAGTTACCCTCCATAAAAAGAACTTTTAACAAATTTGGATAAACATTCTTAAACTTAAACTTAGTTTCACGGAAAAAATTGAAGTTCTCTTATTTCTTTTCCTTTACAAACTTTTGTTATTTTAATTATGAATTAGCTAAGTCACCAAAAAATTTAAAAGGATTACCTATATGATTAAAAATATAGCATTTGAGTAAATCTTGAATACAAAAAATCTAATAAGTAATTTTGATCTCGAAAGACTGTAAGAATTATTTTTTAATAAAATATTTAAAATATTATATATTGGATAAAAAAAACCTTATATCATTTTTATTAAAAGGGTTTCATCATTGAATTCATTTTGTCCTTCTAATGATATTGACTCGGGTCTATGTGGGAGTAGCATTTCAATTTTATTTTTCAATACTAAGTGTGAAAATAAATTAAAGTTAAAATATATTACTCTAGTACATTCTCATGTATCAAATATATTTCACTTGTTAGAAGAGTTTGGTTGTTTTTCTGTTTTTTATTTTTTATTTTCTGTTTTAAATTTATTTTTTATTTTACATTTTTAAAAATAAGAAAAACAGTTTAAAATGCATTTGGTCACTTATGTTTTTAAATTTTATTTTAGAAAACAAAAAATGAGTTTACACATAAAAAAAAATGATAAAAAATTTTTTTGAGTATTTTTAACTCAAAATAAAAAAAGCATAACTTTTTTGTTACCATATTTTGAAATTTTTAGAATATAAAATACATAAAATAAAAAATAAAAAATAAAAACAAAAATTAAACTAAATGTCACCTTATTTTTAAAAAAAGTAATTTATTTTTTTTTGTAAAGTCAATCCTACTCGAGTCATGTGCCTTCTAAATGGGTTTGTAGTTCTTATTTTGCATTCAGCCAACGTTGCGAAATATTCAGGTAAGATGGCGACCTGTTAACTTGAGGGAGGAGTTTGCATTTCACAATTGAAGGTGAAAATATTTACAACCCAATTTGATAATCATTCAAGGAAAATGACATTTACTAATTGCATGATACAAAACGACACCGTATAGCTAGCTGATGTAAATTTGTTGAGAAACTCCAAGTGGCAATATTGGAGAAAATTGAATGCACTGGCCACCAGTGGCCCATGCTAGCTCGACATCTCCACACTAACCCTCCAACCAAACACCCCTTCACCTTTTGTTCGAGCTAAGGCCGAGAGGTTTGCATCTAAACATAATTAAAGCCAATTTCCCTAAAAATTGGCACTTTTATCATAATTTCTTCTAGAATTTTATATTAAAACAATGAGACAATATTATATAAAAATAAATAAATTTTTGAACTAAAAATTTTATTCTAATCAAGTAAAATTTTTAAATTTTAGAGACACGAATTTTTATGACATCGGTTGAAAAACTTCAATTACACTTAAAAGTGAAAATTTAGGTGGTATTTAGTTTGTATTTTTATTTTTTATTTTATATTTTATTTCCTATTTTTATATATTTTATGTTTTGAAAATTTTAAAATAAAGAAAATAAAAAAATACATTTGGTTTAACATTTTTTATTTTTCGTAATTTGAAATTTTATTTGTTTTGGATTAAAAATACTCAAAATAACTTTTTGTCATCTTACATTTCACGTCTAAACCTATTTTCTATTTTTTAAGATAAATTTTAAAAATATAAATAAC
>JAVXUM010000017.1:33278175-33289314 GCA_035590655.1 Pouteria glomerata | reverse complement strand
ACTTAAAACCCAACATAAACTTAACCAAAAAAAAATAAAAAATCAAAACACTCCCAACACAACATTAAGGCAACAAAAAAAAAAAAAAAAAACCCAACCCCCAAACTCGAATAACCTTAAGAGAAATAAAATGAAAGAAAACTCAATCCAGTTTGTCTTAGTGTGCGTTTGGAGTGATAAAAAATAAGAAAAATTGTGATTTGAGTTGATTTTAGTTGTTTGGCATTTAACAGAGTTTTTTGAAAAAAAATAGTGATATTTTTGTATTTTTTAACAAAACTGTGAGAACGATTTTTCAAATCCATTTCCACGGATTCTAAAAAATTAATATAAAATAATGACAATGATACTCGAAAAATATGATTGTAAAAAAAATTTACTCATTCGGTTAATCTTTTGAAATATTGAACGTGAGAATGTCTAATAGAGTTTTGGTGATTTACAGAGGTTGTTAGAGATTTGTTTTTTAACACTTCAAATAGAGCCTTAAGAGCACAAAAAAAAAAAAAAAAAAAATTCAAACACTACAAACAGAACCTTAAGGGAACAAAAAAAAATGAAAGAAAACCCAACCCAGTTTGTCTTAGTGTGCGTTTGGAGTGATAAAAAATAAGCAAAAATGAGAAAGATTGTGATTTGAGTTGATTTTAGGTGTTTGGCATTTAAGAGAGTTTTATAGAGAAAAATAGTAATATTTTTGTATTTTTTTAGGAATACTGTGGAAACGATTTCCAAATCCGTTCCCACGGATTCTAAAAAATTAATATAAAATAGTGACAATAATACTCGAAAAATATGATTGTCAAAAAAATTTACTCATTCGGTTAATCTTTTGAAATATTAAATGTGAGAATGTATAATAGAGTTTTGGTAATTTATAGAGGTTGTTAGAGATTTATTTTTTAACACTTCAAACAGAACCTTAAGAGAACCAAAAAAAAAGAAAAAATCCAAACACTCCCAACAGAACCTTAAGGGAACCAAAAAAAAAACCCAACCCCCAAACTCGAAGAGCCTTAAGAGAAAAAAAAAAATGAAAGAAAACCCAATCCAGTTTGTCTTGGTGTGCGTTTGGAGTGATAAAAAATAAGAAAAAATAAGAAAAATTGTGATTTGAGTTGATTTTAGGTGTTTGGCATTTAAGAGAATTTTTTGGAGAAAAATAGTGACATTTTTGTATTTTTTTAGCAAAACTGTGGAAACGATTTTTTCAAATCCGTTCCCACGGATTCTAAAAAATTAATATAAAATAGTGACAATGGCACTCGAAAAATATGATTGTCAAAAAAATTTACTCATTTGGTTAATCTTTCAAAATATTGAACGTGAGAATGTATAATAGAGTTTTGGTGATTTATAGATGTTGTTAGAGATTTATTTTTTAACACTTCAAACAGAACCTTAAGAGAACACCAAAAAAAAAAAATCCAAACACTCTAAACAGAACCTTAAGGGGAACAAAGAAAAAAAAAACCCAAACCCCCAACTCAAACAGGCTTAAGAGAAAAAAAGAAAAAAGAAAAAAAAGAAAGAAAACCCACCCCAGTTTGTCTTAGTGTGCGTTTGGAGTGATAAAAAATAAGAAAAAATAAAAAAAATTGTGATTTGAGTTGATTTTAGGTGTTTGGCATTTAAGAGAGTTTTTTTAAGAAAAATAGTGACATTTTTGTATTTTTTTAACAAAACTGTGGGAACAATTTTTCAAATCCGTTCCCACAGATTCTAAAAAATTAATATAAAATAGTGACAATGGTACTCGAAAAATATGATTGTTAAAAAAATTTACTCATTCGGTTAATCTTTTGAAATATTGAACTTGAGAATGTATAATAGAGTTTTGGTGATTTATAGAGGTTGTTAAAAATCTATTTTTTAACACTTTAAACAGAGTCTTAAGGGAATAAAAAAAATATAAAAATCCAAACAGAACCTTAAGGGAACCAAAAAAAAAAAAAAACCTATCCCCCCAACTCGAATAGGCTTAAGAGAAATATACACCTATGATGGCCTATATTTTTGGATTACCTTTTTAGGAATTAAAAATATAGGAATTGAATCTTTGATAAGGTGGAAGATTAACATTTCTATTTCTTTCTTTTTTTAAAAGTGACTAGACAAAGAAAACAATAGAAATGATAAATATATTAGATATTCCATAATTGTTTTTGATTTTTCTATTCTGGTAGTTGATTCTATAATTAGTATAATTGTATTTGATCATTGGAACCCATGAGTTGTAGGATCCATGATGTTAGTCATAAAAACCAATTCGTAAATTGATGCACGTAGTTTCAACATTTTTTAAAAGTTTTAACATTTTTAAATTCATGATCTGTGTTTTTAGCAGGAATTCAAATGAATAGAGCATATATATGTATCAATTTTGTGTGTACTATTATCTATATAATAAATCTGCTCATAATTTGACATTTACATTTAAAATCAACTATTAAAATTTTTTAATTTAAAATTAACGGTTACTTGTTCGTGCCTTCAGGTACGGGTAACCCCTAGTGTATATATATATATATGATTTACACAAATTGGCCACAGCTAAAAGAGGCCATGCCCCATTTCCCTCAACCCTCCAGCAAGTACAAGCTACTTTGGTGCCTTCACGTTGCACGGGGTGCAAGTATTTATATGTATAGGTATAATGTACGGGCAGGCCGATGCACAACTGTGAGAGAGAAAGAGGGAGAGAGAGAGAAGCGCGAAAAGGACGCTACTCGGCCCTAAAAATAGGAGGAGATCAGGAGTAAGAACAAGTCCGGATATACCATTTTAAGTGTATTAAATTTTTGTTAAATTTAAATTAATGTTAAGATTTTGTAATTAGAGGGATATTAAAAATATTAATATAATTATTTTAATGTTTTGGATTCAAAATTCGAGAATAAAAGATGTTGTAATCATATCCAACGTTCCTGTACTACTTTAAATAATTGAGATAAGGATTTACATGCATTTTATTTGTATATATAATGTGTAAGAAATATTATAATAATTTTTATATGTTGTTGTTGCATAAAATATAGTTAGAATTTAGTTATTTTTTCAAATGTTATTTCCAGATTCCGTCCAACTACATATCTATCTAATATTTGAGAGTGGTGTACTACATATCTATCTAATATTTGAGAGTGGTGTTTTACTGTTTATCTTCATCCAACCGTTGAGAATTTATCATCCAACGGTTACCGCCCGGTCTCACTTATATCTAACTTATATCTAACTTTCCCGCTCGGTCTCACTGCCACTGCTCTCTCTCTCTTGAAATCAAATCTACCATTGCTCCATCAAAAGATTTAAAGCCCGGTCTCACTGCCACTGCTCTCTCTACCACTACTCCACTAATCAAAATCAAAATCAAAATCTTTCTACCACTGCTCCATCAGCGCTGCTGCTGCTCACTGCTTGGGGGCGAAGGTTTGCTGCTACTCCTCTGTTTTTTTAACTCTGTAAAACTCTATTTTTTAACTCTGTAAAAGAGAGAGAGACCCAATTCCTCTGTTCGTCACAGAATCAAAAGCCTCGCATAGGAAAACCGTGAACGCGGCTAAAATCAAAGACAGGGAACGGCAAAAATCAAAACGGCTAAAATCAAAACCCCTCCAAGGTAATACCCAAATCTGAACCAAGTGAATAGCCCAAAAAAGAGAAGTTTATACATTCTAAGAGAAGAATATTACATGTTCTACGAGTGATGTTCGAGTATACCAGGGTGCAACACAGTTACATCGGATGTTATCTTTTGCCCTGTTGCGCCTGTGAACAGCACACGATGTAGCTAAGAACAGGGACAGCCACGATCGGAGCCCATTTCTCTCTTTCTCTTCTTCTGCCTTTTTCGCTGTGTCAACACTGTCACGGCGGCGATGGAAAGAACAGGGACAGCCACGATCTTGCTGGCTTCTCCATCGAAATCTGCTCGAAATCTGCTCAATTTTAATTTTAATTTCTCTTGCATCGAAATCTGCTCAAAACCGGGTGCTTGCCTTCGTTGGTTTGGGGACAGAGGCTTTACAGTAGAAACTTCGTCGTTTGGTTTGTGGAGAACCATTAACTTTCTTTAATCTAGAAACTTCTTTGTAGCTTTTAACATTTTTAGAGCAAGAGAAATGCAGTTTACTTTTGGGTTTTCTACACTTTGTCTATTTGTGTTTAGTGTAAAAAAATTAGCTACACGTGGTCCCTAGCTAGCTTTATGATTATTGGTAAAGAGATCACATACATTCCTTTTTTATACAATTATTTTTAATTTGTCAAACATTTGTCACTTTATTTTTTATTTTTTGGTTGGATTATTGTAGAGACATGGGTGGATCCGTGTTAGGCTCGGCAGAGGCAATGAAAAATCATACTAAAATTTTATTACTTTTAAAATTTTATTATTTTTTTTGTAAATTACACTGTTTTCTACATGTTTTGCTCTCAATATATTTTTACTTTTATTTCCATTTATTTAAAAAATATAATTTTACCTCTATTAATTGTAAATTTTGGAGCCGCCTCTATGTAAAGACATGTATAATTAAAATAGCATCTTTCAAATCCAATCCTTATTAAATAATACCATCTTTTAATTTTACTCATATTTTAAAAATATTTTCTCAAAGTATGAATAAATATATTTTTTAAAAAATATTATTTTGAAATAAAATATGTACAATGTTTCTTAAAAATTTATTTAGTCACATGATATGTTTATAATTTTTTTATTTTTTATTTTATAGGCAAATACATCATTTTAAAAATTTTTATTTTTATTCTTTTAGAAATTAAACATAAAAATTTATTTGATAAATTTATTTTTAATATTTAGTTTCTATAAAAATGGAAATAAAATTTATTAACTTAATTTTTTTTTTCTGTACATTTTTATCCAGTTTTGAGAGAACAAAATTTTTAAACTTTGTGCATTTAATTCTCTTCCCATTTCTTTTCGTTCCTTTTATGTGGGGGGCAAGGAATTTGCTCTTTAATCTTTGTGATTATGCTATTTATATCATCGTCTCATTGCTTTTGGTAGGGCGGGCCGTGGGAAGCAAACAGAGGTACGAATGGAAAAAAGAAAAACAAAAAGGTGAAGCGGGAGGGTGGGCTTTGCGATTTGTGGTCGTGCATCATTTTCCCAAAAGTAGAAGAGTGAAACACTTAAATTTTATACCAAGTGTTAAGATATAAATTTGGTATTATTGACCATTATTACGCCCAAATAATTACCAAGTTTCGCGGCAGAAAAATTCCTTGACGTCACAAACGCATCAGATAAATCAGTAAAGCCATGACATTCATACCATTTGCCAATGTGTATGATTTGATAACATTCATACCATTTGCCAATGTGTATGTATTCATAGACACACAATCTATCTAATATGGAAGGATGGCCTTTTACTGTTCATCATCATCTAGCAATTGAGAATTTATCATCCAACGGTTGCCAACAGTTGACTTATATCTAAGCTTATATATCTAAAGCTTATATCTAACTTTTCCGCCCGGTCACATATCTAAAGCTTATATCTAGCTTTTTCGCCCGGTCTCACTGCCACTGCTCTCTCTCTCTCTTGAAGTCATATCTACCACTGCTCCATCAAAATCAAAATCAAAAGATTTAAACCCCGGTCTCACTGCCACTGCTTTCTCTACCACTGCTCCATCAAAATCAAAATCAAAAGATTTGAATTGAAATCTTTCAAAATCAAAAGAGTTAAATTGAAATCATATCTACCACTGCTCCATCAGCGCTGCTGCTGTTCGCTGCTTGGGAGCCGTTCGGTCGGGAGTATGGAAAGTTCGGTGGTATGTAACCTCCTCTGTTTTTTTAACTTTGTAAAACTCTATTTTTTTTCCAGAGTAGTGAAGTGTAGTGGGCAAAAGAGAGAGAAACCCAAACCTTCACTCGACCCTTCCTCTGTTCGTCACAGAATCAAAAGCCTCGCATAGGAAAACCGTGAACACGGTAAGCCTCAACACCCAGTAAATACCTTTGTTCAGCTCCCTCCAAAACGGCTAAAATCAAACAAAACCCCTCTGATCCAAACAAAACCCCTCCGAGGTAACGCCCAGTATCAATCAAAGCAACAGACACACCGTCTTCACCAAATATCTCCAAACCGAGAAGCCAAACAAACTTCAAAAACCCAAAAGTGACTGCAGTAGAAACTTCAAAGACCCAAATCCGAACCAAATGTCTATTTTGGTTCAGACTTCTTCTCTGTTCCATATAAAAATAATAATAATTATTAAATGGTTTAAAAATTATCATCATGGGTTCAGACTTCTCCCTGTCGACTTGGCTGAGGCACACGATGCAGCTAATTTGGAGCCCATTTCTCTCTCTCTCTTCTTCTACCTTTTTCGCTGTGTCAACACTGTCACGGCGGCGATGGAAAATAGACAGAACAAACGAGGGACAGCCACGAGGATGAAGATGGCCACCATCTTGTTGGCTTCTCCATCGAAATTTGCTATTAATTTCTCTTTCATGGCTACGTACTCTTTCATTGATGACTGAAATTGCAGCCAATATATAGGCATGTGTGCCACCGACAAGGCTGCTCAAAACCGGGTGCTGGCCTTCGTTGGTTTGGGGACGGAGGCTTTACTCTTTGTTTGGTTTGTGGAGAACAGAAATAGAGAAGAACCATCAACTCTCTCCGCCCAATGTTAATGTCTACTTTGACTCTCTTTTGGCTCACTTTGAATCTACCTTGCATATTTATTAAAAAAATGTTACGCGTATATCCTATTTTTATTTAATAATAATTATTAAATGGTTTAAAAATTATTATCATGATCTTTCGAAAGAAGGATGGCGGAGAGAAAATTTCGAGTAAAGTAATTAACATCACCGCTTAGGTCGCGTTTGTTATGGGCTGGAAGTGATGATTATAAACCTGTAAAATTTTATGAGTTTTATATATGTCAAGTATATTTTATATAAATTTAAATATATTATGCTTCGATTATTTTAATCTAAAGTCTTTAAAAATTAATTTTACTTATATTTTAAAAAATTATTTTCTTAAAATATGAATAAATATATTTATCAAAAAAATTATTTTGAAATAAAATATGTACACTATTGTTTTAGTGTTAAATTTTTTAAGAAGCTAAGAATTATTAATTTATTTAGTCATATGATACGTTTATAATTTTTTAATTCTTTATTTTATAGACGAATACATCACTTTAAAAATTTTTATTTTTATTCTTTTAGAAAGGATGAAAATTTATTTGATAAATTTATTTTTAATATTTAGTTTCAATAAAAATGAAAAATAATTATTAACTTAATTTTTTTTCTTCTCTTCATTTTTATCTATTTTTGAGAGAATAAAAATTTTGAGCTTTGTGCATTTAATTCTCTTTTCATTTTTTTTCGTTCTTTTTATGTGGGGGCAAGTAATTTGCTCTTTAATGTTTTAATATTTGTGATTATGTTATTTATATCATCGTTCCATTACTTTTGATTGAGCCGGCCGTGAGAAACAAACAGAAGTACGAATTGGAAAAAAAAAAAGCAAAACGGTGAAGCGGGGAGGTGGGTTTTGCGATTTGCGGTCGTATATAAATTTGGTATTATTGATCATTATTTTCCCAACCTTGTTCATTCTCACCTTCTGAAGAAAGATGGAGAGAGGAGATGAAAAGCTATCTCTGGTAGCACCACTGATAGAAGAAGAAGCCCAACGTGGAGTTGACAAAGAGAGGAACGCTGAGAAGAGGAGGATATGGAGGAGCGAGGTTGTGGAAGAAGTGAAGAAGCAGCTATGGCTTGCTGGGCCTCTCATCTGTGTCAGCCTTTTACAGTTCTGTTTACAGCTTATTTCCTTGATGTTTGTGGGTCATCTTGGAGAGCTGGCTCTCTCTGGTGCTTCAATGGCCACTTCCTTTGCAACTGTCACTGGTTTCAGCTTGTTGGTGAGTTGGGTTTCTCTGAAATTTTATGCTTTTTAGTGAGTCTTTTTTTTTTTTTTTAAATCATGTTGACATATGAGTCTATGCCTTTTGTATTAAAAATGCTTTGTGGGGTGATTACCTTATGTGTTGTTTGAGTTGTATATTTATGTGTTTCAAAGTAAAATTACATGGATGGTTAAAAGAAGAAAAAAAAAAAAGGAAAAGAAAAAGAACAAAAGGTAAATGATTGACGCTAAATAGATTTGTAGAAATGGATAATATTGTTCTCCTGATTTGATGGATACTTTTAATTGATTCTGCGGACTCTGTAGCTTGACAGTGAGTTCAATTTCTTATTTCTTGAGCTAATTGTTATAATCCCTCACAGCAATTTAGAATACATGTTTAATTTTTGTCAGAGCTTTGGAAAATGGGTTTCAAGAATCATTCTGCTTGATTGAATTGTTACCTGATGATCCTGAATTTTTTTTTTGTGATTTAATTTTCTTCCTTTGCTGTTAGTTGACACTTGACAGATCCCAATGGTGGTGATAGTGTGTTCACAAAGCCTTATGCATACTTTATATTTCCATGGAATTTTACAGCGCAGTATTATTCAGGCTTCGTTGGTTTTGAAGCATTTAAATGAAGAATCACTTAAAGAGTGCAAACCCATTGGAGTTACTCACCCCCCGCCGGGGGGGGGTGGAGAAATAATAAAAAAAATGGTGTTGTTGACAAATCCTGGGAGTAAGTACCAAATCACTCCAAATCACTTTTGTGCAGAACTAAGTTGTGAAGTCGACTTTATAAAAATCAGTGGGTTGAAAGATCGTCCACAATTTGGGAAAACCTTTTCAAATCAAGGATTTGTTATCATATCTCCCCGCTGTAAAATTTAGAAAGTTCTATGTGTTGGAATTCATGGTTTTAACAATGATTTTTTTCTAATTTTAAGCCAATATTTATGTGGGGTCCACATATTATTAAATTTGAATTAAATATGGAATTAAAAGAATTCCATGTGGACTTTATAGTCCTATATTTAATTATTTAAAATTATGAATAGATTGAATGGAAATTGACTTCAAAGTAGGGACCTTGGTAATACGGAAGTGAGTTTGTCTCACATTAGAAAACTATAAAAAATTTCATAGATTTAGTTATGCCAAGGTTGGAGAAAGGGGAGAGGCCCAAGGGGCACTCATGTTTGTCGGTTAGCCCATATGATTCAACCGGGCTGTCCAGCCTAGATTAGACTTGGGTTTGGGCCGGATAAATACTTGAGTGTGGCCCAAGTCAAAATTCTGTTATTTTTTTAACAGACATGATGGTGTTTGTTCTTTCAATAGATATATCTAATGGCTGTCTATTTAAACATTCTTTTGCTGCCTATTTAAACATTTTTGTTGCCTATTTAAACATTCTTTCTGCACAAAAATGAAGAGAGGTTTTTGTATAAAAAATCTGCTTACAAAAATATTTTCTTTGCATACAAAGAGTACAAACAAAGAGATGGTTCGCTAGAACACACAAAAGACATATTTAATGGCTGCCTATTTAAACATTCTTTTTGCATAAAAATGAAGAGAGGTTTTTGCATAAAAAATCTGCATACAAAAATTTTTTCTTTACATACAAAGAGTACAAACAGAGAGTTGATTCGTTAGAACACACAAATTACCACTTTCTTTTGTGTGTTGTGATCATTCTATCATGGGAGGCTGACGTCCATTGAAACCAGAGGTAAATGTGGGGGGCGAATTCAGTTTAAGGGCAGAGTACAAGACTAGTTTTGATCAAAGTTTATTTCAAATTTTGTCTTCTCAAATTGTGAGTTCTCCTTTCTGTAATTTTATCAAAATACTGACTGATTCTAAACATATTGTACAACACTATGTTCTACCCTAATTTGTTGCATATGAGTTTGTTTAATTGATAAATGTATCCAATAAATGCCATATTGCTAGCCAAGAAGGCAGGTGAAAAAAAAAGAAAAAACTTATTACCATGAATATTGGAGGAAAGAGGAGAAATTGTATCTTATTTATGTAAGTTTAACTTTGTCATTGATGTTTCGTGATTTATGTTTGAGTAGTTAGGAATGGCAAGTGCATTGGATACCTTTTGTGGGCAGTCCTTTGGAGCGAAGCAGTACCAAATGCTGGGGATACATATGCAGAGAGCCATGTTTGTGCTTTTTCTTGTAAGCATACCCCTTGCAGTCATCTGGGCAAACACGGGCACTATTCTCGTAACTCTAGGACAAGATCCTAAGATATCAGAAAGGGCTCAAGTTTTTGCTCGTTATATGATCCCAAGTATTTTTGCATATGGCCTCCTTCAGTGCCTTGTCAAGTTCTTACAAACGCAAAACATTGTCTTCCCGATGATGATAAGCTCTGGAATTACAACTTTAGTCCACCTTCTCTTGTGTTGGATTCTGGTGTTCAAGTCTGGCCTTGGTGTGAAGGGAGCTGCCTTGGCAAGTTCCATCTCTTATTGGACAAATGTGTTACTGTTAGCACTTTATGTGAAGTTCTCCTCTTCATGTGCAGAAAGTTGGACTGGATTTTCAAAGGAGGCTTTGCATGATCTCCTCACTTTTCTCAAACTTGCAATCCCTTCAGCTGTCATGGTCTGGTTAGTTAATTTCTGCTTGTCAACTTTGTATTTTGTTTTTAGCTACCGACAGAAGATAAGAAATAGGACACAACTCCAATCTAGCTAGCTTGTTTTCGGTAAAACTTATATTTTTGTTGCTTTCTTTTTCCTATATGTTGACGGATTTTTTGCAATTCATTACTGTGATTTTTTGAATAGCTTGGAAATGTGGTCATTTGAATTGATGGTTCTACTCTCCGGTCTTCTTCCCAATCCTCAGCTAGAAACCTCAGTGCTTTCTGTATGGTAAGGGCTGCATATATTTTTTTCCTTGGAACTTGGGTAAATTTCTTGAATTAACTACTACCCAACCATTCATTAGGACCATTTGCTGATTTAAAATTTATTTCCACAGCCTCAATACAGCAGGAACGGTTTGGATGATCCCCTTTGGACTCAGTAATGCAGTGAGGTCCGTTTTCTTTAGCCAAATTCAGTGGCTTTTTCATACAATGGTTTTAAATTTTGGCCTTTTCTTGAATTTTTTGATGTCATGTATCACAATAGATTTCATAAAACATTTTCTGAATTGTTCACATTGAAAATATCAATTAATTGGCTTGT
>JAVXUM010000017.1:33252872-33262960 GCA_035590655.1 Pouteria glomerata | reverse complement strand
AAATATACATCCAGCCCGACAAATTAAATATGCCCATACTTGTGAAAATATAAGAATATTACTGAAACAAACAAAAATTAGCTCTTATGGTGATTTGTTTCGTATAAATAAATGGATAATTAATTGCAATTACAATTAAAATTTACTAATGCCTTCTAAATTAAAAAAAAAAAACTTTTACAACCTTTGTATTTAGATTACAATTAAAATTTTAGGAAATTTGATTTTAAATGATATTTTTGTTAAAATCATCCAGAACTTCTTTTGATTTTAAATATAAGGGGCGTGAGGATATATTTTTTTTTCTTTTTTGCCTTTGATACATGGTATAAATATAATAACTTTTTAAATAAATAAAAATTTGAATTTAAGCATGTGAAGTCAACGAAATGGGCTGGGCTTCTCGAATTGACTGTCCACCCTGACCCAAAAATATTAGCTACAAAGCCTCTAACTCTAAGCAATATTATCATCTTACTATGGTGGTACATAAATAAAGAAAATATGAAAATATGTGTATTTGAATATTCTATCTAATTACAAAAATATAATTGGGGCAATATTTAAAGTTTTAAAAAATTCAATCACTTCAATAATAAGGAAGGTATACATTAATGTATCTGTATTTAATTAGTTTGTTCTGACTCAACACAATAATTGATTATATAATTTAAAAAAAAATTACTATTTTATCAATTAAAAATTACGTAAAATAAATCACTTGCCAATGGTAATTTTATAGTTAAATAATATCTTGCTATTAGTTTTAAAAGGAAAGCTAAGTACATCCTTACTTCCTTGGGAGTTTAAATTTTTACCTCATTTTTAGTGTGTTTAGAGTGATAAAAAATGAGTTAAAATGAGATAAAGTGAGAAAAGTTATAAGTTCGTGTAATAAAATAAAAGTGAATAACTTTTAGATATTTTCAAAGATTTTTAAAAATTTTTAATGTCTGTCAGCAAGCCAATCGCTCCATTTATTATTCCACTTTAATTGAAACTTAACATACAATTATAATTATCGCTCCGTTGGTGCCCGTTGATTTATTTTAAATAAATTAATTTATTTGAATTTTTTATCCTATTTGATTTTTTAATCAAAATTTGGATTTCATTTTTAATTCTTTAATTTTAAAATGTGTAATTCACATTTACAAAATAATTGCAAAATAATACCTAAAATCATGAAAATCTCATAACAATATAGACACAAATTTTTTTGTCTAAAAATTAAAATAGAAATAACTAACAAATTTTACTTAAATAATATGAAAAGCGTTAATACAATCCCAATAATAATTTTAATAGAATGAAATCCTTTAATTTTTTTTCTTGAATAATAAATTTGAGTTTCAACTTAAGATATTAATAGCTTAATTTCAAACTTATTTGGCTTTTGCTCTAACCTGAGCATTTGACAAATTGACCTTGAGATTTATAGAGTTGAACACTTGTTGACTTTTTAATTCTTAATTAGATAAAATTGGTATAATATCAAGGCCCAAATTTTAATTATTTTAATGGATTTTATGGAAAGAGGCCTTGACAATTTAATCTATTTTTAGAATTGAACAATTTGACTTAAGGAATTAATAGTTTCATCCGAAGATCGTAGAGAGTTGAACTTTGACTTGAGGTTTTACAGGTTATCTTAAATTTTATAAATTTAAACTTTAACTTGAAAGTTTAATATATTAATCTTAAAAATTTGTAGACTTAACTTTAATTTGAACTTAAATTTAACAGTTTAATCTCAACACTAATTTGTTTTAAAGGTTTGAAGTTTTAAAAGTTTAGATTTTAGACTTAAACTCCTTCAAAACATGAAAATTTAACCTTGAAATTAAAGATTGACCTATCGAAGTTAAATTTCTTTTCTTTCATCATTTGTTGGGATTAGTTTTCTTCATCATTTTGTAACTGTGTATCTTTTTCTTATGAAATATAAAAGAATCACCCTTATTTATAGTTGAAAAATGAAGAATTGTGATAATTTATAATTTATTTGGTAATTATATATCTCTCTTTATTTTGGAAAAGGATAAAGATTTTTTTTTCATATTTTTTTAAAATATAAAATCAATATTTATATATGAAATTAATATTTATTTCAACATAAATTAAATTTAATTCAAAATTTTCAAAAACTTACCATCATAATGCTACATCATCTTTTGCACTTATCAATACTCTGTTCTTTCAATTTGATTAGACAATTCACAACTTATAATTAACTAAAATTTTCTTTCCTAAAAATGCTTGTTGAAAAATAGAATCTTTTTTTAATCGAATGTGAATTCTCCTACTTTAAGTATTTTTCACGAATTTTTTTTTTAAAAAAAGTAATATGTTCAAAAAATACTCAACAAAAAAAGATAAAAAAAAAAAAGAAAAGAATATAAAAAAATAAAAGAATAAATTACACCTAGTCCCCTAAAATTTTAGTAATTACATTTGAATCCCTTTAACATTTAAAAACTAAAAACAAATTTTTTATTTTTATTTGAATCCCTTCAAAGTCATTTGAAGGTATGACCGTATGATTTTATATCACAAGGTGAAAGAACAATACTTCTATCATGAATGACAGCTTATAGATCTGTCTCCATGAACTCAAATACAAGATGCAAATTGCCCTTATGAGGGAATGCATCAATCAGCTTGATTATATTTGGATCCTTGAGTTTCTTCAGTAACTTAATATCTCTAAGAGCTGTGAAATTCACCCTGTCCTGCTTCCCAAGCCGGATTTTCTTAATTGCAACTGTCTTTCCTGTGAAAACCAAAAACTAGATCTTTAGTACCATTTTTTTTTTGTTTGCTTACTACCCAAGTAAAAATTCTAGAATTGTCAAGATAAATGACACCAAAATGTCACTGATAGTTGTGTAAAAATACTAGCCACCATTTCATCTAAAAGTTTAAGTTGTTAGAGAGGAAAAAAACTTTATTACTTATGTTGACTTATTTCTCAGTAACACACTCCCTCACATACGACTGGCTAACTTTTTTTGAAGGGTCGAACACATGAAACTATAGATATTTTGGGTGGTGTCTAGATTTGAACTCGAGACTTTTGTCTAATCTAATACCATGTAGTATGTAGAATAGTTAGTCACTATATCACCTAAAAGTTTAAACTTTTGGGGAGTGAGAGAACTTTATTATTTGTGTTAGACTTATTTTCTCTCAACAAGTTACAAATCTAATATCCAATCTATCAGTTAAAATATCATAACTAACAAATGACATTCATAAATGTAATAGTTTGTCAAGTTTTACAATCACAGAGGTTGATAACTTGCCTACATGTAAAATTGAAAATCTAATACAAAATAAAAGATTTTTAATTACTCCTTAAAACCCCATAACAGTAAATGCCGGTTGCCTGTGCAAAAACTTAAAAATTCACTCACTCTATCTAGCTATTGAGAAAATCCAGGAACATAAAAGGCAACTTAATTTTGACCTCACACTTGCCATGTTTCAAGAATAAAAAAGAACGGAATGGAAAACAAAGCATAACTGGTAATGATTTCAGTATTGAACTTTCAAATTACAAACATTCACAAAAAGCTAAAAACATAAGTTTATAAATAGGTTTTATTTATTGAGAAAAATCATGGCTTCAATTTAAAAATTATTATAGTTTTGAATAGGTTATATTATAAATAAAATTAAACAAACACTAATCTAACCTCACACTAGGTAGATTTAAGATGATATTTATGTATTTTCCTCGGTTTAAGTAATAAAAATATTATCAATGTGTCTATGACAATTATGGGAGTTCGAATAATACATATATGTTTGATAAGTAAATTTACTATATGAAAACAAAGGCATCAAAGGGATACCACCCACTTTACAAGAACAAAACAAATACCAACCATTTAAACTTTCATGAACTCAAGATAGGACAAAGCAATCAACTTTTGATTCCTTCCCCAAGCCCCAAAATTCTTCTAAATAAAATGGAAGGTTGAATAATATTATCAACAAAGTTCTCCCTAGTTGGCAAAAATAAAGAATAATTATAAATATTTTTCCTTTTACTGTCTAGATTCAATCATGTGCTCATGTAATTCAATACATAGATGCATATAGAAACAAAATCTTTTGGAGATTCATTCATTGTATGAGATCATGTTATATTATAATGTACATCCATTAAGAGTTTAAACATGTTGACCACCATTTAAATTTTCAATTTCAACCAGATTATAAAGAAAATGAAGGCACTGGAGCAGCAGTAAGGTTGTTTCATTTCGATCCAGGTGTTGAGGGTTCAAATCCTAGAATCAACACCTTTTCTTGCAAAGGGAAGATTGTATACATCTAATTCTCTCTAGATCTTGCAATGCAGGAATTTTGTACATTGGATTGCCCTTTAACCAAATTATAAAGAGACGTACGTCAAGTTCAATCCAATTATTAGGCTTTAACCAAGCATAAATATGTATTCTTATATTTGTCAATATTCACTATATATTATATTTTGAAAAGAGAATGCAGTTTAGATATTTGCAAAGATAAAAACAAAAAGTTTCGATGTAGTTGATGGAGTTTAGGAACTTCTTTACTTATCTAACCATAAGAAATTGAATAAACAAGCATAATGGACCTAACTTGTAATTTTTATGGATTTAATAAATTCATGTGACTTAGAAACTATACTAGTCATTGAAATAGGCATAATGGCACTCTGCAAGCATTATTAGCTTAATGGCTGTTCAATAGGCATTATAAGCATCATAATACTATTATGGCTGCTGTAGCAAAACTAACTGTAATTGTTATGGAAAACTAATTAAACTGTTATGTAATAGTTTAACAATTTCAACTGTTTTTTAGAACTCTATCTGTTGCTACTATTGTGATTAACTATCATAAACTGTCCCCATGACAAGCTATAGAACAACCACCCACCACTACCATCACCATGACCACCAACCAGTACCATCCGTTTCTATTTGTTGCCACCATTCCCGCCACTTTCACCAACACCCCTAGTAGACTAGTACTTAAAAAAGGAAAAGAAGAGAGCACAAGAGATGGTACGCTCTCTCTATTTTTTTTATTTTTTTTTTATTCAGTTCGAATATTTAAATTAACCAAAGCAAATACTAGAATGGAAAAAAATTATTTCATTTGGTTACCAAATAAGGGAGTACGAATTCAAATGGCCATTCTCAGCCTTAGTCTAATTATGGATTTCCTTGAATCAAATTTCCCCTAAGCATGAATAACCAAACACTAAACAAGCATCTTTATTATAAGATATACCAATTTCACACCCACCCAAAGATGGGTGAAATTCAGGGCTAGCCAAAAGGCATGCCTTAGGCGTCACATTGGATAAGGCCCCAAGTTATACCATCTTTAATGCATATCTAGTAAATTTTTCTCTAAACGTGATAAACATTGATGAAAGAGTTTTAGATTCTATAAAAACATATTATGGGGTGTTTGTGCGGTAAAAATTGAAATAAAATAAGTTTCTAACTTGAAGTTTCCAACTTCCTCCAAAAACTATTTTTTCCCCTTGCCACTTCTCGTCCTGTTTTCCAATCAAACAAGCATCCCCACCACAGAAAATTAAAAAGAGGAGAGACAAATGGCAATCCCAAAATTGATCACTAACCTTGGTATCGATGGCTTTATAGACGACTCCGTAGGTACCCTCGCCGAGGACTTGCCGCTTCAGATAGCGCTCAGCGGCCTTCTTGCACATCAAGGGGTCGACTTCAGATATTGTCATTGTCGCCCTCGACGTTGTTGTTGTTGTTACTACGTATGACGACGATTGCAGTGCAGCGCTGTTTCTTCTGCCTAATATACAGACTGAGGCGGGCACATGTACTGTGCAATCACCGCGTATCAAACCATTTGGGAAGACCGGAAAAAAAAAAAAGGCTTAAATTTTTAAAAATTTTCATATTTTAATATTTTGAACTTGAGAAGTGTTTAAAAATTTTAAACCTAAAAAAGTACTTATAAATGGGCACAATGTTTAAAAATATGAATAAACTATAAATAAATAAAAATTTAATTAAAAAATCATATAAAATAAACAAAAATAAAAGTTGAAATATAAATAATCTATTTGTTCAGTACTAAATTAAACTTAATTAACTTATTTAAATAAAATACTAACACCATTTTTTAGGTAAAAATTATTTGTGTAAGAAATGAGAACATTTTAAATAATAATTGGGGATAAATGAATTTTATTTGAAACTTGAAGTAAAATTGAATATTTTAAAATATTTTAAAATCTTTAGTGTAATACAAAGTTTTTTAAAATTTTTATTTAAAAATAATATTTCTAATTGTTTGAGATCTATAATTGTTTATTAAATTTTAGTATAACTCTTTAAATAATAATTTAAGATAACTATGATATAATTAATTTAAATTAATAATCATTAAATAGAGTAAGTCTCTTTGCATTCCACCAATTTTCTCTTATATTCTACTTTCTTTTTCCATTAGTTGAAATAATACAATTACTCTAATTTTTTTTTATCATACATTGTTTATTATATAATTAATACCACAAATACTCTTATACAAAAATTCAAACTAAGTCATAATTAGAAGACTATTAATACCCTTGTTTTATAATTGAAAATAATTTTCAAAACAAAATATTAATAAGACAACTTACTAAAAATAATGTTTTCATTCTAATTTTTTGACAAGCAGGCAATTGCTGCTTTAATTTTTGAAAAAATCCATTCATGACATATAAGTAATAAGTGATAAACATTAATTTCTAATTATAGATTTTCTTAAAATTATTTCCTATTAAAAAATAAAATAAAATTTTTAAAATAATGATACTTATGTTTTAATTAATAAATTATTTTTTTTTTTTTTTTTTACTTAAAAGTTAATTTTTGTAATATGTTAATTTACTTATTTTGATATTTTTTTTAAAAGTTCATATAGATTTTTTTTAAAACAAAGCTTATATAGATTTTAACTAAATGATAAAGTTTATAAAGAAAAATAAATGAAAAGAATTAATTTTGTTGTTTGATTATTATAAATATTCTTATCAAATACTATTTATATGAATTAAGATATGATTTTAAATTATTTGATATAAAGATAACATTGAAATTAAGAAAATAATAAATTTAAAATAGCTAAATATGCCGGTCTTAAACTATTACCTTATAATTGGTCGTGAAACCCCCACCTCCAAAAAAAAAAAAAAAATTCATGAACGTTAGGATTCCTCTACGAATTGGGCGGGGAGGGAAAGGGTGGGATTTGCAAATGCGGTTAAGGCACAGAAGAAAAAAAAGGGCTGTTTTTCGTTACGAGCCAATTGGATTTAAATAGTCCAAGCGCCAAAAGTCCAACC
The DNA here is from genome assembly GCA_035590655.1 of Pouteria glomerata. NCBI lineage: Eukaryota > Viridiplantae > Streptophyta > Magnoliopsida > Ericales > Sapotaceae > Pouteria > Pouteria glomerata. The sequence continues at coordinate 33,255,585 of JAVXUM010000017.1, read as the reverse complement.
ATCAAATTGTCGGATCCAATTTGATTCATTCATTTATATACATCCATACTATTTTTTTTTTTTTTTGAACTTTATCAAACCCATATATATATATATATATATCAAACACCCTAATATCCCGGCATAAATTGCCTTCCCACTCAACTCCTTAGAGACACACGTAACTTAAAATATTTTTTTTTAAACTTTATCAAACTCAACAAACTAAATCAAAAATTTAATTAATAAAAAAGACTTATATAATACGCTCACACACCTTAACATTATGATATGAAACGTCATCTATCTATACTATGAATAAAGGAAATACATGAAATTTAAAAATTAATCAACCTTTCATTTTGATAAAATTTTTTGTCTTATTTCATTAGTACCTCTTAATTTTTCACAATTATTAATACTTTTTATAGAATTTAAGAGAATTTTCTAATAATTATCACTTAATTGTATAAATTTAATTTTAAAATGTTAGTATTCTTTAAATACTTTTTTAACTCATGTGTATCAGTTTGTACGCACCACAACTTATTCTTAAGACCTTAAAATTAAAGATCGGATAAATTCAATTGACCCGTAAGAGATTTGAAAGACCATAAAAGCCTTCCAAAAAGTATAAAATTTTATTAAACAAAAAGTATAAAATTTTATTAACAAAAATATACTAAAATGATTATGAAATCACATAATTAAAATGCCTTTAAATTTTGTATAAGAGTGTTATGTTTATCTTAATAAAATTCTATTTTAGTATGAATTTTTTTTTTATTTGCCTTAAATCTCTGTCAGTAAACTAACTTTTATTAAAATTATGAATATCAATATTATGACGGAAACATGTTATTATAAATTAATAATTCAAACGGTGAGTATGTATTTAAACCCTAAACTTGAAAGTTAAAATGTTAGGTTGTTTGATAAATCTCAAATAATAATAATAATAATAATAATAAAATTATATTTTATTTTAATTAAATTTTAATATATATTATTTTTATGTCAAATAAAATTGTACTTTCTTTTAATTAAATTTTAATATATATTATTTTTATATCAAATTAATTATATTATTATTATTATTATTATTATTATTATTATTATTAACCCTCTATCTGTTCAGTGGTCAAAAACGGGCGGCTTCTGGTACCTTCGTTGATGTCAACAAAATGAAAGCATAATATAGTAACACTCTACCGACATTCAAAGTCAAAACAGGCACCTTCCAATACGTTTCTTCCCCAAATGTTTAGTTTGGGAGGAGAAAAGAGAGATTTTTTTTTTTTTTTTTTTTTATGTTAGTTATAAAAAATTATTAAAAATTAGATTTCTTTTTTGTGTTTAAAGAAAAGAAAATTAATTTTAAGTAGTTAATTTTTTAATTTAATTTAATATTTTTGTTATTAATTTTAAAATATAAAAGAATAAATTTAATTATTAAAAAAACTCAAAAATTAATAGTTGATAATTTTTTTTAATTCAAACAGACGCTAAACCTCTGCATATATTGTCCTATATATACTGATATATATATATATGTAAACACACGAAAGGAAGTATTAGAATTAACATTGGTAAGGCAGGTTGAAGGGGAGAAAGAGAGAGAGAGAGAGAGAGAGATCAAATGGGGGAAGTGAAATTAATAGGGTCGGTGGCAAGCCTTTTCTGCACAAGGGTTGAGTGGGCTTTAAAGCTGAAAGGAGTGGAGTACGAGTACATAGCAGAGGATCTGAGGAACAAGAGTCCTTTGCTCCTTAAATACAACCCCGTTCATAAGAAGGTCCCTGTCCTTGTCCACCACGACAAGCCCGTTGCCGAGTCCCTCGTCATCCTCGAATACATCGACGACATCTGGAAAGACAGCTACCCTCTCTTGCCTGCTGATCCTTATCACAGAGCCATGGCTCGTTTCTGGGCCAAGTTTAATGATGACAAGGTTAGGTACCCTGCCCACATATTGATTCAATGATTTTTAATTAATTTCTCAATTTTTTTTTTAATTTGTTGTTCCTTCCTCTGTCACTCATTCCCATCTCTCTTCATGTGCATGATTATAGTTTAATTGTGTTGATATGTGCGTGTGAGAGAGAGAGAGATAGAGAGAGAATATGATGTAAACTGAATTATTGAATTCTGTTTTGTAGTCTAGGAGATCAGAAGATGAATATGAGGTTTCGTTTGGGAAGTTAACAGTGATTCAGATTTTGGTTATGTAATTTATTTATTTATTTTTTTAAATATTTAAAATTATTTTTTTATATTTAAATTTTTTTTTAAATTATGAAAAATAAAATTATCAAATTAATAAAAAATTAAAAAATTAATTTTTTCCTCTTAAATAAAAAAGAATAACTTTTTAGTAAATAATTATTAATTAGTTATTAAAAAATTAATTATTTTTTTACTTTTTAAACCAAGCTTGATCTAATGTACTCTAATCATCACCCAGTGGTGTACACTGATTTCTGAGAGAAATCAATAACTATTTGTTTGTAGGTGGGGAAATTAAAGAAGTTAAAGAAAGAAAAAGTTCAATCAACTTTAGGTAACTTTTGCCCCCCAAGTGACTAGAAATCCAAGATCCGTGCAGGCTCTATAGATTTGTTTCCTTGTGTTTTCCTCTACTGCTCCTTTGATCCGGATGCTAATATATTTTGCTAAACTCTTTCAATTTCAATGGTCATGAAGTTTTCTCTTTCAATCAAAAAAAAAAAAAAAA
>JAVXUM010000017.1:33213220-33227850 GCA_035590655.1 Pouteria glomerata | reverse complement strand
TTTGCACTTATGATGAAAATCATTTATAGCCCATATATTTCGTTATTGTGTACTAATATCACATATACTCATATCTAAAATGCAAAATTTGATAAAAACAGCTAAATTTAATCGTGCATAAAATACACGCACGTTTAAAGTACAAGTTTCAATTTTTATCCCAAAAAAAATAGTGAGTAGATAAAAATATATTGAAATGTCATTGTTATGTGATTCTTGGGTTCTAGATGCATTCAAAAGTTAGGATTTAATCAAAATTTATTAATTTTGTCAAACATTATTTATTACGGTATTTATTAAATCTTGACCTTTAATCTTTCACCGCAGCCTTTGCAATGTAAAATTTACTGTAATATCCTAGAATTTTATGAGTCTTAGCATTTCTTTCTTTACCCCCACTTCTTTTTCCATCTTTCTTTTGTTCCGATTATCTCAATTTTTCATTTTTAGAAATATCATCTTCTGTGAGTCTCTTATACACACATAAATTCCTAACTGCTTTTATAGAGTACTTTTGGTGCGACGAAAAATAGTAAAAAATGTAATTTGAAAAATTTTTAAGTACTTAGTGCATGCATCTCAAACTACATTTTTTGAAGAAGAATAATAAGATTCCCATTCTGACAGATTGAATTTCCATCGAAATGGTTTCAACATTTCCTTTTTTCCTTTGTTGGTAAGTGACGCGACATGGCTGACACGTCTCCCTTTTATTGCTACCAAGTAGAATCTGTTGGAATGGATTTACTTTCCCATCATAATGGTTTCAAGCAGAATTAGGGAAAAAAGTAGAAAATGGCAAAGCATTCAAACGATTTCCATAAATCCATCAGAATGACCTCGAAAAAATTGGTCACAGTAAGTATCATTCAGTAGTTTGGGAGTCCATGGTGAGTATAGCAAAAAGATTTTTGCTATTTAATTAACGAAATTCCAATTATTTGATTTTTTAAGAAGATGTTGAATGTTTTTTTAAACTTCGAGAAGATAAAGTGTAAAAATGTAATAGAGATTGTCAAAGATTTTCAGATTTTTTTAGTAAAATTTTTTACACCAAATAAATCCATTATTATATATCATATAGGAAGTTGAGATATTCAGAACAAAAGAATAAACAAGAGAAAATGAATGAAGGATGACATGAACTAAATGAAATGAAATTAATAAATTAATGAATTGAATTAGTATGAAAAATAAACTATTTAAAAGTTTCTCAAGAAAAAAACATAAAAATAAAGAAGAAAATTTTAACTTATATTATACTATACGTATGTGTACAGATAAACATAGTATTATGTGTTATTATGAATATGTAAATATATATATGTATAGATAAAAGAAATACCGATAAGTAAAGTAAGATTAAAGCAACTGTGAAATGTACCAAATCTACCATTAATGGTAAGATTTGAAGACGTCACCAAGGTTTTCAGGCATAACAATTACATATATATGTATATATATATATAATCAACTTTAAATTCCTAAGAAATTCAGATTGGGTTTGATTAAATCTTCACTTTTTTTTTTTTTATCAATGGGTTTCAAGGTAGGATGTTGAGGGAATGGTGAGGATTAGATTTGTTGTTTTGCTCAAAATTGGGATATGAAATCTGGGTTGAGGGCTCTTCAATTGAGATTTTAGTTGTTTAATTTTTAATATAGTTTTGATTTGTGTCGTAAATATACATATTAAGTTTTGTACATATTTTGTGTGCTTTCTATATTATGAATCACAGATGATAATTGTATATTTTACAATATTTTATTATTTAGTTGTTGAAAGAGTAGAAAAAAAGATTGGATTTATTTGTTTGTTTGCACTTACTTTGTTGATAAACATTAATTTGTCTATTCAAAAATAGATAAAAGTGGAAGAAAATAACAAAGAGAATAAAGTAGCTAATAAGAAGAAGAGAGTAATTCTATTTTTTTATCACTTAAAAATGATGTCATCCAATTTTGCACTAGTATAGTAGGTATTAGTGCACAATAATGAGAAAAAGAGGTGCAAGTGATTCTCCAAATCTAAGGAATAAAACAATTACCCCTAATTTTATTAACAATATGAAAATCAATTTTTACTTTAACAATTTAGGGATCAACACAAACCAACTCAAAGATTTTGACGAAATAAATTCTATAAATTCGTAAATCTCAGAGAGAGAGAGAGAACCAGGATCAGTTACTTTGGTGAACTTCTTCAACATTTTTTTTAATCTAATATGTTTCTTTAGCTTCTTTTATAAAATTTATTTATTTTTAAATATTTTTACACATATTATTAACATTTTTCAATAAATATTATAGAAGAAATAATTTAAAATTACAAAATGAAAAAAACTAATGCCTCATTTGGTTTATTTTTTCATTTTTTGTTTTTATTTTTTATTTTCTGTTTTGAACTTAGTTTTATTTTACGCTTTTGAAAATAAAGAAAACAGTTCAAAACGCATTTGGTCACTTGCATTTTTAAATTTTATTTTAAAAAATAGAAAATAAGTTAACTCATAAAATAAAAAATAACAAAAAATTATTTTAAGTATTTTTAATCAAAAATAAGAAAAACAAGACATTTTTTGTTTCCTTATTTTAAGATTTTTAAAATATAAAACACATAAAATAAAAAACAGAAAATAAAAACAAAAAATCAAACCTACTGCCACCTAAAATCTATGAATAAAAGAAAAATAAATTTAATAAAATATCATATAAAATGAGAAAAAAGAAAGAATTTCAAAAAATGAAATTATATAATTCTATTTTTAATGAAATTAGAATTTAAAATTTTGAACATAAATTTAAGAGTATAGTAAGCTAAACTTAGAGTGACAACTGCAATTACAAGTGTTAAGATCCTAATTGTTCCAAGGAGTAATAGTATGTATTTAAAATTTAAAATTTTTAATTAATTATAATAAAAATTTTATTTATTAGAATTGTTAAAAAAAAAATAAAAAACAAATTAACCTCATTTGCTTCATTCCACAAGGCGCAGCTAGGTTTAGTCCTGCTGCTTGCGTTATCCTCTTTCATTCCGATCAATTCCCTGTATGCTTGTGTATATACAATACATACATAAAACTACACTACATTTTCTATCTCTGTGCTGCCTCTCTCCTTCTCTCTCTGGAATACTTAATTGAGATTCTAGGGTTTCAGAGCAGACCACTCTCTGCTTTGAGGAATAACAAACAGATTGATGGCGTCTTCGTCTGCTAATTTGTGGGTGTTACTGGGTTTGGGTTTGGCTGGGATACTGATTCTGACGAGAAGGATGAAGAAAGTGGTGAAAGAAGACTTTGGTGCTTTCCTGGAGAAGTTTCAGTTGCTTCCACCTCCTCAGCCTGCTCCTCCCAAAGCCCCTCACCCGCTCACTGGTCTCTCCTTCGCCATCTCCGACATGTATGTTGCCAAAATTTTCATTTATTTTTTCAATACCTTATTTTGTTTCGAATAATTCAGTCTTAACAGAAAGAAAAGTTAACTTGGCTATTTTGCCTTGTTCTTAAAGAAGCCATCAATTGAACCTTTTAAAGCTGTGTTTTAGATTGTCTTACTCTCGTTTTTGTTTTCTTGGGATGGGGTGGTGGTTTTGTATTTTTTTCATCATAGCCAGAAATTTTGGGGTTCAGGTATAATAATTTGAGCTTTGTGGTATTATTATTAACCAACACCCCCCCCCCCCCTCTCAAAAAAAAAAAAAAAAAAGAACAGTTCATTCCCCATTGAAAAATGGGTCTCTCAAAGATAACATTTATAAAGAGAACGCAAGTGAATGTGTGGGGACACCACTTTCCATATTGGGCTTGGTTGAGTTGTTGAAGGATTCTTTGCACTAAATTATTGCTTCAATTTTTTTGTGAGAGGGAGGACGGAGGAACCCTTGAGATAGGCACCAGGAGAGATAAGTTTGAGGTGAATTCGTATTATAAAACATTGTAGGGAAGGTATGCCCTGACTCCCTTGAAAAGACATTTTGCATCTGCAACTGCATTTGAAATAAGAGTTGTGTGTGGAAACCATCCTTAATAGATTATCTCTAGCATTGATAATTTCGTTTGAAGAGGCAATTTCACCCTAATTTGTGTTGTGTGTGTAAAGGTTGAGTGCTAATTTACAGACATGATCATTATGATGTATAACACAACTTTTAGGGTCGTATTGTAAATGGCTAACATTTCTGCCAAAAAATATTTTTCCTATGTAAATAGGTAGTGTTTCCTTCACTATCATACTTCAACTGGTAAACCTTAATTCTTTTAACAATTTGGATTATGTTTCTACCCAATCAAATGAATACTGTAAAGTTACTTTTCATTCACTTTATGGTATTTTCACTTTCCAACATTTCTTTCTGAATCAAGCATCAGTTTTATTTTTTATCTGTTTGCATAATATCTTTCAGAAAATTTTAAATCTTCCCAAGCACCTCGCCAGTTCATGGAATTTGTTTAGATTTCTTCTGTGTTGAGCAACATTCTGAACTTACTTCATTGGATAGGAATAATGGGACCACTTAAATGGCGGGTCATTTCCTACTCTGTTGAATAATATGTACGTATGTATGGCTTGTCTTGACTTCAAGTGTTGTAGCAATCTAGTCCTGGATTTTTCATTCATCACTTATGCTTTAAGGCTCGTTTTTGTCTTTCCAAGCCATTCTCTATACTTATTTTCGATGGACAATCATTGAATAAAGTAGCTAAGATGGAAAACTGGATTGTTAAGATGGGATTCGCCATTCAATTGCACACTAACATGACAAGCATTATTTTGTTATGTTGCACTGTCGCTATGGTTGTTTTGCATTGAAGCTAATACATATATAATTTTTTTTTCGGATAAATAAAACTTCAGTAAGTATCCTTGAACTAAATCAAGGCCAGTAGGGACTTATATCTGTCTCCTTTTGGGGTTAATATCACTTTAATGATTTTGTATCTCTTGTATGTGGGGCTTTGATTGGTTTTTGTTGCAATTAACACCCATAAATACTAAGGCATTAGCTTTCTTGGAATCTTAGGCATTAATATTTGTCTTTCCCCATACCTTGCATGGGCTGGAGTCTTGTGCATTGGACTACCTTTCGTTTTCTTAGGCAAATAAAGTTACAATAGAGTTGTCTCATTCTCACACTAGTTTCCTATGTTTTAATAAAGTGTTGAAATTGCTTTCCATGGACTTGTAATACTCTCTTCTTGGAATCAATTATGGTACTATTCTTACATAATTTGGATAAGGTTATTCTTGTTTTTGGATGGTTTCTATTGGGTGATTATAGTGATTTGGGTTTTGCATGGTAATTAACATGGACAGATGCATCTGGTAATTAACACATACAGGGACAGCATATGCATCTCTAGCTTAGGCAGTAATATTTTCTATAACTTTTCACGACTATGAAAGTGATAATGTTTCCCATTTTGATCTCCAGATTTGATATCAATGGCTTTGTAACTGGGTTTGGCAACCCAGACTGGGCAAGGACGCATGAAGCTGCTTCTCGAACGTCTCCAGCGGTTTCAGCTCTTGTTGAAGCAGGTGCCACATGCATTGGAAAGACAATTGTGGATGATATGGCATATAGGTTTGTGATTGGATCTTCAAGCTTTTCAATATTACTCACTAACAAATATGGGCATGGGGTTTCAGACAATGACCAGTGATGAATGCCTACCTTGGCTTAATGGGATTCTTTTGATATACCGGAGGACATAGTTTTTTCTTTGCGAAGATAACATCTGTTACATGGTTCTTAATGGTGTCCTAAGAAGAATGGACACTTTTAGGAAGGTGGTGGGTTCATGTTAGACACTTGTGTCTAGTGTCCCCCCAAAAAAAAAAAATAAATAAATAAAAATAAATAAATGTTCTCTTCACTTTTCTCTTATCTAGATGTTCAAGTTTGGTTTCCTAGAGGATCACCACATATGGATTTAATCTTCTCAAAATTTCTCTGACTGACTCCCATTCCAACTCACAATCTTTACCAGGATTATATTGCCCCTCTCCTGCCTTAGTCTAACTTCTTTTCCTTATTTATTTATTTATTTTTTTTTAGTTTTAGGAATTTAAAAATTAAAAATTATAATTTATTTATAAATAAAATAAAGTAAATATAAATTAAAGCTAAATGTATTTCTAATATTCATTATTGTGTTCCTGCTGTGTCATCCAATTTTTTTCTTTGAAATTGCTGTGTTGGCATGTCCATATTGCAGTATGTCTTGACTTTTATCCATGACTCATTTCATCCTGTGTTTGTATCTATGGTTCTGAAGTTGTATCATTTATGAGTTCAATTAGTTGTTAACTAGTTACACCTATTGTAGTTGACTCTGTATGTTTGTTTTCAGTATCAGTGGGGAAAATAACCATTATGGTACACCCACCAATCCTGCTGCTCTCGAACGAATACCAGGAGGGTCCTCAAGTGGAGCTGCTGTAGCTGTGGCTGCTAATCTTGTTGACTTCTCCTTGGGTAAGCATCTCCTGACTTTGAGCACATCTATGTGTTCCCTGAGTTGATTAGTATCTTGATCTATATTTCCTCCTTATGTTGATGACCCTGTCACTAGGTTTCTACTTCCATTTTTTCTTTTTATAAATTTATTTTTTGAGGCTAAGTGGGAGGGGTGTAAAAGTTGCTATGAGGGAGCATTAGTTTGTTTGATCAATATAACATTGTGATCACGATGATTTATGCTTACGATATCCTTGGTGTTTTGTTCTCCTTATCCTGTTTCCCTGCTGCCAAAAAATTGCAACACCAAACCCACTTAATTACTTGATGTATTGATGTTTCTGGTGCCCCAAATGGCAACTTTTGGGGCAACCGGCAACCAATGTGGGGGCTAAGTACCAATGGACGAGAGCAATGGCCTTTGTTTGATCCTGTTCTTTGTTTGCATGCATAAAGCATGCACACTAGCACTTCCAATAAAAATGTGGATTATTTAGGTGTGTTGTTCTAACCATAGTTTAAAGTTATAGTCGCGACAAGCATCTTAGTCACCTAATTTTTTATGAGGTCACGGTGGTGCATTGAGTTATTGGGCAATGTGTAAGGAGTAGCTAATTAGAGGATTCAAAATGTCAAATGGAAAATTTGTTCAATATCTCTTCTATATCTTGTCTCCCAATATCTCATCTGATATGGTGTGGGCATGGCCATATTGCTTAAGGTTGATGTACTGCAAAATTTTGTCTAGGTCTCTCCGAATACCGAGACAAGTTGTTGAGATTTTGATCGAGATAATTGCGAATTTCATCCATGGTTCTAACCTAAGCACACTGTTGAGAACTTGTGGATTAAGAAGTGCTGCATAGATGCATGGAGGTTATCTGTACTTACGTGAAACAAATAGATACCAAGCATTGAATAGATTTGGTAGTTGGTGCACTTTCCAGAGGTAGTTAAGGGCACATAACTTGAGTGTAGGGCTTTGCCACTCTAGCTTGGCAATCATCCTTTGTATGGTGGGGCTTTGACGCTCAACCTTGGCGACCAACTTGGTATGGTAATCAAACACATGCGGGCATCGACCCAAGTAGTCTTTTATTGCTATTATTTTTTTTTTTGGGGGGGGGGGGTATGTTTTTGCAATAAATGGACAAGGATGGTCAGTACTGCATAGTTCACTGAGGCAATTTGGGCAAAAACGATGGAATACAGACATGAGATACATTTATGACATAACGTGGACTTATCAACCGGACAAGTTTGCAGAAAATTGGATATATACATGGCGAGACATGTGAGATAGTGTAGTATGTCTCACCATGTATATATCCAAATTTTTGAGGTTAAGTCTTATTATGATTTGCTAGTTGCTATTTGGTCAATATTATGATTTTCTTTTTTCTTGACAAATCCTTAATCAAAGCATAGCCTTAGTGTTTCTTAACAGAAAAGAACTCGTATATTTTTGTTACTGTTGAAACACTTGTGTGTCATATGACTTGGCAACTCTTCTGTTATTTTGGCACCCATATCATTTTATGGCTTCTTTTATTTATTTTTGGAGTATGCATGTCATTATAATATTCTACAACAGGTATTGATACCGATGGTGGCGTGAGAGTGCCTGCTGGATGTTGTGGGGTGATAGGGTTTCGGCCCTCGCATGGGGCTGTCTCTCACATGGGGATTGTTCCTGTTTCATCAAGTTTTGATACTGTTGGTATGTGTTTAAATTTGTTGTACTCCTTGGCTTTCCTTTTTATTTTACTTTATTTAGTTCTGTATAATTTTCGTCAATATTGCTTTAACTAGTGACTTAGAAATACTATTGCTTATCCTGCAGCATTTAGACCTGATATGATGCAACCATGCAGTGATGCTAATTCAGACTTCTTGAATTATGTAATTTTGGAGAAAAAAATAATATTATAACTCGCTACACTTGTGATAAATAAATTATAATGTCGGCTCATTTTTTATGCCGCCTAATATATACTTTGTGGGGTACATGGATTCACCCTTTTTTTGATGCCATCTAATATATTGCATCCTTAATGTCTTAAGCTTTCGAGGAAAGTGTTCTCTGCCAATTAGAATGTTATTTTATTAACTATATAATTCCCTTTTAGCCTTTGTTGTTGACCTCTAACATCATTTTTGCAGGATGGTTTGCAAAGGATCCCAATGTACTACGTCGTGTTGGGCATGTGCTTCTGCAAGTTCCATTTGCAGTTCAACGTAATCCTAGGACTATTATAATAGCTGATGACTATTTTCAACTGCTAAAGATTTCCGGGGATCGGGTTGCTCAGATTGTGATTAAATCCACTGAAAAGCTATTCGGAAGTATGTTCCTATTTGTCACAAGTTTGTAATTGATTTTCAACAGAAGTTTTCACTTTTCTATTGAAATGTTCCCTTGCATAATTTTTAGTAGCATTTTTTCAGGGCAAGTTTTGAAACATGTGATTCTTGGTGACTATTTTGACACTAAAGTTCGAAGCTTGAAAGCACTTAATGGAAGGAACTCAAATGGTGACGTTAAATCCTCTTCAATAAGGGCTTTGGCCAATGCAATGCAATTAATTAAAAGGTGAGGTTGGTAACTGATATTATTGGGCAGTCATTACATTCTAACATGTTACTTTTGTCCAGGTATCTGTGGGTTTTCTCTTATATGCATGTTGTTTGCTTATTGAGATTACCTTTTTAGGGAAAATTAATGTTCAACTAAAAATCTGGGAAAAAGAAACAATTACAAGAAATATACCAAAAAAAAGATACCTCACGAATTGGTATATGCTGCCAGCTCCTTTTAGCATATTCTGATTCTTCAAATTGCAGGAAACTAAAGATCCAATGTAATGTGGATTATGGAGATTGCACCATGATGAAATCACTCTACCATATTAGCTGAAGTGGAAAAATATGGCTGAGATATCTCACATGTTAGTATGCCACAACACTTTTTATGAAAGATATTGAAAGAATGGACAATTCTTGTTCTGGTGCCTCAAATGACACACAACTAATCTTCCAAAGTAAAGCTGGAGACTGAACTATTATGAGTTCACCTCAGTGTATAAGTAGGAAGTGGAAATAGATCTCAAATTGACGTGACAAGAAAAGAAAATAAAAGAAATGGAGCGAAGAGGGAAGAATCAGAATGCATTTAAGAAACAAAATCATGAAATATGCCTTTGATTTTGATTACACGATGACACATCAACAAAGTCTATTGGTCTCTCTTTCTCTTTGGTAAAAGAATCGACTAGAAGGCTTGAATTGGTGCAAGAACAGAAGAGTTGAATGTAGGACATCCAATTTCCTGCACCTGCATGCATTAATTTTCCATAACATTATATAAAGAAATGGGACAGGTTTTCTGAAGCCTAAAAATTGGCGAAACATCAATTTTGGTTAGGCCTTTTTACCCATATCATCATTCAACAACCCACCATTTCAAAATTTGTCTTAAATAACATCCAAAAGGTGCCCTAAATAAGTAATTTCCCATTTCCGAGTTTTTAACGGCAAATGTTACAAGAGTGATATTCATGCGCATTGCATGTGCAACCTCCTCTAGTATATATATATATTTGTATGTATGTGTGAACACATTTATTCAAGTTGCATCTTTAGGCATTTTTATAGCCGATACCAACTTGTTCTTAAGTTGAATGGAGCTAGTAAAAGAAAATTTTGACTTTTTGTTTTTTGTGATTTTAGTTCTTTTCTTTTTTGGTGTTAAATAAATTCTTGAACCCCCCAAAAGTCCCTTTTAAATTCAAGATGTCTCGGTACATCAGTTGGGATTTGCATTTTGTTCAAGGGGTTTGAAGAACTGTAAATTTAAATTTTGAATCATGTGAAATTAAATTTTGTTGTTGGGATGTGCTATTAGATTTTGCATATATTTTTGGATTTAACATTTCATGAAATTATATTAAATGTTGATTTAAATGTTGAGATTGGTGGTGGTATTGGGACAACCAAGTGGCACCTAGGTGGGTACCTAAGGGAGTGTTGATTGTTCACTGATTGATAAGTGGTGATTAGTTTTTGCCAATGAGGACTTGTGATGTGAATCAATGTGCTCCGTGATCTTGTTTGTAGTTGCTATAGGAATTCTAAATAGCTAACTAATGTAGATGGAAATGTTATGTAAGACTGCAAGGAGCCCATTGTGATCCTTCCATTGTCATTATACTTTCATCTTTTCAACTTGTAGTGCATGATCCTCTGTGAATATGAATACAGTTGAATGCATGAAATATTATTTAATGATCTTGGTAATTTTTTGGGAACATATGATATTGAGTTTCTTTTGATATTTGCACAGGCATGAATTTAAACGTAATCATGACGAGTGGATCAACTCAGTGAAGCCTGCTCTGAATCCTGTTATTGCAGCACAAATTCATGAAAGGTTGGAGGTGGAAGATGAGGAGATTGAGCACTGCCATATGATTAGGAATGAAATGCGCGTGGCATTGAACTCCCTTATAAATGTATTGCCTTCCATTTCACTTTCTTTGTCTTTGTCTTTGGAATGGATGATTAAAAATTGAACCCCTAAAGCCAGCTTTCCTACCCTGATGCCATGCCAGCCCTTTTATTAATGCTTTTATTCTGCTTTCACACCTTCAGATTTCCAACAATAGCGTTGTTTGATTATGGACTTTATCTAAGTTGTAAATGGAAAAAAAAAAAAAAAAAGAGATATAAATTTTGGGTGTACATCGTTCATTTTAGCAATGTTAACTTTGCTATCCACCATGTGATTACAATGTTTTCTTTTCAAATTTGAAATTTCATTTTTTTCTCGTACAATTTATACTTGTAAACCCTTATGTAGATTCTGAAAGGCATGTTTCTTGAGAAAATAATGTTTGTTGCTGTTTGGGACTGTTTGTCCTGAAGTCTCGAAACTGATTCATGTTGTAACATATGCTTTTACTGCTCACATTTTTATGATGCACAAGGCGTGAGCTTTCTGTATCTGTCCAATGGTTGGTCATGTATGGCCCTCCTTGATGATTGTTTCAGCTAACGGCGAAAGTTGTACTTGTAATGTAGAATGTTTATCTGAATTGACAATTGAACATGTGGACATTTTGGACACTCACCTTGTTTGGGAAGCTATAGACATCTCCACCCACCTTTATATATTTGATCAGTGTTGTCAAATCTGCATATTCAGTTTTCAGCTGGATTTCTTATGCTGTCAATTACTTATTTACTTGAGAACTCTATGCTTCTTCTGCCATGGACAGGCACACATATATGGACTGCTTTAATATGGTAAATTTGGAGCAGCTTACATTTAAAATCCACGACACCATTTATGTGGATCTAGAGTATTGTCCAAAAGATTGCATTTCTGAGTGTTAATGCAACTTTCCATTTATATCTAGAGACTCTAGATTGTCTGCTGCCTCTAATGGTGTTATTATTTAATTTGTTAATCCAGAGAGCTTCTGTTTGGCTTATTGTGGTTGTTATCTTTTATGATTCCTGTAGGGTGACGGAATATTGGTTATCCCTTCAATTGCGGATCCCCCTCCAAAACTCGGAGCGAAGGAGATTTTATCAGATGACTACCTGAGTCGTGCATTTAGTCTTTTGAGTTTAGCTAGCTTGTCAGGTTGTTGTCAGGTTGAAACCTCGTCCCCTTGGCATTTATCTGTCTTGCACCTATAGAAAGCAAAAAATTATCAATTTCCTATAAAGGGGTAAAAGAGAAAAAAAACTCCTCATTATTGTGACTTCTTGAGATTGTTGTAACTTCAGTGCTGCTATATTACACTCATGTTTTCTCATAGCACTTCATTCTCTGTATTCTTTTGTCATCTGCTTTGTAGGTCACTGTGCCACTGGGATTTCATGGCAAAAGGCCATTGTCCGTGTCTCTTGTAGCTAAACATGGAGGTGATCGATTTTTGCTTGATACTGTGCAAACCATGTATGCTTCTTTACAGGAGCAGGCTGATATAACTGAGAAGTCTAAATTATCTACCAACATTGTTAGCCAGGAAACATCTGCAGAGATTGCTAAGGAAAAGGTGAAATTTTTAATTTTCATTTACTTTTTTTCTTGGTGTATCTGAATATCTTTGAGCATATAATTATTTTTTGTTTAAGTAGACGTTTGTCACAAAATTATTACATGGAAGCTTCCCAGATAAGTATCTTAGAAATAAAAACAAGATACAAAGAGTTGGTGATGAGAAGATTTGGAAAGTGGTTATGGAGGTTTCTGGCAGGAGGAAGATTATGGAGAGTCTGGGTTAAGGGACCGAGGAGGGTCTTCTAGAAATTTTGAGATTTCCTATGGGTAGCCTATGGAAGGGTATTAGAAAAAGATGGCCAGAAATCTTCAACTATTTTAGCTTTAATATTGATGATTGGAGGAGAGTTAAATTCTGGCATGATGTTTGGTGCAGGGAAGTTCCATTGTGAATGCCGTTCATATATATTATATTTCCAGGTATAAAGGTGCTTTGATGGCAGACTATTAGGGAGTTTCTGATGCAGGGTTAATTTGAGAACCCTGCTTTGTAAGATAATTTCAAGATTGGGAGTTGGAGACTGGACAATTTCTCAGCTCAGGGTAGTTGAGGAGAAGAGGACAGAATGATTTGGAAAGGGAGCATTATTCACTGGTAAATCTTGTTATGGTATTATTGGAAGGGGACCAAATATCCTTACATTGGAAGAAGATTTGGAGAATGGATCCCATTTTGAGGTTGCCTTCTTCATTTAACTGCAACTCTTAATTGTATACTTAAGATGCTCCCTAACCAGCGATGTGTATGCTAGAAAGCACAGGAATCAGTTGATCATATTCTCCTTCATTGTGAGTAACCTGGAGATTTTAGAGTTTGTTAGAGTTTATTGAGTTTTTGCTGGCTTCAGTTATTTCATTGCAGGAATCATGGCATGGTGGCTATCATATTAGGTAGTTCATGTGGTGCTTATGGAGTGAGAAACCAGAGGACGTTTAAGGAAGTGGTGACGCAAGTTCATAGGCTTAAGTCAGTTTTGCTGCATGCTTTCCATTTTGAATGTTGGGGAATTTTTGTGAATCTTCTTTTGGTTTTATAGATTTCATAATAGAAATTAATTTTTGGGGGATAGCTTATAGTTTCCTTTGGACACAGCCGATGTACAGAGGTGGTGCCCCTTCCGGGTTCTTTTTGTGACTTGTTATAATATATGTGTGTGTGCATCTATAAAGCGAATGAAATGTGGAACACCCCTACCCATGGGATCTATATGTTCCTTACAGTTCAAATGGCAAACAAAGTTCAACAATTGTTCCAGATCCTCCCTGAAGTCCAGCTATATAGACTGACTTAACCTTGAGTAGCCCATTCTTGGATAGCATTTATGTCAAAGAATCATTGCCTTTTTCAATGGCTGTAACCTCATACAGCCAGCCTTTGAAGGAACCACAAAAAGTCATCCACATCCTTGTTCTGCACATTACTCCAAACAGGAATATCCCAAAAAACAATTGATAGCCCCATCCAGCTATATTAACTCTTGCCAACTAAGAAAAGCAAACACTTTTGGGAAGGTAATGTACTAGTGTTGTGTTGTAATTTGACATTGACACTCACCGGACACTCTCAATGCATGTCAGATATTTGTCTCAATGTGTGATATTATTTGTAATTGTTTTACAATCGCACTTGGGAGAGAGATTGTCAAACATAATGAAACAAATTGCAATTTTGAAGGAAAAAAATGTTAGATTAAATAATAAGGCAAGCATAATATAAATTTATATATATTAAGCCCTTATCCTTTTTTTTTAATAAATTTTAGAAATTTCAGACTTAAACCTTTTAATTTGTTTATAAATCAAAATTTCTAAAATTGATATAAATCAAAGATAAATGTATTTTAGATGTAAAAGAGAATAAATAGTTGTTTTTTTGTGTATGTATATAAATGCATGCATACATATCTATTTGTTAACGCATCTATGATGTGTCCTTATATTTTCTAAAACCGTATCACGTCAAATCCGCTGTCTCCCTTTCCGCGCTTCTTAGGTTACCGATGCCTCAGTGTCCTCACTAGGTTAAAATTAGCAATGAAAATCCTTTCTAGAGTCATGGCCATGCTATCAATGCGTGTTGAAACTGCACCAAAG
>JAVXUM010000017.1:33180151-33196664 GCA_035590655.1 Pouteria glomerata | reverse complement strand
AAGCGAAACTAACCTTTCTTATTGTATTTGTAATTGAGAGTAAGGGCTGCCTTTAGGCACGATAGCAGGTAGTGTTCTGTCTAGCGGGCCGGCCAACCCCGAGGAGGTACTACTCAAGGCCGTTCCTTTCCACGGTTAAGTTCCTCTCGTTTACAGTCGATCACTTGTTGCCAGCCACTTGTTTCGTAGTTTTAATTTAAGCAGAAATCCTACTTTGAAAATGGAGAAAATCACATAGTTTAAGGTCGATCAAGCAATGAAATTGAGGTATGTGCAAAGGATTGTTTGCTCGACAAGGCTTCGCATGGACACCGACACTTTCCTTTCAACTTCCGAACTATGCTTATATATTATTCTCTCTAAACTGTCATATATATATATATATAATTATATATATATATAAATTAAAATTAAGGCTACACATCACTTAAAAATTCTTGATATTCTGATCATTTCCTAAGTCACCAACTTTTGTATGCAACTCTCTCTCTCTCTCTCTCTCTCTCTCAAACACAATATTTATACGCACACAAGAGTGGATCTAGAGAGGCAAGGGGGCGATGGTCCTAACCTTGTCAAAACATCCAAAGTGCTAATAAAGTCTTTTTAGTTTTTTCCTTTGATTAATACTTGTTCCCTAATTTTTTCATTTAATATTGCCTTCACTCCTATTTTTTCTTAAATTTTAATTTGTATTTCTTAAATAATTATTTTTATGTTTTATTAAAATTACTTTACAAATTAATAAATAAAATTTTAAAATTATTTAAATATTTATTTTGTAATTAAACAAATTTAAATGGATTTATTTAAAAATATTGAGAAGGTTAGACCTAAAAAAAAAAAAAAAACTCCTTTTCTTCATCAAAAGAATCCAAATCTCACACAAAGCGTTTTTATGCAGTAGGATCGATAAACATGCTCTGGGTATGTAAGTTGAACCTCATACCATCACAAGTTAGTTTGTGTTGTTTTCTTCTGAGGTTTTTGTTTTAGCACATTAATATTTTTCAATATGTAAGGCAGTGATCAGTTCAAAATTTATAACAAAAGTTTGAAAAATCAAAACACAAGTCCAATCCTTTTAGGTGTTTTTATTTTTATTAATAATATTTACTTCTTAGGGTTGAAGAAGGGAAATTAAGAGCTTTTTAATAGAAATTGTATGGTAGGCTACCCTGTGGAATAGTTAGGATGCATGTGTTTATAAATTTAAACATGAAAATTGGTTTGTTGGGTCTTGGTGTTAATTCAAATATATATATATATATAGGTCTAATGTTTCACTATTTCTATAAGCTGCTTCGCCAGTTTGGGTCTCGGTCCAAGTAAATGTCAGTGGTCAGGTTATCTCATATCGGTGGTCTAATTAGGTCTTGCTGTTAATTCAAAAAAAAAAAATATATATATATATATATAGAAATTGTATGATATATCATTGAAAGTAGGGAATGTGGTATGTATAACAGGGTACTTCCTTATTCAGTTGGTCGATGCTTCCTCCTTTACAAGAGTGACCAAGAGATCGATTCTTCTCTCAAGCATTTGGTGAAATAATATTTCTTTAATCTCGAGTTATTCAATATAAGATGTTGTTGAAGAAATTTTTTGCACAAATGTGTTTTAAATAAAATATATTTGAAGGACTTTTCAGGATGTAATTTATTATTTAAGTTGAAACTTAAAGTATGCAAAGATTAAGACACTTGATTTTTTTTTAATTTTTTCAAAATAAGGTGGTTGCCTAGTATAAAAGTAATACTATTTTTACCAACCCTTATTTTCCTAATATTTGAAACTTCAATTTCGGAAATCTATTCTTCTAGTTCATGGAGTTGAGCTCAAAGGAATTAATGTATCTTCTTTGGAATATGATTAAGAGCTATGTCTATTAATATGAGAGTACTTGATTGAGTGACGTGATGAAATCTATTGTCAAGTATATATAAAAGTCAGACCTTATCAACCAATTTTAAAAATTTTCCTACTATTTGATGATAAGATGCCCATTGACTCCAATTAATATTGGTGGATATGTGTAAAGAAGTTATTTTTATTTTCCAGTTTTGCTTCATTTGAATCTCACAGTTATTAAAGGTGGATCGTCTTACCAAAAAAAAAAAAAAAAAGATGAATTAAAAGCGACTCAAACTAGTAGAATTGCAAAAAAATTGACCATTAATAATCTTGAGACTAAAAAAAATGATTGAATCAAATTTACACTCTAAATTGAGTTAGGGACACTTAGTGGGATTCTTATTTAAGTTCTATTCGAAGTTTAATAAATATGTTCAATCTTTAAAGAGATTATTGTGTATAAAAACTATTCTAATTAATATGCAGAAGTCGATGGAATTTATGATGGTATTGCTTCTCATGGGTTTGTATTCATGTGAGGGATATCGTGGGGATCATTGATGGCCTTTGACAAGCTTTGCAATGCAAATTTTATCATAATTTGAATGTAGTGCATCTTGTGTCATCAATAAAGGCACTAGTTCAAAGATTCATAAAAAATAAAAGATACTTAAAAAAGTGAATTATTTTGTAATAAGTATAAGATAGACATCCTTAATATGAGTAATCGATACAATGCAGGTCTCATCATCAAAGAGATCGTATTAACATTGAGCATCATCATTAAATAGATGTATTCACAGCCACATTGAGCATCATTGTTAAATAGAAGTGTAATTAAAAATTTTCAATGCTTCAAGCTAGCCACATTTAAACTCTCCCTTTACCTCTTTTGGAATAGGCATGATGAATGGATCTTACTTGTGAAGGAAAGAAATTCAGCTATTTTTTTTTTTTAAATCTTCTTATAAATGAGCAAAGAAAATTTACCTGCAAGGTAATTTGAACTTTATGTCATTTTTCTTTCCCTCGCAAATATAAAATCCAAACATAACTCTGGAAAATATAAATATGCATGTCAACGCTGATAGGGTACCACCCTAGTTGCTCTTTCAATTTGCACTTAAAGGATACTCAAATGCACATATGCAAACCTCATCATAGAAGCCTTTATAAGTAAAAACTCATAACAAACACTTGCTAGTCTCCCAACCATGGCACATAAACAAACCACTAACCAGGCACAAGAAAACCCTTAAAAGAGTACTACTAACACTACTACTGGAATATGTACCTAAAATCCGAAACTCAGACCACAATTGCTACACGCCATAACAAGCATATAGCATTATGACTCGAACTTGTCACCAAACCTGAAAAAAAAAAAAAGACCATTCGTTTGTGCTCCCTTAAACTACAGCTTTATTGCTTTTCCGCATGCCGCAAAATTACTGCCTTTGGCTCAGCGTTTTCGGTTCATTGGACGTTCCTTCTGTGCATTGAAGTAGACAATTGCCACGGGCATGCCCAAGTCCAGTTGATGTGCAAATGCTCGGGTACTGAAGTTTGCCCGCGACAAGGGCTGTTCAACCATTCCAAGTAGACCTTTCTGCTCAAACAAGAGCAGGACAAAACGATGAATTCCCAGTCGCGGTTCTGGGGTGACATATGGTAGGATTTCATTGCCTGCAATTAACCATTCCCACTTAAAACATACTTTTTAACTTGGATCTTTGACATAGATCTTGTTCTTTACAAGAGAGAAACAAAAATGAGATAGAGACAGAAACAGACCATCAAATGTGATTTGCATGATACATATAAATCTTTTGATATGAAGCCAAGAAAAAGGATTTTGTTTGGCAGTATGCAGAAGTGATTATTATTGATTGCCATATGGAGACCCAAAAAGACTGACAGGTGACACCGACGTGTCAACGTCTCCATACGAGCAATGAGTTACAATGCACTGAACCCTTCCAAAAGAAGGTGCACAGGGTAGAGTACAAAAAAAGAAAATAGAAGGGCGTTATACAATGAAATAATATGGCACTTTGTGAGGATTTCATGCGTGATTTTGCACTGCCCAACAAATTAAAGCACATATCATATTTTAAATTTGCAGCGAAACATACATGCAAAATATCTATTGATGCAATCTAATTACAATAAAGTGTACACGTCTCAATGTATCATCTAAATATTTTCTGAAATTTCCAGGATCTCCAAAACCAACAGGCTTAGAACTGAGAAGCACACAGACAATCAACACGGTATGATTGCATATCTACCAGCGTTCTAAAAAAGAATTTGCTTAAAAAAATCTCGGTCATCTTAACAGAATTGGTATCTAATTTAACTATTGTGTCAATGCAAATATACACAAAAATATCCACCTTCAGTTTTTTGTATAAGAAATAACCGTTTACAATTTCATATGGTAGACTAATAAGAAGGGATGTTAGGCCCCAAATACCCAAATATACCTTCAGCTGACAATGTTAATGAAAAAAAAAACACCCATTTACCATTTTATACTATAAAAGTCATGCAGTGAGTATTAATCCCACCACCCCACGATGCGCACAAATATGTAAATTACATATAAGGCCTCCTCTTACCAGAAAATGTTTTATATATTTTACTTTCCATTTGTGCATGCATTCAAGAAGGGAACCATATTACCAGATAATGCACTTAAGCTTGCAGCAACAGAAGACAGATCCCCCAAAATTTGTAAAAGATAACGCTAGTTTTTACCTTGAATAGGATTGCTATCACCAGGAATGTCAGTGACTATCCTGAGAGTAAGAAATGAAATATGACGACTTTGGAGGATGAAGAAAAAAAAAAGTAAGGAAATTAGTTGATAAAAGAAGTACTGACCAATGCACCCACTCACGCAGTGAGGGCTCACTGGGACTTGGGGCATCAGGATCTGTCATTATCTAAGAAAGCCAATAAACTTGTCAAAAAACCAACGCGCACTAATAATAAAGAAACAGAGATTGAGATTATTCTTGATTACGAGTATCATAGAAAAATAATAATAATCTTAAAGATCAAAAAAGAAAAAGGATAAAGTACAAAATGTAAGTAAAGCACACAAGAACAAAAGAAAAGAGGGTAAACCAAAGTGTAGAGTTCATGAGAATAGCCGTTGATTGCAACAATAGGAGAATTTTTGGTTATTGAAGGCTTGATATTGCAGCCGTTGGTAACATGCTTGGGCCCGTAATAGACATTCATGGAAACTCTTGGAACAAACATGTCCACAACATCTCCTATAATCCGGGATAGAATCAATGGATCCGTTGGAACAGCCATGAGAGCAGAGTGCAAGAGCAAAGACTGAGGCAAAGTTAAGAACAAATCTCTCAAGACGAGGGAGATGGTGAAATGGCCCGAGGGTGAAAGGCTCTTAAAGAAAAATAAAGGCAGGAGGGGCCGTGCATGTATGTCAAATGTAAGCAAATCCCCCATATTGACTAACACGTGGAGTCGAAAGTTTTCTCCCATTATGACACGCGGGAGCTAAAAAGCACCCGTATGAAAAGGGGTAAAGAGTCGTAAATGCATGGGTGTAGACCATACGTTATATATGAGAAAAGGCCTTTTATGCTATTAAAAAAAAAATCAGAAAATACTGCATGCAACTTGCAATTTACCTCAGTTACCATAGTGATTATAGTGTGGGCAATTTAAGCCAACTTGATTTTGATATATTTATATGCTATAGCTGGCGATTCTTCTGTTTTTGTTTCTTGTCTTTCTAAAAGTAAAATCAATTCGTTATGAAAAACAAACAATAAGACAACAAAAAGAGGAGAATGAGGGTAAAGTGGCCTTTAATGGATTGACTAGTTAATCAAAGCAAGCAAATGAGATGTAAAAACTACTTTGACGAAGGAAGCAATAAAGTGACAGAATAGTTGGGAGAAGTCCTCGCTAAAATTCATAAAATAGGAGGTGGAAACAAAGAGAGAAATACACAAAGAGTTTCACATTTTAAAGACAAAATTATGAAATTGAAATTACTAATTACCTTTGTGGGCTATACATGCCCTTGCTCTTGATATATTTTGTTATGAACTCAAATTAGTTAGTTCAAATTTGTATCAAGTTAGTTAGTTAGTTTAATTGTTGTAATAAAGTCTATAAATAAAGAAAAATTGTAAGGAAAAAGATATGAAAAAGAATTATTATTTTAGGATTAATTTCTCGTTTGGGAGAGAAGTGATGCCCTCGAATCAAACACATTTTCCTTTATTTTCTCTTTTATTTTTGTACTTGCTAATCAAGAAGTGAATTCACTTCAATTGGTATCAATTATGAACCCAAATTAGTTAGTTAGGATTTGTATCAAATTAGTTAGTTTAATCGTTGTCATAAAGTTAATACATAGAAAAATATTCTAAGGAAAAAGATATGAAAAAGAATTATCATTTTGGGATAATTTCTTATTTGAGAGAAAGTGTTATTCTTGAATCAAACACATTTTCCTTTATTTTCTCTTTTATTTTCTTACTTACTAATCAAGAAGTGGGTTCACTTCAATTGGTATCAGAGCAGTTTGATTCAACTATAGCAAAAACCAAATATGCAACACATCAAATGTAGCAAAATCAGGAAATCAATTCACAATTAAAGCAACTGATGAAGATGATGGAAGCTATGAACAATAGATTAGATGGCTTATTTCAACATGTTCAATCCAACACTGATGCAATTAAGAAAAATCAAGAAAAGGATTAGGGAATTGGGGATTCTCGACTTCAAATGCCAAAAATTATCGACATTGAGATTGAAAATCCAGAAGATCAAAGAAACCAAGAAGATGATTTGCTTACAATTTCTTAACCTGAAGTGTTTGAAATGATCAAATTAAAATTGTTCAAGAATACAAATATGCAATTAAAAGCACTCATCGACAAGATCCAGAACAGGGAAGGCCAGCAAAGATTGATCTTCGTCGGGAAACCACACGATCTCAAGACTAATAAAGCATTCCACAACCAATAATACGCTCTGCCTCTACTAGTTGGGAACAAATTTTCTAGCCCAGAGTTGTGGGATCCAGGTGGATCCGTCACCAACATCCTCCTCACCTCCTACTAGCGAATCAACAACCACCATGACTACTACACCATCCTCCAACTCAATCGCCGATCCAACGAGCTCGAACTCATCAAGAAACAATATTGCCAGCTCACTCTACTTCTGGACCCAGACAAGAATAAGTTTGCATTTGTTGACTTCGCTTTCCAGCCAGTAGTAGAGGTTTGGGCAGTGCTATCAAATGTGGGGAAGAAATTGTTGTAAGACAATGAATTGAATTCCTTCTCCAAGTTTGATTTGGCTACATCCAAGAATCAAAGAGGTCCTCATGCTCCCCAACATCAGCATCATTGGGGACAAGATGAATTTTTACAATAACAGAATTGGCCAGTGAGGCGAACCACAACAAAGGCTAAAAATAGCATCAGTGGAATTGAAGTTCTCCACATGTTATCAACAGTTGGATGGCACAAGTGGAAGGCTTAGATGAGCAGTCCAAATTCAATGTACGTTAGTGGAGCTGAAGCTTGGTTAAATACCATAAGCACTACACATGTTATCAACAGTTGCATGGCACAAGTGGAAGGCCCAGATGAACTGAAGCTTCCTGAGGAAGCTTGGTTAAAAATCTTAAGCAAGGTTGAAGTTCAACTGATAGAATGGGTATATGGTTCGGATCACATGAATGGGTCAGTAAAAGGCATAGGTTGAGTTAAGGGGGTCTAATCAAGCAGTATTGGGCCAAATACTCTTGGACCGAAAGACGGGTTTCTAGACTAAAGGGCCATTCATTAGCTATATTTTGACCTTGAGGACAAGGTCAATTTTTAAGGGTGTGTAGTTCTTATGTACCCAACTTAGTTAGTTAGAATTTGAATCTAATTAGTTAGTTAATTAGTTTATTGTGTAAGAAAGTCTATAAATAGAGAAATATTCTAAGAAAAAAAATATGAAAAAAAATTATAATCTTGGGATTAATTTCTCATTTGAGAGAGAAGGGTTGCTCTCAAATCAAACACATTTTCCTTTATTTTTATTTTTATTTATTTATTTTTTTTATCTACTAATCAAGAAGTGGGTTCACTTCATATTTCTATGGTATATATTGCAATTCTATTATTGTTGCTCCTCATCTTTCTTTTTAAACGTAAAATCAATGTATTAGCTATTAAGAAAAACAAAAAAATAAGAAAACAAGAGGAGAACGGTTAAAGTAGCCTCTTTTGGAATGGCTAGCTAAGGAAAGCAAGCAAATATATGTGTGAAACCACTGTGATGAAGAAACAATCAAGTTCACATGATACCTAGATAAAAGGATTCGTTGAAACCTACAAAAAAACACACACACACGCGCACACACACAAAGAGAGAGAGAGAGAGAGAGAGTTTCTGTTTTAAGGTTAAAATCATTTACTTCAAACTATTAATTTGTGTCAAGTTTAGAAATCATGTCAGTATGATGGAGAATTTAAGCTAGCAGTATAAAGTACAACTTAATCATTCAAAACTCTTAATTTAAGAATCAGACTAGGATGACAGAGGACTATAATAACATGCATATCAAACTGTAATTACCTGGCTGGCTACTCAAATGAGGGTTAAGCAACAAATTATAAGCTATACAAATCGTGTCCCAATTCTGTGTCTTACACTTTTACACAATATATCATTCAAGGCCTACCTTCAAGAACATCCACCTGAAGATAAATACCAACCTATTCTACAATTGACACAATGTCGCTGTCATTCCTATAGACTAGAATATTAGAATTAGAGGAGCATATAAAATAAACAAAAAATAGTAAACTAACCCCGAAAAAAAAAAAAAAAGATCAAATTTCAAATAGGTAAAAATGAACTTCCAAAGGGAAAGAGAATATACGAGTCATTAAAACTAGGGGCAGCTATATTTCAAAATTGGTACTCTTAAACTAAAGGGAGGTTATATGATACTGTTTTAAAAAAGAAAGAAAACGTTAACAGTCAAGGATAGATTAAAACAGAAGAGAATTAGTACGGAATGAAATGGAAACTGAACAGAGATGACGGAGAAATGGTTGCTAAAAAGAACAGGGGAATAGTCATTCTCATTCTAATAACAACTGATAACTAAAATTAGTTCTTTACATTAGCTCTTCAATAGAGGCGTTTCTTCAAATGGTTTTAGCGCATTCGTGTGAAGAACCAATGCCTGGATTTCACCTCCATCTTTTTTTCTCCACGTATTTTCCCACGAATCATATTTCAAATTTTCCCATGATTCACAAAAACTTAGAACTGCAGTCCAGCAATGCATGCACACACATAAAAGCATCAAGCATACAGATGCTTGATTCGAATTTAACTAGTTTCAATCCACCAAACCCAAAAATAGAAACCACATCCAAAGTACCTGCCGCTATTTTGAGTTGCAGACTGGAGAGAGGGAGAGAGAAGATGGAGCGCGATGAGAGGGTTTCCAGCTCCCGGAGAAAGAACAGGAAGCCGTAATTCACGTCGAGCGTCCATTCACGAAGGCTCCGTCGCTAGGAAAAGGGTCGCAGCGCGGCCAATGAAAAGAACAAGGGCACTAAGCTCGCCGATGAGACGGTGCAGAGCTTTCACCCGTGGTATCTTCTGAAATTAGGGATAGTTTGCAACACTGTAATCCTCAATAAATCTTCTTTAAATTTAAATTTTTACTTATTATTTAAATTACAAAATTATAAGTTTTATACATTTATATTAATTTTTATAATTCCAAATATCTTTTTAATATTTGGCCAAAATTAAAAAGGATAATTGTTGGCTCTGGTAAAACAAAACAAAGCTATTCAACTATTAATTAAGAAAAATCTCCTAAAATCTATTAAAATTTTTAAAACTTTTTAACACAATTTATTTATTTTTTTTACTTCAAGAAACTTTTAAATATATATATATCTACATATTCTAATAAATTTTTACAAATACCAATAAACTTTTTATAAATCCCAATAATATCTTCACAAATTCTAATAATTTTTCTATAAATTTCAAAAAAAATTTAATAATTTTTAAAAAAATTTAACATAAAATTATGCAAACGGATTCTCTCTTTGAAAAATTGACATAAAAGCCAAAAAAGGCATTCATTTTTAAAAAACATAGTTTGGTGATTGTGCGTCAAACGCCAAAAAGTTATTTAAATCACATTTTTCGTTATTTTTTAACGTTCCAAACGCCCCCACTTAATTTTCTTTGCCTTTTCTCTAAATGGTTAAAATTATTGTTACGGAAATATTTTAAATTAATGAAAATTACAAAAAATTAACTAAAAAAATTTATTTTTTTTCCAAATGTCCAAAAAAAAAAGAAACATTTTTGTAGTCAATTACCAAAAAAAAAATTTAACTTTTTTTTTTCTTTTCAAACTGAAACTTAATTCAATCATAAATTCATTTCATTTCAATTCAAAAGATAAATGGATTCAATCATAAATAAATCAAACCATAATTATAATTTTAAATTTATTATATTATAACTTTTAGGTGAATCCTATTTTATAAACTTTTTCTCTTCTTTCTTTTTGACAAATTCTTCATGGTAACTGACATCTACTTAAAAACAAAAATAAAGTAGCTTTGTAAGAAACAATATAATATGAATATGAATTTAAAATATCAATTTCTCAAATATTTTATTATGCGAAAGCATACTTGTTTGAACCATTTTGCTTGTAAATATTCTCTTGAGATAATCAACAATGGCTAGTAGGGTTAGGTCCTCCACTCCTTCTCCAAGAACAAATACGATGGCTATTTATGAGTCAAGCAATTTGAAAATTCTTGGAGTAGAGAGGGGGATCTAGTCAATACATATATATACGCAGTCCAATAAACACTCCCATAAAGAAATCATTAAACTTAATAGACCCACACTTACCATTCAACTACAATTACTTTATAATAGGCGTGCATGAACCTACAAAATGATTATAATAATAGCTCATTCTCAATATCTCATAACCATAATTCAGCTCGTTTTAATAAACAGAAGAGATAATTAGTGGAAGTTCAATATAAAAAAATTCTAATAAACTTTTCAAGACACAGAATTTAACAAAATTACCAATGAGCTGTGGGGCACCGGAAATGTACTTCCATTTGGGTAGTGAGTATTTCCCTTTGAGTACTGTTTTCTTGGGATTGGTCAGTTTTTTTGGGGTGTCTCTTCAAAGTTGGCATTTGGGAGGAGTCCTTGAAAAAGAAAACACACACACACACAGAGACACACAGACACGGAGGGAAGAGACAGAGAGAGATCAAAAATGCTGCTTGAAAACAAGTTATTTTTAGCATAAAATGAACGATTGAAATTTAAGCAAAGAAAAATAAAAAGTAGGAGAGTTGTGTTCAAGAAAAATTAGGCTCTGTTTGGTTTATAAAATTTTAATTA
The DNA here is from genome assembly GCA_035590655.1 of Pouteria glomerata. Lineage (NCBI taxonomy): Eukaryota > Viridiplantae > Streptophyta > Magnoliopsida > Ericales > Sapotaceae > Pouteria > Pouteria glomerata. The sequence continues at coordinate 33,185,333 of JAVXUM010000017.1, read as the reverse complement.
CTTTTTATACTTTTTTTTAATTAAATTTTAATACATTTCACTTTTATATTAAATCAACTGTATTTTTATGGTACTTTTTGTCAAACTTTTTTCTTTCAAACATTCCTATCTTTCTTTTTATCAAAAAAATTAAAAAAGCAAATGACGTGTATTAAAAAAAGTTTAGGCATTTAAGTACAGTGGGTTGTAGCATGTGATACGATCATTTAGAAGGATGGTTCAGAATTAGGTTAGATAAAGTAAAGAGAGGGCTGGCCTGATGGTTGGTGCGATGAAATTTCTCACACGCCGCTAAGGTTCAAACCTCTCCTGGTATGAGCCCGTCGTACAAGGTTTGTCTAATGCGGTTTACTTGGGTAATGTGATTTGTGAGTTATTGCATGACTTCTAAATTTACCCAATATACACCGAAGAGTAACGGCTACGGTTCCTCGCCACCAAAAAAAGAAAAAAGAAAGTAAAGAGTGAATTTGGGACAGTTGCAAAGGGTAGTTTGGGTATTAAAAGTTTTGGGAATTTAGGTTAATTTGGGAAAGAAAAGTCCTGAAATTAAGAAAATAACAGTTATAAAATAAGGAATTAAAAAAAAAAAATTAAGAAAGTGAAATAAGGATAGTAAAAATAACAAGCAGTTATGGTACTAGATGGTGTAAATCAAAAAAAAAATTTAATTTTTTATTTTTCTTTTGGAATGGGAATTTGGTGAAAAGTTGATTTTGATGATGGGTTGCAAATTTGGGAGCTATGAAGGTAGCTGCTTGGCGTGAATTAGAAGAGAAATTGACTGGACTTAAAACCAAGCAGGTAGAGGCATCCAATGATGGTGAGTCTGCTCAACACGACGGTGTTACCAAGAGTGGGGTTGGATTTAGGAGATAGAAATGAGGCAAGACGACACCATTAGGAGTTGAGGAAGGAGCGGTTGGAGGAGAAGATACTAAAGCTAAGATCGGTGGTGCGATGGAAGGGGCAAAACCTAAAGCGGAGACTGGCGCCCTCACAAATAGAGATGAAAATGGGAGGAGTTGCCAGCCGCCTTGGGAGGCAAAGCTACAGGAGACCTTCATCAGAAAAGCAATTGGCGATATTCCTGAAGCCTTGAGCGAAGGAAAATCCAGCAATCAAATTGAACATAAACACCAAAGCTGTGCTCTAGTAAGCCATAATTGATGTTCTCTCTTTTCTAACCCAAAAAATAGCGGCGAGGTGGTGGCTGTGTTAGGGTGAACATCAGGGGTGGTTCAATGTCTGGTGGTTCAAGCTCAAAGTGAGCTCGGTAAAAGTTGATGAGCCTAACATATCTAAGCACAAAAACCACGAGTCTAATACCATGTTAAAAAAGGTAGAAATACTTTTAAGAAATAATTAAATTAATTTTAGTGGTTGATATAATCAATGACAATAGTTGGCAGTTCAATGTGTGACGGTTTAGGCCTAGAGTGAGCTCGCCAAATTTTGATGACATCTAATTTACCCAGGCTCGAAAATCATGGGCTTTAATACTATATTAGAAAGGTCAAAAAAAACCTTTAAGAAATAATTGAATTAATTTTGATGATTTATGGTAAATGACAAGAGTCCTACTTATAATGTTAAGGAAAACTAAGACAAGATAATAAAACCTAAACAGGATAGGAAAACTTATACAAGTAAGGGGTGTATAGTCGATTCGATTCGGGTATATACTTAACACATACTTGAACATATTTTTTTTCAGTTCTTAAAATTTGGACTTGAAACCAAATTGATTTTTAAATTAAAACCGAATCAAAATATTAAGTTAATTTGGTTCAATTTTTTGGTTTAGATCATTTTAGGTCAAGTCGGGTCCATTTTTTGTTTAGGCCAATTATGTTCAAATTTTAGGATTATTTAAAAATTATACAATATTTATCTATTATATTATATTTTTCAAGGTAGTTCAAGTTGGTTCGGATTGCGTTATTTTTAGTTCGGGCTTCAAGTTGGTTTAAGTTGAGTATTTACTAACTTAAGAATTAAATCAAAAATATTAATTTGTTAATTTTTTTAACTCATAGTTGAACTGAAAATAGTATAAAACCAAACCAACTCAAACTAAAGTGATGGGATTGGTTCTTTTCTGGGTTGTTTAGTTTTTTTATGCACCCCTATATACAAAGTAGTAAAATATTTCTTAACTAATATGAAAATTAGATAAATAATATTCTGCAGTATTCAGTAACACTTTATTTGTGAGTTTACAAGAGGAAAAAAAAAAAACACATTGGTAATAAGAGAAGAGAAATGATAATAATTTTCTTTTTATGTATTTAAGATTTTGTAAATTGTGCTTAGAATAAATAAAAGGAAATGAAGGCGTATATTATTATATCATTATATCCATTTACATGCATTTAATATTGTTTGTTTGATCTTATTTGATAGACAAACATGATATTAAAAGCTTCATTAATTATTATCATTATTTTTTTTGTCACTTTTCAACAAACTTTGGGTGGGGTATATTTTGTTTAGATCGGACTCGAATCAGATCTAATAATATTAAATCAAATTTATCCAATTAAATACGTAACTCAACGAACCTAAATCTGTTAAATTCAAGAACTAATAAATTTGAATTTAGATGATCCGTCAAATTTAGTATTTTTAAAAATAAATATTTAAAAATAAAAATATTAATAAAATAAAAAAATAATATAATAAATTAAAAGAATTAAGTCGTCAATAGTCACATGTATAAATATAAGTAAAAAGTTGCCCTCCCACCTACAATGCTAATGCTCCCACGAGCCAAGCTGTAGTCATGCAAATGTCATCATCATAGTTCTCGCTGCCGTCTTCATCTTGGTGAGTACAAAGCAGTAATTTTGTTGGCTTAGGGGCATTTATTACCTTAATAACTCCGCTCTGGGACAAGATTCAAGTATATATGTTCAAATTAAAAGATTATTTCTATTCATTTCAACACAAATAAATATTTGAACCTTTTAACTTTATTATAATATTATTATTACCAAATTATATATCTTTTAATTTTTTTTTTTTTATCCTATAAGTTACCAAAAAGACGAATCTTATATGTAATTATTAATTTTTGTTGATAATAAATCATATATATATACACTATATATATCTATATAATCTTTTGATGATTAACAATAATTTTTATTGAAATTTGTGAAAAAATAATACAGGAATATGCATAAAACCTACGGTCCAATAAATTAGTCAAAAACAAATGCAAGTTGTCTCGACTATATTGAATATTCAAAAAAAAAAAAAGAATATCTGTATAAATTTCATTTAATTGAAAAAATTCAAGAAACATACAAATGATTTATATATGCTTTAAATTAGGTTCTGGTGGTGCCATATACTTTTATTAAAAAAAATTATTTTTTAAAATAGATCAGATATGTTGGATATATAGATCTGAACTGAATTTTACAAATTTGATACAATTATTTTTGAATCTAGATTAAATTTATTATAATTAAATCTGAATCTAATGAATCTAATTCAGATCAGATCTAGATATATCTATTGACAAGCTTATTTGAGTGGATCAAAATCTAAAGATCTTAGAATCCCTTTTTACTTTATTTCCTTTTCCCTTAAAATTCACAATCACCTATTCCTAGTTTGTTTATTTTTCTTCACTTATTTTCATATCCATGTTGGTTGTAAAGATGAAAATCACATATAAACTTATTTAAAAATCTTAGAATGATCGGACCTATTTGGATGGTGTCTTCGTATTAATAAAATCATTTGATGCAACTTTAACGGTGAAATTTCTTAATTTTTTATGATCAAATAATTAAAAGTCCTTATTTAAAATTTTTTAGGTTCATTCATACATCAACATTTCTAACCACGCACTTAACCCAAAGGAGAATTTGAACAAGTTTAATTAATTTCAAGAATTACAAAAAATTATTTTGTATATTTTGATCACCAACTTAGGTGGCGTTTGGAGTAGTAAAAATTAAGAAAAATGTAATTTGTGATAACTTTTAGTATTTGATGTTTCTAACTCAAATCGAGATAAATAGTGAAATTTTTAAACTTTTGTGGTAAAAGTTGAAGAGAGAAACTGTGAGAGCGATTTTTTAGTCCGTTTCCACATATTTATATTAGAATTTTTTTAAAAGTTGTTAAACTTTTTGACTTCTGCGCGAAAAAATTAGAAAGAGAAATTATGGAAATGGTTTTTTCAGTCCATTCCTACGGATTTATGTAAGATTTGTTGAAATTTGTTGAAAAATTATTAGGATTTGTGAAAAAAATTATTGAAATTTATAAAAAATATATTAGAATTTGTGAAAATTTATTGAAATATATAAATATATATAGAATATAGAAATTTTATGAAATATCAAAATATATTAGAGCGTTTTACAGATTTTTAAAAATTTTTGTTAACTTTTAACAAACCAAACTTTGCCTTACAAGAAATAATCAATATAATTTACTCTTTTAACAAAAAGGGAACTTGCTATCTCAAAAAATATTAAACACTAGAGCAAAGATCTAAATATTATTATCAAAAAAAGATAAAAAGAAATTAAAAAAAAAAAAGGAAATTAATATGTGAATTCTATGAAATTAAAAACAAAATACATTTAATATTCTTTTATGAATAAATATATATATATATATAGAACCGTGTTTATGACTGGCTATATTTATGTAGCTAGCGTCTCCGTTTGCGGGCTCCTTCTGAGAATTGAAGTAGACGGTGGCAACAGGCATGCCCAGGTCCAGCTGACGAGCAAATGCGCGGGTGTTGAAGTTGGCTCGCGAGGACGGCTGCTCCAGGCCACCCAGCGGCCCCTTCCGCCGGAAAAGTACTAAAATATACCTGTGGATCCCCGCGGGCGGGCTCGGCCCCGTGTACTCCTCTCCACCACTCCTTTTCCTACATTTCAATAATTTTAGAATAAATAATTATATCTGCTAAAATCAGACTCTCGTTTATTTGTCGGTCCCCTATAGCGAGTCCATAAATACATGTTGGGTGTGTTTGGAGTTGTATAAAATAAAAAGTTAAAGTCTCGAGTTTTGTGTAGTGAGTATAAAATTGTATAAAATTTAAAAGTTAGTGTCTCGTTTTTTGTGTAGTGAATAAAAAGATAATATTTTATAATCTCGTAATTCGTATTTGTAGAGATTTATAAAGATTTGTAAGATTTTATTT
>JAVXUM010000017.1:33146489-33156737 GCA_035590655.1 Pouteria glomerata | reverse complement strand
CTCACCTTATGTGTAATATTATAATTATACTGAAAACATTCTTTAGAAGAATGCTTTTAAAAAACATTTTTTTAAAGTTCGTTTTTAAAAAAAAATTTTAAAAGAGATTTTTTAAATTTTTTTAAAAATACTCTTTCAAAAAGTGCTCTTTCAACTAATAATATTTCTTTAAACACTGAAAAATCATCAGTATTTAGCCAAAATTTAAATAAAATATCAGATAAAAAAAGAAATCCATTATAAAATGTTTTGAAAATATATGTCAGAAAAAATTTATGTAGGGTTAGTGTACTGCCTTAAAAAACATATTATTTTATCAATTTTAGCCAAAAAAAAAAAAAAAAAGACTATTTTTGTTATGTTGCTTGATTTATGCCCAAATAAATTTTATAATATTTTATTTTGAAATAATTTTGAAACATAACAAATTAAATTCATTAGTCTTCGTTTTTCAAAACAATTTTCAAATGTAAAAACCAAACAGTTATTCACTTTCTTTTTAAAAAAAAAACTGTTTCTAAAATTCAAAAAAGTAATTTTAAAAATAAAATTTAAAATTATTTCCAAAACTTCTAAATTTTAGTTTGCAGAGAGAATAAGACGTGACATTAATGCCACCCCAGGAATTATTGAAAAGCATAAAGTGAAAGGATGCTCTAAAACAGGAATTTTGAAAAAAAGAAGGGGTGGAAATTGAAAGGCAATAAATTATGCAGACGCCTACAATAAATAAAGATGAGGTAAAAGACAAGAAAATCCAGATCATTTACCAATATACAAATCTAATCTGAACGGTCCGATCACGAACACCCACGACCCAAACCCACTTTTTTTTTTTTTTTCATCCTAATCTCATTTTCAATGCATTGAAGAGTAAAGACCACCTAACCCTTTATCCCACTCTCTCTCTATCTCTGTTTGAACCCTTATTTTGTTTCTCTAGAGTTCTCTGTTCATGGACCCATTACTGATGGATCCACCGGCGACCATCGTACCGCCGCCGGCACAACCACCGCCAGCGCACGTAGCTCACGCCGCCAATCCAACTCCTCCGTTCCCGGCCAACAACACCCACAACCACCCGCCCTATGCCGAGGTATAGAATGTCAAAAGACGCAAAACCCTCCCTTTCCCCTCTTTTCCTTCTCTCTCTATATATGTTTGTCTATGGATGTGTTTATATTTCCTAAACGTGAATTTGTGTGTCTGTGTGTGGGGTTGTTGCTGTGACAGATGATAACGGCGGCGATAACGGCGTTGAAGGAGAAGAACGGATCGAGCAGGCAAGCGATAGCTAAGTACATAGAGAAGGCCTATACAGACCTCCCGGCGAAGCACTCGGCGTTGCTGACTCACCATCTCAAGCGATTGAAGAACGAAGGTCAGCTCGTTATGGTCAAGCACTCTTACGTCCTCGCTAGATCTGTTCCCTTTTCCTCTTCTACTACTGATCCCCTCACTGGAAATGGCGATGCCTCCCTCTCTTCTGGGCCGAAAAGGGGCCCGGGCCGTCCACCTAAGCCCAAGGCCATTACGATTACTTCGGCCCAGCCCATTTCCGCTGCTCATGTTGGGCCTGGAACAGAGTCCGTTTTGGTTTCTTTGGGCCTTGTTGATGGGCCGCCATCCAGGAGGGGCCCAGGGAGGCCGCCGAAAAGGAAGACCTTTGCTGGGGCTGACTTGGTTGGGCCCGTAGCGGTAAAGAAGAACCGTGGGCCTTCGAGGCCCAAGTCAGTTTTTAGTGGGCTGAAGCGGGGACGTGGCCGGCCTCCCAGAACCGGGCCCATAGGGTTAGCCGGTGTGCCGAAAGCGAGAGGGCGGCCCAGGAAGGACGGTTCTGTGAAGAAGAGAGCGCGCGGACGGCCGCCGAAGAACTTGATGGCTATTGGTGGAGGCGCGTTGGTTGCTGCTGCTGCTGGTGGGTTGTTGCCGGGGAAGCGGAGGGGGCGGCCGCCTAAGGCTGCTGCTGTTGTTGCTGGTGGTCGGGTTAAGAAGCCCAGACAACTTACTGGGAAACCTCTGGGTCGTCCCAGGAAGGTAAATATAAAAATTAGCCTCTATTTCCCTATTTTATCTTGGCATTTTACTATATTGCTTAGGATGGTGAGAACATTTGATTTGATTTTCTTGGTATTTGTTATTGAATATTGTATAGGCTTGACCGGGAGGTAAGTTAAAAAGGATGCTTGAAGCCTTTTTTTTTTTTTTATGGGTTCAGCATTTGAAAAGCTATATCTAAGTTAAATCAGTGAAACCTATAATTTTTTACTTAGATGTGTATCAATGGAAATCATATTTCCTAGTTGTTACGATGGTTGTGATTGATTTGATTCTCTTTGAAGGATCTGAACCTTATTTTGATAATAAACACTTTAGTGTGATTCCATTGTTGTTGGCATATACTTTTTGATCATTTGATCATCATTTATGGTTTGTTTGGAGCTTGGATTTGTGAAGGGAAAAGAAAATGAACAGAGATTTGTCAAAATATTTTATTTTTTATTTAATTGAATATAAAAAATGAATTTATTTATGTATGGTTATGGGTAATTTTATTTTATTTTCTTTTCCCATAAAAATCCTTCTTGCAAACATAAATTTAATGATTTTCAGAAGGATGGAGATTAGTTTTGTTGAATATTATGGCGGATTCCTTTGAGGTGGAACTATGAGGTCCTCTAGTTTTTTTTGTATGGTAATTTTGAAATAGTGAGAGCAGAAAGCCACTCTTGTTGCTTACCGATTTGGCCGGAGAGGAAACAAGGTACATTCAACCTTCCATGTTGTTTGGGCCTAGTAATTGTTTATTTATATAACATTTGCGTCTATATTCATGTAATCACAACTTACAAATCAGCAGTGCATTGATTTTTCAATTTACTCCGATATATCTGCATCCATCTAATATAACAAGGCAAAGGGTATGGGATGTGTTCCCAGTTCCTGCATCCAAATTAGATGGTTGAATGTTTGTAGTGGAGTAGCAATAGATCACATTTGATGTTAAATAAAATTTCCTGCCTTTCCTGTTGATGGAAGATAAAATTATAGATTTTTTCTAGATTACATTTAATTTCAAGTACATCCCTAAATAATAATGATTATCTTATATCAACTAAAGCAGCTCGGAGATGGGTACGGGTACTAGTACAAATGTGGGATACAAAAATTTTGAAAAGAATGAGGATATGAACATGTGGATATATGGCCAATATAAAAATAAATTATATATTTAAAAAAAATATATTTGAACATACCAATATTTTTATAATACTGATAAAGCAATAAGCATAAAAAATAGTGCTTGGATGTGCACCTTTTTTTTTAAAAAAAAAAAGGAAAGAAAAAAAAATGAGTTTGTATTATAATTACACATCCTTGTTAATATATATAACTGGATGTTATAATTTGCAATGTATTTGAGATGGGATGACAATTTGGTCCTAAAATTGTAGGTTTAGCCCCCTTTTGATCAGCTCTTGAATGTAAGCTTATGAAGTTGTAACCTACATTTTAGTTTTGGAGAAAACGGAAGTTGCTTTGTGTGTGTGTTGTGTATGTATGTGTGTGGGGATTTATTTTTGAATCCTTATTGAGTATCCTTATTTTGAGATTGTAGAATGCTTCAATGAGCACAATTCAAGCAGCTTCAGCTCAGCAACTAGCAGCATATGAAGATCTCAAGCACAAATTTGAATTTTTTGTAAGTAAGATTGTAGTTGTTAGTAGCCCATCTTTTAGTTTCACGTTGCTTTGCAAATGACTTAAATTAGTTATATATGTCGTTGTATATGCATTACTTGTAGCAATCAAGAGTCAAACAGGCAGTCGATGTGGTTAGGCCACACTTGAACAATGAGACTGCAGGGATTGCACTTGGGGCATTGCAAGAGTTAGAAGAACTAGCAACAAGGAATATGAGTGTGCCAATAAATGTTCAAGTCCCAGTTCAAGCACAAGAACCAGGGCTACTCCAAAATTGAGAGAATGTGCACAGAAGACCAAGAACTACACTGCAAAGCGTTGAACCTTGCTTCATTTCGAGAACAGAATTGGGTGGAGGAAGTCCTTGCAAGAATCCGTGGATGTAGAGAGAAGCGCAGTGAAAATCCATTGATGATGGAGGAGAAAATGGAATGTGGTGTTTGTGCAACTTTTCAGGGGCCAGGAATTTGTAACTTGTATTTATACTTTTAATCTAGGTAGGAAGTTTTTAATGTTGTTGAAATGGCCATGAATCATCTTATTTGTTTGTGCTAATCTGGATATTTTCTGATACTTTTTCGAATTTGGCAACTAGGGGAATTCAATTTGAGCTGATTTCGATACTTTAAACCCAATTGGATGAAACTTTAGCTTGATGATTTTGAAGGTGTCGGGGTTGAAGTATGTGGTAAATTTGTGCTAGTGTATGTAGAATAGGCAAGGTTATGCATTATCACATCATTAGTGCTTTACTTAATCACAGCATTGTTAGTTTTTGTATGAAGGTTCCAATCCAACCGTGGGCGACCAGATTGGGTTGAATACTAGAATGGGAAGGGAATAATGTTCAGGACCTGAGGTTGGAATGGAAATTGTATTATCTTGTTTGATTGGATTGTTTGATTGTCAGATAATGTTGCGATGGGATGGCTATATTTGTTGATTTGTTTGGTTGTCGAGTTAATTAATATTAGAATGGAATATTTATTTATTTTTTTGATATTAATTTAATTTAATTTAATTTCCAACGAAATGAAATAAAAAACTCTTGAAGGTGTGGGTGATGGTGACGAGTGAGTGGAAGTGCGTGGGCAGTGGTGATGAAACAGCGGTGGAAGGTGGTAGTTGAAGCAGCAGCGGCATTGAATTGTCGTGGTTGAGACTGGTAAGTTGTGGTGTTGGCCAATGGTCGTGTTGGGTTAAGAATATGCATATTTTTTTATTTTTCCTTATTGGGTTTAGATTTAATTTTCATGCTATTCATGTAAATCCATATACGTATTTTTTTCCCCAAAAAAATGTATTTTTGAATAAAATATAATATATATAATAATCAAAAAAATTAACTTAGTATCAAAATAAATATTTCTAAATATTTGATATAATTTCTTTATAAGAAATACAAATAAAGTAATATATACATAAAATAAATAAATAATATATTTTTAATATTTTAAGGTATATATAGCATTTTTTTTTCCAAAATAACAAAGCGCCACTGTACTTTTTGACAATAGAAAATTAAATTGATTCCAATTTACATCTTATTTTTAATGTAAATAATTTATTAAACTACATTTTGATCCTTTTTCATTTTGTGAATTTGTGTAGACAAATTTTTATATATAATCTACAACAATACGTAAAATCGTTATTGGAGTTTAGCTATTAAGTGATTTGACTTTAAGATGAAATATATTTTGAAAGGTTTATGGTGTTAGTAAAATTTAAATAACTTATTATTTAACTAGACTCAAAAATTTACCATCGTAAATATGCTACTCGGATTTTAAAAATTGTATAATCAATTCATATATATATATAAATTTGATTAGAGCCTAATTTGATAAGATTAAAAAAAAAAAAAAAGTCAGTTTGATAAGCATAACAAATAAAATTTTCAACTATTTTTTCATCTTTTACGACCATTTTTTATTAAATTTATTTATTTATTCACTGCCTTTAGTAGCTAGGCATTTTTTCATATTTTAAAAAAAAAGTCAAAAAAAAAAAAAAAAACTCATGACTCATCTATCTATACTACATAAGGCAAATACCAAGATTAGATGAAACTTTTTTTTTTTATGAAATTTTTTTGTAGGTGAAGCTTTATTTATTTATTTTTCACTAATCTATACTATTATAAGGCAAACACTAAAATTTGATGAAAACTTTTTTTTTATGATTTTTTTTTTTTTGGGTGAAGCTCTATTTATTTATTTTCCACTAAGGACCTTGAGCCACCAATAATAACTCGTAATTTGAAAGCAATTTTTGTCATTAATAATCCTTAATTACTAATAATTACTCATAATTTGAAAGTGGTGTATAAATAATTTATTAATTTTTATAAGTTATTTAAGAAATTTTATCATTTTATTTTTTATTTTCCTTAAATACTCTTTAACTACCAACTACTCTTATAATACTCTTTTATTTTATCTAAATGCCCCTTACTTACAATCTATTTAAATACCTTTAGTTAATAATTATTCGTTATTTATTATTTGAAAAAATTTTCTAAATGAAATAACAAATTAAATAATTATACACACATAATTTTTAAATAAAAATTTGATAAAAATTCATACACATCGTGTGTGTCGGTATTTTTTTGATTTCTTTAATAAAATAACAAATTAATTAATGATACACTCATAATTCTAAAATAAAAATTTAATAAAAATTAGCATGCATCGCTAATGCACCAACATAAAATTAAGTAAAACAAAATAAAAATAACAATTCTCACCGATCGTTTTAATAGGTTGACTGCAAATTAAAAGAAAAATTAAATAAATATTTATAATTTGAAAAAATAAAATATTTTTATTAATTATTCTGATAGAAGAAAATCACACGCATCGCGTGTGTACTAGCATCTAGTTTATTAATTAATCGTACCGAGCTTGAGTGTTTTTTTTTTTAAATTGGGACCTAATAATTTATAAATCATAAGATTTATTTGTATCTCTGTACATTGAAAAGACACTCTTTAATTTGATGTGAGATAAGTAAATATAATTTATCAATGCATTATTTGTATTATAATGTTATAAAATTAAATTAATATGGTGTTATTAATAAATTTTAAATCTTTTAAATTGAATGGGATTATAGTTCAAATATAATTTTGTATTGTAGGACGCAATAATTCAAAGTTTAATTGTCAAAATAAAAACGATTGGACTAAAAATTTAAAAAATTTTAATAAAACTTTTAGAACTAATTGCATAATGATATAAATATAAAATAACAGATATATCGATATATGTGCTATTCAATTATATATAAATATTAAAAGAGCATATTCCTTTAATTATTTGAATAAATAGTATTTTAATTCAATTTATTTACTAAATGAATTTAAAATTTTTAATTCAAGTTTATCCCTTATTAAATGAGCTATAAAAGTTCCGTTTGGAACTCTGAAAATTATTAAAAAATACTAAAAATATTTAAAAATTGCTTACTTTTTATCTCACAGTACGAATTATGAATTCACAACTTTTATTAAATTTTATCACTTTTTGTTATTCTAAATGCTCTTTCAATTTCAGTCATTGTGATTGAGGTTGGATTCGAATTAATTAAGTCGAATTTTAATTTATTTGAGTTAAATTCACAAATAACTTAATTGAATAAAATGATAATATTTTAGTATAAAATATGATAAATTAAAATAAATAGTTCAATTAAACTAAAATAAAATTATTTTATTAAATTAAGATGATATTGTTTTAGTAAAATTATTATAAATATATATTATTTTATTGAATGAACTCACAAATTTTTAAAGTGAACTTTTTCAAGTTCGAGCTCAAGTTGGAAGCTGTAAATAAATAAATTCAATTTGTTAAACTCGCGAATTGATCTTGACATGAGTTTTTCTCAAATTATGGATGATTTGATGTGTTGACAAGTGGCATTTTAGGATGCGTTTGGTATTAAAAAAATTTCAAAAAATTCTATAAATTTTTAATTATTACTTATTTTTTATCTCACTGTACGCATTACGAACTCATAACTTTTCTTACTTTTTCTTATTTTTTTCACTTTTTACCACTTCAAACACACCCTTAGTGGTTAATAGAATATTTGATAAAAATTTTTAAAAAATTAAAAATAATTAATAAAAAATATTTTTATTTATTTTTTGACGTGTCAAGCGGCACCTAAACCCCACCAGTTAAATTTGTGCCCACTCCTAACATCTGTGGACTGCGAACGGCAACAATAATATTAAGAAGATGTTTGGTGCAATAAATTTTATTAAAAATTTTTAAAAATTTATCTTGTTAATTGTATGAATTACGAATTTATAATTTTTTTCATTTTATTTCACTTTTTATCATATAAAACAAACTCTAAATTATTAATCGGATAATGCAAAATAATGGTTTTTTTACCCATAAAAAAATGTCATTTTGAAATTAAAACAATTAAAAAAAGTCAATGCACAAATAACAGAAATATTTGGTTGGTCAAAAAGTATAATAAAAATACAAAAATTTGTTATAAAAATAATATATAACAAAATTTAATTAAAAAATATAAAAAATTAATTAATTTTATTTAATTTTAACCAACTAAACACTACATAATTATCTCAATTGGTTCAGTCATCAATATTCAAACCGAAACTACAGAAAAGGCAGTTGTAATATTACCATGTCACTTATGATCAATAAGAACTGAAGTGGGGGTTCTCAGGGCGATGGTTTCACCTTTGTTTTTTTAATAAGAACTGAAGTGGTCCCCCTCGTATATGTATTTGAAACTTAGGGACCGTTTGGAAAATAAATAAATAAATAAATAAAATTGGTATTAAAAATTGAAACATATCATTGTAATAGTTAATTACGCCCTTTTAGTAAAAGTTTATAAAAATTATAAAAAGTCAAAAAAAGAGAAAATTGAAAAAAATAATAGAGAAAACTAGTAAAAGTTAAAAAAAAAAAATGGTAAAAGCTAAAAATATGTTTGATACAGAAAATTAATTTTTTTTTTTTTAATTTGTAAAAGTTGATGAGCTGAACGCCCCTTCTATAAAAGTTTAGTATTCGATTTATTTTAACATATTAGCTTTTTCTTCTGAAATTTGAGAAAGTACCAAAAATAATATTTAAATAAATGGATTCGGTTTCATTCTAATAAAAAATAATAGGTGAGCGGTTTAAATGAAATAAATCTCATAATTCTAAATATTATATAATAGAAAAAAGGTGAAAAAAAAAGTTTTAAAAGCTCTTAAATGCAAATTTCAAAAACAAGTATTTTACAAAAGGGCCAGCTCAATTGACAAAAATCACCTGCGCCCTGGCAAACTTTAAGGGTTCAAATTACCTCTTCCCCCAGTTCTTAATAAAAATTATATAATTGAGGTTCTTCTAATATTGTTAAAAATAAAAAAGTCAAAACAAACAAGAATTCATTTTGATCGAATCGGCCAGTTTTGTTTGTTTACTGTGAGGCATATCTCGTTTCAAAAGTCATCGATTGGAATCCTATTTCCATTAAACATATTTCTTTTGAAATAATTTTACTTCAATAAAGTTAGTATAAATAGATATTGCTTTTATAAAAATAAAATTCTCTTATTATCTAAGATTTTCTCTAAAGAAAAGAAATTTTAAAATTCTAATGTCTCATTTAGTTTATTTTTTTATTTTTTGTTTTCAGTTTTTTGTTTTTTATTTTTTGTTTTGAACTTTTTGAAAATAAGAAAAACAGTTTAAAGCGCATTTAGTCACTTATGTTTTCAAATTTTGTTTTAGAAAGTAGAAAATGAGTTTGTATATAAAATGAAAAATGACAAAAAAATATTTTGAGTATTTTTAATTCAAAATAAGGAAAATATAATATTTTTTGTTTCTATGTTCTATAATTTTTAGAACATAAAACACATAAAATAGAAAATAGAAAATAAAAAATAAAAAATCAAACCAAATGCCACATAAATATAAATAGAATTTTCATTTTCTGTTTAGAATTTTTAATTAAAAAAATGTGGCCTTTATATTTGAAAATTTACCTTTTATGAACAATTTTTAATGCCACTATTATGTGGAACCCTGTTTTAGATTAATATTCTCTCTAAATTGAACAATTTTTATGGGAAGAAGATTTGGCTAAGAGAAGAACGTGGGTCTTATTTTGTTTTACAAATTTAATTAAATTAATTTTAATAAAAAAATTAAAAATTACAAGATTCATGCCAAAAAAAAAAAAAGCGCAAAACTTAGAAACAACTTGGCATAAACTCGTGGAGAAGTTGAGGATGAGAGAGATGAAAAAAAAAAAAAAAGGCCAATTTGGAGTAATAAAAAAGTTCTAAAAAATAAAAAATAGGCATTGATATGATATAAAAATGATAGGTGGTAAAATGTAATTGAAAAAATTTAAAAACTTTTGAAGTTCTTTGAACTTTTTTGAAAAAAATTAAGGCTCCAAACAGAGAATATATATATACTAGTAAATGCCCGTGCAAAGCACGGATTGTCTATCTCTTAATTTGGTTTTATGATTTTTTTTAAATTTTCG
>JAVXUM010000017.1:33100141-33122321 GCA_035590655.1 Pouteria glomerata | reverse complement strand
AGAGAGAGAGAGAGAGAGAGAGAGAGAGCACCACAGGATTCTGCTGTCTTTTTATTTTGTTTTATTCATTTTTTTATTTTATTATTATTATTATTTTTTGGGGGGGGGGGGTGGTGGTGGTTGTTCTGGCTATATTGCCCCCACAGGGAGGAGAGCTTGGCCCAAGATTGCAACTCCCCTATGGGGCTAAGACAGCTTTGGTTGCTGAGCTGGCCTGGTATCTCAGATAGGACTGACATGGCACTAGTGCAGCTGTCACCTGCTATGTGGACTTGCTGTTTGGTATCATTAAACTAACTTCATTACAAGTTGTGGTAGCAAGAAACTTGAAGAGGAACGTCTGGGGCCAGATTAGATACTTAAGTTTTATCCCCCAGCTTGTTTTGTTTTTTTTTTTTTTTGTTTTTTTTTAAGGTTCTAGCTATGTTCCCTTCTTATATGTATTTATCAATTGAGTGGAATGAATTATGTCATTTGGCATTCTATACTTCCTAAATGCAACCATAACTTCAAAACAGCATCAGTAATGCTATGGTACCATTTTCTTCTTCAGGCGGAGTGGATGGCACCGGAAGTGCTGAGAAATGAACCTTCAGATGAAAAGTATTTTTCCTTTTATATTCAACCCCTTTTTTTTTGTTTTCTCTGCATGAATCATTAATGTTTTTAGCTATGTTGTTTATTTATCTTCGTGGATCATTCGCTGATGTTTAATTATTTTTTTGATGCAATGCAGGTGTGATGTTTATAGCTTTGGTGTGATATTGTGGGAACTCTGCACAATGCAGCAGCCATGGTGGGGAATGAACCCAATGCAAGTTGTTGGTGCAGTTGGTTTTCAGCATCGCCGTCTTGACATTCCTGATAGTATGGATCCTGCTATTGCAGATATTATCAGGAACTGCTGGCAAACGTGAGTATACTCTTGACTGTAAGCCTTCCAGTCACATTGTATTTAGATACCGTGAGAAACTTTATTGCTGCATTTGTTTCCCATCCAGTGGCTTATAGTATTTTATGTCTCTATAATGTAGGTTGACTTTGTCACTAATTAATGTGGGTGTTACTATTTGTCATAGGTGCAGTAGTTTGCCACTACTCAATTACAAAATGAATGGGTCCACGTTATATTGGAAGAAATCAAATTCTTGCATGTTTCTCTTTCATTCCACAACTTATCTTTGATATATTTTCAGCAGGGTAGCATTTCAATTTGCAGATGGCTTCAGATTTGAACTCCCAAACCCAAATTATTCAATCAATTGGAAGTTTAAAACCTTAGATGTGACTTCATAAAATATGGGATCTGTGTGAATTTGATATCCCATTGAAAATAACAGGTCATAAGTTGGTGGTTAGCACTCTAGGGTTGATGAGCTTGTTGAGAGCACTGCTTATTATGCGTATCCTGGTATGGCAGACTTTGAATGTAACTAGCATGCCTACTTTCAAAATGCTCTATCAAATTGATTGATAGGAATTCATTACTTCATACATCTATTGTCGCCATCAAGAAAAAAGGAATGGTATTTGAGTCTTGGCGCAACAGTAAGGTTGCTTGTTGCAACCTGGAATTGTGAGGTCAATACCCAAAAACAGTCTTTCTAGTTGTTGGGCTAAGACTGCGTTTGTTGCTTCTTTCTAGACCTCACATAGGTAGGAGCCTTGTGCATTGTGCTAGCCTGTCAGAAGAAGTTTTTCAAGGGGGGAAAGGGAGGATGGAATCTAGGTTGTAGAAAAAAAATGAGGAAAAGTAATTTTGTTATCCACAAACATTTATACTAATTTGGAAAAAAATGGTAGCAGTGCTTGTGAAATGTGAATCCCATATCAGGCTTTAGGAAATGTTAATGGAGACACTAATTTGTCATTTACAAAAAAGCATCAAAGAAAAATTATGTCTATACATAGTCTGATTGGTGCGGAGAAGGTTGGCAACTGAGATACAAGGAACATTAATCAGTATAATCTAATTATATAAGTATCATATTGTTTAGAGAAAATAAGTCACTATAAATAATGTGAAAAGAAAAGAGAATAATTTTTCTATATTTCTTATTAAACAGCACAAGGCTTGTTTATATTCACATAACCCTAGCTATAAAATAGGCTACTTAACTATATCTAATCAAATCCCAATCACATTCCTTAATTATGGAATATAAATCCCTTAATTAATACAGTATTTTCCTACACTCTCCCTTAAGCTAGTGAATAAATATTTTTCATTCCTAGCTTGGATACACTTGTTTGAAACTTTGTACTGTTAAGGCCTTTGGTAAGCACATTTGCAAGTTGCTGATCAGTAGACACGTAAGGTGTACAAATCAAGCCACTGTCTAATTTCCCTTTAATGAAGTGTCAGTCTATTTCGATATGTTTTGTTTGATCATGTTAAATAGGATTATATGCAATACGAATTGCGGATTTATTGTCGCAATAAAGTCTTATAGGGCCATCCCATCGAACCTTTTAACAGTTGACAAATACCTTAAACCATCACTCTAAACTCTGTTTTAGCACTTAATCTTGCCACCATATTTTGTTTCTTACTTTTCCACGTCACAATGTTCCCACCAAGAAATGTGTAATAACTGAAAGTTGATTTTCTGTCAGTCACAGATTTGACATATTCTACATCTGTATATGCTTTAAGTATTAGACTTGTGCTTCTTTTGAATAAAATTTCTTTTGGAGTTCTTTTAAGATATTGTAGCAGTCGATTTATAGCTTGCATGTGAACTTTCTTGGGATTTTGCGTAAATTGATTGATCACACTAACATCATAAGTTATATTTGGCCTTGTGTGAGAAAGATAAATGAGTCTTCCTACTTGGTGTTGATATCTCTTCTTATCCACCAAATTATCTTCCTCAGCTTCTCGAAGCTTGTGATTGGGATCCATTGGTGTGTTTGCTAGTTTATATGCTAATTTTTCCGTCTCTTTTAGTAAATTCATGACATACTTCTGTTGAGAGAAAAAGATTCCCTGCCTTGAATGTGCAACTTATGTCCCTAGGAAGTATTTTAGCCTTCCTAATTCTTTGATCTCAAATTCTTTAGCCAAACATTGTCTAAAGGATTCTCTTGCCTTTCTAGTTACAATTATATCATCCACATGCACTAGAAGAGTTGTGACTTGCACTAAGCTTGAGTGCTTGACAAACAACGTATGATTCCCTTGACTTTGTTTGTATCCTATGCCTATATAACTTTTGCAAATCTTTCAAACCGCGCCCTTGGAGACTGTTTGAGCTCATACAAACTTTCTTTAGTCTGCACACCTTATTAGTAGCCACATTGCTTCCAAATCCAGGTAGGATTTCCATATAAATCTCTTCCTCAATATCTCCTTGCAAGAATGCATTTTCCACGTCAAATTGTTGCAACCCCCAGTCATTTATTCACAGCCAAGGATAACAGAACTCTGACAGCGTTCATTTTGGTTACTGGAGCAAATGTTTTTTTAATAGTTTACGTCATATGTCTGAGTATATCCCTTAGCTACTAACCTTGTCTTGTACCTCTCTAGTGATCCATCTGCTATGTATTTCACTGTATAAACCTATTTACATCCTACAAGTTTTTTTCCTACAGGTAGATTGACCAGCTCCTATGTTTTGTTATTTTTTAAAGCTTCCATCTCTCCATTCATAGCTTGCTTCCCATTTTCGTTAGATCATGCCTCAGATAGTGTGGTGGGAATAGGAATATTGTTTAAATTCACAAGGAAATTTCTATGAGAAGGTGAAATTTTCTCAAGTGACAGCATGAGAGAGCAGAGATAGTGGGTTTTTGGTACATGCCCCGGTTCCCTTCTTAATAGCAATAGGAAGATCCTGATCTTAATTACTATAGGAGTTATTTTCTAACTCAGTTTCCAAAGGAATATTTGAAATTGTTACCTCATTTCCAACAGTTGCGTCAGATTTTGGGATTGGTGCAAGTTTAGGGATTGAGAACTTCTTTCTTGAGTACACATTAGCAAATCGAGGTAACTGAGCAGTAATATGTTCAAAGGTAGTTTCATTAGGTGATGCAAAAACACGTTCACTAACCGGAGTAGAATGAACAGGTTCATTAGGGGATGCAGAAACAGGTTTGGATGATGAAGGAAGGTCAATAAGAAAGAAGTCCTTATCTTTCATGGTTAAATTCTCCCCCTAAAGATAAGGAGTGGAAAAATTGGATTCGCTTTCATGAAAAGTGACATCTGTTGAAGTATAGAATTTTTTGGAAGGTGGATGGTAGCACTTATAACTTTTCTAAGTTGGAGAATATCCGACAAAAACGCATTTGATTGCTCGAGGGTGTTATTTACCCCTGTTTGTGCTGTGAATATGGACAAATGATACACGCCCAAATGTTCTAAGAATGAGGTGGTTAAAAATACTTAAGTGAGGATAGAATTTTGAAAGCATCCATGGGACTTCGGAGATTCAAGACTTGAGAAGGTAGTCTGTTTATGAGATAGGCAAATGTTAGAACTGCTTTCCTCAATAAGACTTGGGCACATTGTTCTGAAATAGGAATGCTCGAGTGGTATCAAGAAGATGACTATTCTTTCTTTTAGCAATTCCATTTTGTTGTGGAGTATTTACACATGAAGACTCATGAATTATCTCTTCCCTTCGAAAAAATGGAGTCAATGTCTAGTTAAAGTAATCCCTAGCATTGTCAGAACGAAACCGTTCGATTTTGACAGCAAATTGATTTTGAATCATGGCATGACAATTTGGGAGAACAAAACTCACATCAGATTTGTTTTTAAGCAAGAAAATCCAAGAGACTCTAGTGTAATTATCAATGAATGACACAGATCATTGTGTGCCAAAAATATTAGAAACAAGATAAGAACCCCAAATATCACTGTGAATAAGGTAAAAAGGAATTGAACTTTTATTGCTAATAGGAAAAGGTACACGTTTGTGTTTCATAAACTCATACACATCATACTGAAAATTCTCAATCTCTAACCCCTTACACAAAGAAGGAAATAAGACTTTAAGGGTCATGAATGATAGGTGTCCAAGTCTACGATGATACAACTGGACCTTTTCTTTATTGGATAAATAATGCTCAAAAAGAAATGATAAGAGTGATTTACTTTTGTTGTTCTTCGGATTGCTTAGTGTCTTAAGGGAATAAAGTCCATCTCATTCCTTAGCATTGTGCAATCGTCTTCTTCGAATTCTAGTTCTAAAATATATAATAAGTAGGTTGAAAAATGACATTGTAACACAAATATTAAGCAAGTTTTTGAATGGAAATAAGATTAGTGGACAGTTTGGGAACATGAAGAACATTTTGAAGGACAAGTGAGTGATTGACTTGAACATTTCCTAGAGTTGCTACTGTAGTTAATGAACCATTAGCTGTGGCAATTTTTCGATTGCTTAGGCACGAGTTATATGTACTAAATTTCTGCGAGGAGTGAGTCATATGGTCAGTGGTCCCTGAGTCCATAACCCAGGAATTGGTAAAGGTTTCATCCGAGACATTTAATTCAATGGAAATAGGAAGCTTACCTGAATGTACTGAGGAGCAACTACCTGAGGGTTTTTCAAGAGTTCCAAGTAAGGCTTTCAGCTTCTCGATCTCATCTCGATTAAAATCTCCTTGCTCTTGGGTTTTTGCCTCACTCTGCTACATTGTGGTCATAGTTGCTTGCCCATTATTTTTCCTCTGTCTTCCTCTGTTTTGCTACTTTATATTAGGAGGTTTATCATGAAGTTTCCAACATGTCTCCCGAGTATGTCTTGGTTTCTTGTAGTGGGTACACCGCAAATTATCCTTGTTATCCCGGTTTGGATGCATTGATAGATTTGCCCTTCTGTTCTCAAAGGTTATTGCTCGTTCTAAGTTGGATTTGGGATTCCCTCCACTAGCTACCATAGCTGAACCTTCCACGGTCTGAGATTGAAGCATGACTCCTCTTTTGCTTTTTTCTGCTCAAATGATACAGATAATCTCATTCAGAGAGGGAACTTCATTCTTACCAAGTATTTGAATTCTGACTTGATCAAATTCAATGTTAAGTCCCGCAAGGAAATCATGGACTCGATCTTTCTCAATGTAGTTCTTTAGGACCACTGCATCATCAGGACATTTCGTCTTAATACATCAATAATGATTAAGTTCTTGCCACAGATTTTTTAACAGGTTAGCATACTCCATAACGGTTTTGCTTCCCTGTTTTGTTGCAGCAGTTTTGACTTTAATCTTGTACACCTGGGTTGTATCTCTAGCCTTTAAATATATTTGTTGGATAGTTTCCCAAATATCTTTTGCAGTGGCTAAGAACATACACATATCACTGATCTTAGGAGTCATAGAATTTCACTTCCATGTCATAATTAGTGAATCCTCCTCGTCCCAAGGCATCAAATTTTGGATTGCCCGATTTTGGCCCAGTTCCCATAAGATAGCTTATTTTATCCTTACCTTTCAAAAGGGTTTGAATAAGTTGAGACCATTTCAGACAATTTTTTCCATTCAACTGATATGCAGATTAAATCTGCAAAGTAGTATCTTTTGTTTCTGACATGATGAAAAAATAGCAGATTGGCTAACAAAACTGGAAGTGAGACAAATCTGAGTGTGAAATCAAACAATACGATTTAGTACATAAACCAACGTGGGTTTTCTAGAGATCAATAGTGACTTGAACCAACTGACGGTAAGAACAAGCAAGCTCAATCTTTAGAATCAACGACTAGAGGCTCTCGTCTTCAGAATTGACGACGGGAGGAGCCGATCTCGATATTAGAGTCGCTTGTTCTTTGCTCAACGAGGACAACAATTGGTTAGGTTCCGAATTCGTTTTCACAGTCTAAGATAGATGGCGAATGAAAATTGATGGAGGCAGAAGACAATCAACAATGTAGATCGTCGAACAAACGACGATTGACGATTGAATGATAATCAACGAACAATGATAATCGAACGACAAAGACCGTAGGTTGTCGAACTGGAAGGAACGACTGACACCAGCTGAAGTGACAATGTCGACTTGTATGAATCGTAATCTTCGATTGGAGATTTGATCGATAACTGAAGTCAACGACCGTTCCTGTGAAGATTATGATCGATTATTTTTGGTGATGGCGATTAAGGCCAAATAGCAATTAAGGCTAAAAAATTTCTAGCAATGAAGGGCAAACAAGTAGCGAATTTATCTCCGAGAGACTTAAGGCTCTAATACCAAGTGAAAAGAAAAGAGAATAATTTTTCTATAATAGTATTCCTTGTTCTACAGGGAAGACAATAATTTTTATTATTGAATAGCACAAGGCCTGTTTATATACACATAACCCTAGCTACAAATAGGCTACTTACTTACATCCTAATCAAATTCCAATCACATCCCTTAATTATGGAATATAAATCCCTTAATTATACAATATTTTCCGACAAATAATAAAGTTGCCCTCCTCCTTCACAGGTTAAGCTTTTGGATAAGATGGTAGTTAACAATTTAATATGGTGTCAAAACAAATAACGGTCATGAGTTTAAATCTCATTGCCACCCAAATAAATTAATAATCCCATGTATTTGCCCCCTTCAAAGTCAGTTCGGCCACACATGAGGAGGCATGTTGAGAGAGAATAAGTTAATATAAATAATAAAGTTGCCCTTCTCCCTAATACCTTAAGCTTTTAAGTGAGATGGTGACTAACAATTAACACCACTTCCAAATGCAATATTATACCCGTTTCATATTACTATTAATAAGCAGTTTGATACAAGCTGTAAGCCACTGATTGCAAGATTATGATTATTATCCTCAGCAAGTGGTTTGTTTTTTGAAAGGGTGTATTGGTTTGTATCATGAAGATCTTGATGATATAATTGATGTCTTCAACATTTTTACCAGATTGATACAGTGAGATGGGAAATTGGGATTTTCAAGATAGCAAAATGATACAATCAGTGTCTAGGGGTTCCCTTTTATTTTGCCAAGATGTGTCTACCACGACAGCACAAAGCCGAATCCTCTGCTTTTTACATCACAGAATTTGTGATCCAAACACAGCATTAATGTGAAGCTAGGTTTAAAGGTCACACTGACGGGGATTTCTTAGATGATCCAATGGCTGTAAATTTTTTTATCTGGTTTGGCTGCTTAAAACTCACTGCGCATAGATGAGACTATTGTGCACTTGGCTAGGTTTTATGTTGGTATGCATGAGAATCTAGTTTTTAAAGGCTTATTTCCTCTTTTTTTTTTTTCTCTTCCAAAATCTATTACCAAGTTTCCAGGAGTCCAGACCATAAGAGCGTACTTAGGGAAGTGCAGTCTACTACTAGTATTCCTTGTGCAAAATCTAATCTTTTCAGCTTTTTCCCACCGTGTTGAAGGAACAAGAACATCAATACATTGTCGCCATGTATGTGTGTTAAGGTGATCAAGGATTTGTTAAGGGAAAAGGAAAAGAAATGTGATTTAAAATTGTCTCTTGTGTTTTGGGAAATTAAAAATAATTAAATTAGAAAACTTTTTATTGACGAATGCCTCTTAATTTCATTTACTTTCTAATCTACTCAGATAATAATATGCATTTAGCATTTTGATGTTTCCTTTCCTTCTTCTCCCCCTTTCCCCATCTATTTTCACACACCTCCAAAAGAAGCTTTTGGGGGGACCTCCATGGTTATACATTGAAAACATTCCAAAGATTTAATTTCCACGTGTTTTATGGTTTTATTGCAGTATAAATCCAAATGTACTAGATATTCATTTGTAAGTTGAATTGGCCAACTAAATGTACTAGATATTCATTTTTCTAGTTCTCTCTCTCTCTCTCTCTCTCTGTGAATCATTTAGAGATCCGAAATTGCGGCCTTCATTTGCTGAGATAATGGCTGCCCTGAAGCCACTGCAGAAGTCTGCAACCACGCAAGTGCCTAGAGCAAGCGGGCTGCCTTACAAGACGCAACAGCCAGAATGATGGTCGATGAAGAAGCAACAAAAGCCTAAATCCAGACAGTTTGAATGCCTCATAATGGACCCATAACTCTCTGTCTCTCTCTGTATTCTTGTCTCAGTTATAATGCTACGCCGCCTGTGCTCATCAAAAAATTGTGCATGTGTTTGTAAAGTTCATTCGAGTTTGTTGTAATTAAAGTTTGAATTTTGTGCTTCATTTTCTCTCAAGTGTATTTTTTTTTTTTTTAAAGTCAATTTAGGTGACAGCAAAAAAGAGTGAATTGGAAATAATTGTATAGCATACGTTGTTGTGGCCTGGCTGGTTGGATTAATTCCTAGCCATGCAGAAGGAAGTTGATTTTAATCTTTAAGGGCAATCAAGATTTGCAGGCAGTTTTACAAAATTTCATTGTCCATTGTAATTGAGTAATTTTGCTTTTATTTTTTTAATAAATTCTTTTAATATCTTTACTTTCTATTCAAAGTGTTGTTTGCAAGTGGGTAATAATTATGGACATGTACCTACATACATTAATCTATATCTATATTTATATTATGGGTTTATTCAGAGTTTTATTTATTTATTTTTTTTAAACTCCATAAAGGGAGTTTTGAGAGGTACAATTGTTTCTAATTTTTGATAAATTTTTGTTGAAAATTGTTAATTGTAATTTTAGATGTGTTTGATAAAGGAAATAGTAATTTTTAGTAATTTTTTTTACAACTTTTAGGTGTGGTAAAATTTTTGATAACTATTTGCAGTTTTTAGTAATTTTTGATAATTTTTCAGTTAAGAAGTTATTAAATTTTAATCGAATAGTGGTAAAAATTACTGATTTACTAAATATGCAAAATTAAAAGTTGATAATTTTTTTTCTAAAAGTTGTGCGGCCAAATGTCTCTCAAATTTCATAAAATTTTTATTGTATTAATTTTTTTTACATCTTTCATCAATTTTGATATTGTAATTTATAAGACTATAGTTTATGAAATTTTATATAATTCTAAACACGCACTATATATTACACTAAAGTCGTGTAAGTTTCTTCTTGACCCATCTTTTAACATTAGCCACTAAATGCTTGTGGTGGGACAACCCGTTAATATGTATTCGATATGCACAAATATAGACTGGTAGTGAACATGTATTATGCACAGTAAAATATCAATTAATAAATAGTATAAATAAAAAAATAAATTATTTTTTACATATAGAAAGTATATAAATAAATTATTAATGAAAGTAAAATTAATCAAATTGAAAGACAATAAAAAAAATTATAATAAAGTTAAAATCATTGACAACCCATTATGGGTGTTCTTTTAAACATTTTGAATATTTATCTCAGTGTATTTGTATTTCAACTTTTTTTTTTTTACAACTTTGAACAAAAAATTTATAATTAAGTAATATTATGAGAAATATTCATTTATTTTTATAAATTTGAAAGTTCAATTTCTCTTGCAATATGATTTTCTAAAATAGATGTAAATAAAATATAAATATATTTATAATATCAAAAAAGATAAATAATGTTTTAGTATATACAACAATTTTTAATTTGTCCTAGTCCATTTTACACACCAAACGGTTGCTGAATAATAAGAATTAAATGTCCGGGTATTCAATAAGATATAAGAAAAATAACAAAATACTAATTAAAATTTGTAGTTATGCCTACCAAATCTAGAGGCCACCAACATCAGACTGGTTTCCACCTTTCGCTGACCACCACGTCAAAGTGGGTAGCATTGAAAACAAAGCCAAGAATGGTACTCCTATTTTTACGAACCGCAGGCTAGTTTTCCACCTTCCTTAGGAGACTGACCAAACATGGAAAACCAGCCGCATCACAATATAAAAAGAAAAAAAAAAATTAAAAAAAAAAAAAAAGACGAAGAAGAAGAAGAAGAAAATATTGCATTTTTCTTTCTTTTTCTTCCCTTGCCAGTTTCTGTTCTCAATGTGCAGAGGGGTCATATTTCCCTTTCCTCAGGTGGGTTCGTGCTTTCCTTCTTGTTATCACATGTATCAATGTTTTTCTACGTGTATTTTAATCGTAGGCCTTTGTTTTTCAAGTTCTTAATGTTAATGTAAATGTTGTCTGCAAAATGCCGTTATCTTGATGATCGCTTTTGTAGTTTAAATTTGGTATACAAACTCATTCTTTCAGTTTTTTTGCTTGTTGGGTCCACATTTTCAAGTTGATCCAAACTCCATTTTTTTTTTTCTTTCCTGTAATTGGGTAGAGTTTGTGTTGCCATATTTGGGCTACCTCTGGTTTGTCTGTCCTGTGTTTGACATTAAACTCGAGAGTTATATCCGGGCGTCAATCTGGCTTTAAATTGGCAATTTAGATGGCATAATTTGGGTAATAATTACCAGCATTTCAATTTCCCAGGTGCCACAATTGTTCTTTATTCAGCGTGGTTGCATTAGTTGATTCGATCACTCTTAGTAACTATTTTTTATGGATTATAAGCTATTCTATGCGCTGTTTATATTCGGTTGGGTTTTGAATTCTTTGATTTATTGTAGTATTGCAGTTTCTTCTTGCGACTCTGAGTTGATGGTTAGACAACTGAAAAAGGTTTTGCAGAAAGGTTCTTTTGTCTCCTGAAGCTCAGGTTTGTTGATTTGCTATTCTATTCACACACACATGTATATGTATGTATGTGTTTAATATATTTGTTCAACATATGTAAAAAAGCAGGGACTTCTATTTTTATAACTTAGAATGTGCGCAAATCTTGACTAATCCCTAAGGCCTTGAAGTCAATGACCAGTGGCCTTGAGGAGAAAAACAAAACCAGGTACATTATTGGAGAAGAAAATAACAAAGTTGTTTTGAAATAAAACATTTTAATGAGAAAGCATAATACCATTTTTTAAGCTTTAATTCAAATAAGACATTAATTGAAGCTGATCACCAACCGTTATCTGCCAAAGTTTTCTTGTGTCATGAGTCCTCTTGTATCCAGGAAATTACCGTCTGATCGGACATAGCATTCCTTTCTTTTCCCTTTCGGGCTTTTGTGTATCCATTATGGATGTGAATGTGCAAATGGTAATCTTCATGCCTTGCTCCCGATCTGATTGTTTTAATTTTTTTTTTCTCATGTTAAGAAAGACCTTGCTTGTTTTGTAAATGCTGAGCTCAAATGGCTGATGTATACTAATTGTAAGTAGATTTTAGGTGAGGATATCGATATATTAAATTATTAAAATATAAGATTAGGAATAGGCACACGAACAAAAATTGAGATGTAATGTCTTCTATGCTTTATAAATTGCTCAAAGCTACAAGCCAATACAGTCCTTAAATGAGCCGAGTTGTAGGTTGTTCAACATTGGCTTGGAAATCTTATTGAGTCTCAAAATATGTTCAAGCTTGGCATGTTAAAATATCGAGTTGCTCTAAAATGAGTTTTAATTGAATCGAGCTTGAGCAGCTTGATTATTTTACATATAACTAAACTTATTGAGCCAAGTTCAAGCCGGCCTTAAAATTATTGATCTTCAAACTCTGTTCTAGCTTGGTTTGATTTCATAACTAGCCAACCTCAAATGATCTTTTAACGTGCTGAACACAAACTGTGGTCTACTAGTTTGGTTTGTTTCACAGCACCATATGCAATACGAGAATTTATTCACTCTGTGAATTCCGTATATTTGTACTAGGTCTCTATCATATAATAAGGCATTGAATTATGGTTTTTTCATTTTAATAATAGTAAAATTAATCGATGGCTTCCATTATAACATCTTTTACTACCTTTCTGCAGAATTCAGTTCTTGGTATAAGGTTTTTCCTCGCAACTCTGATACAGTGCCGGATGCTTGTCAACTGTCTCCTTTAAACAAGTGTACCAATCCTTATTCACTCAAAATCTAGACTTGTGAGCAAGCTATTATGTAAACATTGCCAGGCCTTTTCAACAGTCACATGCCTCATGGTCATAATTACATCCTCCTCCTTTAGCCTGTGTTATATCACGAACTCATATGACCACCTATTTCAATATTTTCTTCACTCTTTAAATAGCTCAAACCATGACAAGAAAATGTACATATTAATTGGGTTAAACTGAGGAGGGTTGAAGCTTGACTCTAATATACATGAGCATACTTCACGCAGGGCTGGTTGTGCTTGAGCCATGAGGATGCCAGTAAAGTACCTTACAGGATATTACCAAAACAATACCACAATATTGATACTTGAGTTTAAATCCTTTGTTTCATTCTTTAGCACGAGTGCCTTGACTGACTGTTTCTAGATACTCAAAAACATATTACTTTTAACGATTTAATGAATGTTTAATATTTACTTTATCGTTTAATTTTGGCTTTCTGGTAAAACTTATAGTATCAAAAGCTGGGAAATTTAGAAACAGCTCAAAAATGAGCTAGGTGAGATGAAAACATCAACATGGATGAACAACAACAGACAAGTGATAGAAGGAGGATGAGTATATTTTTAATAGAATTGAGGTAGCACCAATAAAATCTTGAAGGGGAAGAATTGTTTGACATGGTTTCATCATGTGCAACAAAGGCAATTGAATGTGCTGTAAGTAGTTAGTTGAAACAGTCAGCGGATGCAAGGACAAGATGAAAGCCAAAATAAAAAGGCTCAGTCATGAGAAAAGAGACCTTTTGGGCTACGTTTTTATATAAACTAAAATAAACTTGAATGCTAAAGCAGGATATTGTTATGAAACCCCAGGAAATCGGATTCAAAGACTTCCTAAGTAGATTTAGGTACATCTGCTGAAGTGTACTCTTTCTGTTACTTGGGCTTATCTGAGTACTGGGAAAGGTATAGGAAAGCACATTCAAGTATTGTTGTATACCATTTATGTATTTACATCACTG
This sequence comes from Pouteria glomerata, assembly GCA_035590655.1. Classification (NCBI taxonomy): domain Eukaryota; kingdom Viridiplantae; phylum Streptophyta; class Magnoliopsida; order Ericales; family Sapotaceae; genus Pouteria; species Pouteria glomerata. Next base: position 33,108,515 of record JAVXUM010000017.1, on the reverse strand, counting down.
TAAATGGTCTGAGTTGCTAATGTACTGTTGCTTTCAGGATTGCACTAGCCCGTTACTGGTGGAAATTTAGTTTTTTTTTTTCTTTTAATGCTTCTTTTGTGTCATTAATTATGATCCAGACAGTCTTTGATACTAAAAAAAAAATTTGTTTATTCATAATTTGTTTTTTTGCTACTTAGTAACTTGCAACAACATTTTGATGATTTTTGAATTTTGGCCTTCCAGGACTTCTGCTCTTCCTGGACCTTTTCTGCAGATGGTAGATTTTCTTTTCTTTGTTCTGATCGACCAAATCAATGGTCTCTTGATTTTTGTGAAAACATCACACATTCGGCTTATACTATATTTATGTAGTTGATGCAAGATATCTGACCCAATTGTTTCGTAACGAATTGTGCAATGGATCACCGAGGAAAGACATATGGGAGATCTAGCAGCATTAGTATACCCATTAGCAGTGATGATTTTGAACCTATGATAAATAGTAATGCTGAAGGTAATAAACACCGAATGAGCCCTAATTTGCTCTTTTTAACCTCTTCACCTACTTGAGACATTTTTTCTTCTGCTTTTTTCCCCTCTTTTCTACAGTCAAGCAGCGGTTGGCTTTGGTAGAGTGGTTAAACATTATTCTTCCCAGTTTAGGTTTGCCGATAAATGCTTCAGATGAGCAACTGAGAGCTTGTTTGAGCAGTGGGACTGTTTTATGCAAGATTTTGAACAGGCTGAAGCCAGGTTCTGTGATTGAGGTTGTCAATTAATTTTGAGTTGATTCTATGCAGTTATAGGAAGATCTAAGATGACTTTCGATGTAATGCTTGTGTTATTGATGTACATTTTCTCTTACAGTGTGAAGATTCTGACTACTCTTCAGAGTCATGCTCAGAAAATATAAGAAGGTTTTTGGCAGCCATAAAAGCAATGAAATTACCAATTTTTCAAATTTCAGACCTAGAGAAGGTACTCATGTTTACTTGAACTAGTACTTGAACAAATATGACTGATATGCCTATAGCAGGCTTGCAGCATTGTATACCTTTTATGCACGTAATGAAGTTACGAATCACGAAAATTCCATTATGTTGAATTGTTAATCTTCTTCTGCATGTCTGAGCAATATTGCAACATCATATGGCATTTTATATGCTTAATGAAATTATGAAATGACAAAATACCATTTGATTAAGTTTTTTACTTCTTTTTTTACTTCTACATAATGCAGGGAGACATGAAAATGGTTTTGGAATGCCTTTTCACTCTTAAAGCTCAATTCAAGTCAAATATTGGAGGATGTACTCTTCTGAGGTCAAAATCTGGAAATGCAGCCACTGCAAAATGGAAATTTTTAGGGCAGCCTATTGGAGGCAGTGATGGTTCTCAAGGGGAGGTATCTCCTTGTTTGTATTCCCCCACATTTTCTGGAGAAGAGAGGCAGAATAGTAACTCAAAGCTTCGATGTGCTTTTCATAGTCTCACGGTGGAAGGTATCCTCTGTCTCTCTCTTTCTATATATATGTGTGTGTGTGCATGAATAGTTTCTTTACATGGTACAGTTGTCTTGAATCATGATAGCAGAAACTTTATTATTGTTTGAACCTACCATGATTGAGATCAATACACATGCTACCTGGAGTTCATCAATTACACATGCAGATGTTGTATAAAATATCGCACTGTAAGGCTGATGTTTTATATTTTATTAAATTCTGTAAGTAAGTATTAATACCTATGAAGGTTTTATGTCCATGTTGGACAGGTATCAAACATGACACTTCTCAGATACGAGTCCATATGTGTTCAATTTTCTTTATTTTTTTATTTTATTAGAAAATGATTCATATCTGACACTTGAGAGACGTGTGTATCCATTATTTATGCATAAATTATAGATATTACAATTTAAAGAAAATAACTTAATCTAATGGTGATTTTAGAACCCAAAAAATTTTCAATCTATTTTACATATAAATTATAAGATAGATATTATAATTTTATTTCCTGCTACTTATAATGCTAAAAATATTTTTTTATTATTTTTATATAATATAATATAAATATATTTGTAATGCAAAAAATGAAGATATAGTCATTATGTTCGTGTGTACATATTACATTAAATCATCCAACTCCTAACCAATTGGCAAGGTGTGAAGAGACCCATTAAGATATTATATTTGTTTTCTTTTTCTTTTTTTTTTTGATAACTCAGGGTGTCCGGGTCAGCTTGCGCGCATCTCGACTATTCCCTGGAGGCCCTGAAGTTAACGACCTGGTAAACCCTCCAGTGACCCTGAGAAGACTCGAACTAGTGACCACTGGAGAGCAAACCCAAGATTTTACCAGTTGAACTACTGCTCAAAGTTGATATTATATTTGTTTGGAAGGTTGATTATATAGATTTTGGATAAATCCCACTATACCCTCTCACATGCGACCCTTGCTCACATGTGGAAAGGCAGACGGTGCACCAAGTATGAGAAGTGACCTAATGAGAGATTAAGAAGTGAACGAGGGGAGAGTCTTTCAAACCTAGTTCTGATACCATGTTAAAGTACCTAATTCCAAATTAATTGGCAAGGCTAGCATTACATTGTGCTAACAATATAGACATAACTAACTAACTAATGCAAGCACTCAAGGTGGTCTTCTTGCAGTGTTGTCAGTTGTTGCAGCCACTTGCGTCAGGTGATGATCATTACATTTGTTTGAGCTCGAAGATGGAGAGGTCCATTAGGATCTTATCCAAGTTTGGGAGGCTTGATTTGGTTGATATGAAATAAATCCCAACAGTATATTTATTTGTTTCCATGTTCAGCTGTGTTGTGTTTTAAGGTTTTTGAAAATTGCCGTGCTGGTGTGTCAATGTGGTTCCTTGACCACGTGATTCTTAGTTTAAAGCTAATAAATAGATGTGACCATTTTTTTTGAATTATATATAATCCGCGTGCAGTTTTTTTTCATTGGCCAATAACTAGCTTTAAAATTTTATGTACTGTTTAGTTTCCTTTTTTCTGCAAGTGATTCTTTCCTTTCAATTTCTTGATGTTTGATTTCTTGCTACTTCTTCTGTAGAGCCAGCAGCTGCATTAATACGTCATATAGGACATAGGTTTCATGAAATATTTCAGCTAAAACAAGGATGCTATGCAGATCTTCCTGCAGCGAAAATTTCTGAAATGATGAAATCAAACAGTTTGGATGTAAGTTACTAAGTTTTTTCCTTGTACGTGATTCTTGTCACTTGGCCACATTTTAGATTTCTATCTGTAAAATTTTCGGGTTTTGCCTCTTTCAATGGTTTCAGTATTGCTTCTCTGCAGATTGCCCCAACTCAGTCTCTCTTGAGTGTTGTGAATGGAATTCTAGATGAAACTGCTGAAAGGAAGAATGGAGAAATACCTCATGTAAGAGAACAGACGGGTGTTATGTTGTTGCTTTATACTTGTTAATATGTGGATGTTTACTAATGACGACACACACTTATTTTAAGTTGTTCTTTCTCCTCAGCGTGTAGCATGCCTTTTGAGAAAGGTGGTGCAGGAGATTGAGCGGCGCATATCTACTCAAGCAGAGCACTTCAGAACGGTAATATGCATTGCAGATTGTTTACTTGCCTTTGTTGACTCTTCTGCACCCTTTTATTTATTGTGTACGACTGCAGCAAAACAATCTTTTCAAGGTTCGTGAGGAGAAATACCAATCAAGAATCAGAGTGCTTGAAGCCCTTGCAACTAGAAGCAATGAAGAGACACAGGTAGGATAAGTTCATCTTATTCATATTTACATAATGATAAATCAATTTTTATTTTTACTAGGTTCTTATCAGGTATTCATCGCACGAGATTTCTTTGTTACAGGTCGTCACAAACCAACTCCATCAGATAAAGGTATCTTTGATTTTTCAGCCCCTTCCCTCTGTTTTTTCTTTGTGAGGGAATTTTTTTGTTCATCTATAGTAACCTTGAACTGCTAGTAAATAATCCTTTCCTTGGTTCCATGCAACAAACTCTCCATTTTATTCCATGTTTCTTTCACTGATTGTATAGAGCTTGTAATAACACAATATATTAAAATTCTTGATGAGTTCCAACCTTAATACTAACATGGTATGTATGAGCTCTAGTATTCATGATAATGAACTATGGCATTATCCACAAAGCTATTTAATTGCTAGAAATGGCTTGTGTAGATGATTTTTGGTAGCTTTCTTTTTTATTAATTGTCAATAATATCCTGCTGTGAAACTACTAATAATAATAATATCATGCTATGAATCTGGTGTATCATTGTTAGTACATTGTGGAAGGTGTGATTGCTTATAATATTAAAACAATAAGTTATTTAATTAATATATTATTAGGTTTTCATACATTTAGATACATTTCAGTTCATATTCTAAGTATTTACATGTATTTTCATAGTTTTGTGCTGTTTTCGAAATGCTTCTGAAATATTTCTGAAATGTTTCAATTTCCGTGCTAATTGAATGAAATTCTGATCTTTGCTCATATGTCATACTTGATTGGGAAAAAGAGAGGTTAAAATTTTCCAGTATAAGTTTCTTTTTCTTCTCAGTTTATAATTTTTGGGTTTTTTTTTTTTTCTTACTTTATAGACAGGGAAGATCCATATTGAAGGAAAAAAGAAATATGAGGACCAAGATGTTGTTAGATTGGCAAAAGAGAAGGATCAGATTAATCATGAACTTTCGGCACTGAAGCAAGAATTTGAAATAATAAGAAAAGCACATGAAAATCACTGCTTAAAAATGCAAACAGAAGCTAAGGAAGCTCAAAAAGTGCTTAAGGAGAGGTTGAAGGAAGCTGTGGATCACTTAACAGAATCTAGGAATAGGGTTAAAGAGCTTGAGGCACATTCTGAGTCCAAAAAATTGCGGTGGACCAAGAAAGAGCTCATCTTCCAAATATTTCAAGAATTTCAGCTTGGTGCACTTCGGGTTTGCTTTTACCATAATGCTCTTTACTTCTATTTCCTGATATTCAATGTCATATTTTATTTGAATTTAAAATTGCTTTCAGGAATTGAGATTTGCTTCTCAGTCAATCAAGCAAGAAATTTTGAAAACACAAAAGAGCTATTCAGATGAATTTCATCAGTTAGGTAGGTAGGTTCTTTAACTCTTGCAAATTCAAACAATATGTGATGAAAAGGTTTTTTGTAATGAATTTCTCATTCAGGGACAAAGCTTAAAGCTTTAGTAGATGCAACAGAAAACTATCGTGCGGTCCTTGCTGAAAATAGGAAGCTGCATAATGAAGTTCAGGAGTTAAAAGGTGTGACTGCTTCATTTAAAAAATTTGCATTGCAAAATTTACATGGCCATTCTCCTTTTTCATGCGCATTTTTTTGAATAGGGAATATTAGAGTTTACTGCCGGGTAAGGCCATTTCTTCCTGGACAGATGGAGAAGCAGTCAACCGTAGAGTACATTGGTGAATATGGGGAGCTGGTTGTTGTAAACCCCTCCAAACAAGGAAAAGACAGTCGGCGGTCATTCAAGTTTAATAAGGTCTATGGTCCAGCTGCATCTCAAGGTTTTCATCTTTATATTTGTAGATTTGTGCATGGTTTTAAGCAGTTTTTGTATAACTGAAAGTGGTACTAGCTGAAAGTTATCACGGTTATGCTGCTTAAATGTGTTCTCTTATCATGATTTATGATGCTTAAACATGTTCTCTTACACGAGCAACATTGCGGTGTCACATTTGACTTACTTTTGAATGTTGGCAGTGGAAGTATATTCTGATATCCAACAGTTGATACGATCTGTTCTTGATGGATACAATGTGTGTATATTTGCCTATGGCCAAACCGGTTCAGGGAAAACCTATACAATGGTATGAATCCTTTTATATTTTCATTTATATGTGTTACAGATATCATTAAACATAGCTTATGCACTGTACGTTTTCCTTTCAGACTGGCCCTGACAGAGCATCTGAAGAGGAATGGGGGGTCAATTATCGAGCTCTAAATGACCTTTTTCAGATTTCTCAAACTAGAAAACACACCTTTACGTATGAGGTTGGGGTTCAAATGGTTGAAATATATAACGAACAAGTGCGTGATTTGCTATCAAGTGACAGCTCTCAAAAGAAATATCCTTTTCTGTGCATTCTCGTGTTCATCTCACATCAATATTTGTGTTACCCGTAGATATGCACTTTAGTTTTGGCTTGGATTTTTCTAACTTAGGTGGTGCCCAGACAATATATTTCTCTCTATAACATGCACACACACAACCATCCTGATTAAGTTTCTTTTTTCTTTTTTGTTTTAACTGCCGGAATTATTGTTTTTCTGCATTTGTTGTGTTGACTTAGCATCCTTGTTTTGTATTTAGCTCAATGTACGATGCCAGTGGTTTATTTTCTGTTGCTAGGAATCTTTGTTTCCTTGATTTGCACACACTTGGGATTTTGTCTACCTCCCAAACCAATGGGTTAGCTGTCCCTGAAGCTAACATGCAGGCAGTCAAATCAGCTTCCGATGTAGCAGAATTAATGGAAATTGGATTGAGGAATAGAGCTAAAAGTGCCACTGCCTTGAATCAAAGAAGCAGTCGATCACACAGGTTATTAATTTTTTTAAATAATGAACATTTATATGAACTATCAACATGTTACTATCACTTCACAACTCTGACATGGATGCGTGCACAGCATTGTCACTGTTCATGTGTGTGGGATCGATACCAAGGCTGGTGCTTCTTTGCGAGGTAGTCTTCATTTGGTAGATCTTGCAGGAAGTGAAAGAGTAGATCGATCTGAGGTAACTGGAGATAGACTGAAGGAAGCCCAACATATAAACAAATCTTTATCTGCCCTTGGAGATGTTATCTTTGCTTTGTCACAAAAGAGTGCTCATGTTCCATACAGAAACAGCAAGCTCACTCAAGTCCTTCAAAGCTCTCTGGGTACTTATTGTTCATTCCCTTTACTTTTGAGATGCATTGAATGACTCAATATATTCTGTGAGATGGTATATTTCTTGTCTTTCTAAATGTTAGATGGTCTCTGGAACGTGTCGTGTGCATGCTTCTTATCTACTTTCACTCTTTATTTTTTTAGTTACTTTGCCATATCATGTTGTTCCCATGATATGTTTGAAGTGATCATGTGAGCGAGTTTCATGATTTGAGGATGTGGCATTGTTACAAAATCGACTTTTATCCTTCATATATAATTAAGATGCGTGGTGTGGGTGGCAAGTTGGAATCTGAGCAGAGTAGTAGATAGCATGGGTTCTTTTTAATTTATATTTTGTATATTTAATTTTTTACACATTAATGCTCCAGGTGGCAATGCAAAGACCCTTATGTTTGTGCAGCTTAATCCTGAATTGAATTCATATTCTGAGAGTCTGAGTACCTTGAAGTTTGCTGAAAGGGCTTCTGGAGTTGAGTTAGGTGCTGCACAAAGTAGCAAAGAGGGGAAGGATGTTAGGGAATTAATGGAACAGGTGCTCTCCTTTTTTTCCCCTATTTTTTGTTCTCTACTAAATCTTTTTTTTTTTTTTTTTGGAATTGTTTTGCAATTTTAAACTATATATCTTCACATATGATCATCCTTTCTAGTGATATATTGTGTGAAGCTTATGTATTGCCGAAACAACCTTTAGCTAGAACACTTTGAAATTAACCAAGTCATAGAAATAGATTATATGATTGTTTTCATAAGAGTTAACGTTATTATAGCCCCTGGGCATAGACCCCTAGGCTCCATTTGGATAAGCCGGGATTTCAAATCAATGGATTTGAGTTTTGATTAAATTAAAATATAAGTGAGAGAGTTTATTTATGTAATAATACATGAAAGTTTTGTAATAATTATTCTAATAATTCAACCAAAATAGTGGTGCCACTACTTCCTAAAGTAGTAGGCTCATTATTTGAATTGATTTCAAATAACTTTTTTTTTTTTTTGGGTTAATATTTCAAATCCATCATAATTTATCATGTTAAACTACTCAAATCTATTATGAAATCCCTATCTAAGCCGATAGCATTATGTTTGAGCAATTCTCTTTGAATAATTAACACTAAATCCCTTGATTCCACTATTTGGAATGATTTCAAATGCATCATATTAAACTACTCAAATCCATTATGAAATTCCTATATAAACCAATAATGTTATATTTGAGCAATTCTCTTTGAATAATTAACATTGAATCTAATGATTTCAAATCTATAAATATAAACACAACCTTAGATAATGTTAGTGGATTTTATGGCCTTCAACCACTCATCTTGTAACATCAAAGGATGCGTTATGGCCCCCGGGGCATAGGTCGGATGGCAAAGACTGGGAGGGGGGGGAGACCCCCTGCCCAGCCACACGGGTTCGAATCG
>JAVXUM010000017.1:33060746-33077378 GCA_035590655.1 Pouteria glomerata | reverse complement strand
TTTTAATAATAATTAGTTTTAATAAAATGTATTATTATAACTTAATTTAATAATAAATTATTATTAGATTTAATACAATTAATATAACTTAATAAATTTTTTTAATAAAATAAAAAATTTTAATAATGAAGAAAACTGAGAGCGGGAGAGAGAGATAGCTCTGTGGGAGAGAGAGAATAAGTAATATTAATGAGACAGGGGCATTTTTGTCATTTTACAGCACCGTTCAAGTCAATTAACGGAGAAAATTAACGGATGGACCTAAGTGTTATAAATATTTGAGAATAAGGGGTCTAAGTGTACGATTTAAATATTCAGGGGACCCAGGTGTAATTTACCCAAATCCAAATTAAAAACAAAATAATCAAAAATTTTCCTAAAACTTAAAATTTGTTAAATGTTTCTTCCAATGCTATTTTTTAATTTTTATAGAACCACTATCAATTGAAATTTAGATAAACTATATTTTACGCTCTTGATCTTTTCACCAAAATTTTTGCTTCGGGGTATGTTCTTTTAATTGTAATAAATAACATGAAAATTTAATTTGTTACAATGTGAGATTTTTGTCACCATCCATTAACAATTTCACTGTTAAATGTATAAGTGACTATCGATTTAGGAATAAAATAGTAAATATACACGTGAAAGGAATTTTAATGGATAGTGAGTAACAAAATAAATTCTTATGTCCTTAATTCTTATAATTAAAAGTTACGGTTGATTTGCTAAAAAATACTGAAAATTTTTAAAAATCTTTGAAAACTTTTTTTAGTTATATAATTTTTATCTCACTGCACGAACTACAAATTTTCAACTTATATCATTTTTTATTATTCCAAACACACTCAAAATATCAAGCTCTAAACTACAATTTGGTGAAAAAATCATGGTGTAGAATATATTTTATCCATGAAATTTCTTCTAAATTAAACAAATAATAGTCATACAAGACTTTACAAATGTAATGTATTAGAGACTTAAATGACTTAAATTTATAAAAGCAATAATTTTAATTTATAAAAAAAAAAAAACAGATAGAACATAGCATGGGTTATTCGTCTTGATATTCTTTTCACCCAAACATGATTAATTTCAAAGATACGATAGAATTTGACACCCGTGTAGCTATACTAATCTCGCAGTTAAGTGTAACACGGGAATTTTCAATGAATTAATGTATAATTTAAGGTTACAAATGAACAAATCATTAAACAAGCTGCTAGTGAGTAAATCACTAAGAGTGTATTCATATTCATTTTATAAACTAAATGAACAAAGTTCAAATTTATTTTTCAAGTTCAATAAATAAACAATCTGACCTCAAATAAGAAAATGCTCTACTTGATAAGACTCGCGAAGAGGCTCGTTTATTGTTCAATAACAAGCTCCTTTGAAAGTTGCTAACAAACTCATTATAGTCTATAAACAATCTTATTTAAATGTTCATAAATAAACTTTTTTATTATTTGTGAACAGTATTGCTTAAATTTTTGTGAAAACATATTTATAACTTATGAGCAATTTCATTTAAGTGTTTGTGAACAAATTCACAAAAATTTTTCTCTACTATTCACAAAAAACTTTAAAAGTCAAAGATTAAATACTTTAATTTAAAGAGTGTTTGTCAAGCTAAAAAATGTAGCTTTTTTATTAAATATGTTCATTAAAAAGTATGTGAATATGTTTGATAAAAGTTCAGAAGTAGACTCTACAAAGTCTCATGAGTATATACAATAAAAATTAGTAAGCAGACTTATTTGTTATAACTAAACTAAGTTTAAGTTTACCTATAGATTAACGAATTAAGCTCAAACAAAATATTCGAGTTCGATAAAATCTCAACTCAAACTTGAGTTTGAGATTATCAAAAATCTTAACGAACATGTTCAAGCTTGATAAAAAAAAACTCAGCTCAAAATTGAGTTGAACAACCCAATACTTTACTTGGTTGAACTTATTTGTAGATCAACTCGACTCAACTCTATAAGGCTCGGGAAGTATTACATGTGACACTTCACCTCAATTTATTAGACCGTGTGGGACAAAAATGTTTCACCATGCATTGGTGGTAGGTTGTTTAGGGTTTCTTTCGTCCACATCACCGCTAATTCATTACTGTTTTTCCCTTTTCATTTGCCGCAACTCTTCAAGTGATCTTATATTTTTGTCTAGGCTTTAATTTTATCACAACCAACAAGCAACATCTAGCACAATACAATATTATATATTTTAAACTGAGTTAGGTGGAATACAATGAATTCTATTACAAATGTTAGATTACACGGCACGACCTTTTAAAGTTAAGTACCAAACATCATCAACCCAAACCATATCAGTCTCCACATGCAATTCCATGAGTTCAAGTGGCAGGACCATGTGATTCAAAACACATTTCAAACATGGGGTGTGACCATTTCAGTAAGTTTAGCATTCCGAGGTAGCATGTAAATTTTTTCACGATTCAAAACATTTTATAGGACATGTAATTGATACATAAATCATCCAAAACATATTAACACTTTTTAAACAATACCAATTAATATTTAAACTAAATTGGTCATTCAATAGAGTTTAACACATTCAATAAACATTGGCATTTTGTAAAGTTATTTTGTGACAAATTCATATACAATTTTAAGTTAAATATGAATTAAGGAAAAATTGAAAGCTGATAAAAAGTTTTCTAATCAATAAAGAAATTTAATGATTGTAAAGTTTCTCAATTTGAAGAAATTAAGAGAAATTGAAATTAAATTCAATTAAAATCCAGCAAGTTACCAAATTGAAGAGGGATTCAAATTTAGTTAAAGTAGGACACGGAGCAAAGCACGCGGAAACATTCCAGTACACCTCGCAGGTAGGGCGCGGGGAACGCGCAGCTACGCCACATAGATACTGAGAGCTCGCCGGATGCGCGAGGGTGCGTCTCCTTTGATATACACTTAAACTAGAATTTCAATAAGGCTCGCAGGCAACATGATGGGGCTGCTAGAGATTGAGCAGCATATCTTCTAAATAAATTTAGTTTCCTATTTTGGCAGATTAGGGTAACCTTTGTAACTGTATATATATGTACTCAGACTTAATGAAAAATAAATATATGAGACATATTATAGAGATCTAGAAAGAGTTTTTATCTTGTGAGTTTAAGTGTTCTTTCTTTAGCTTTTTCTTGTATTCTTTCTTTACTTTCTGTGAGAGGTAGAAAACCCGCTTGTAGGTTCATCAAGTGATTCGAGTAAGATTGATGAAAGAATTCATGCGAGAGAGTTGTAGAGAATTTGAGTAGGTGAAAGGATTAATGCGAGTGAGTCGTAGAGAATCTGAGTAGAATCTTATAATCTGTTGATAATAGAGATTCTGTAATTGAAGTTTTTCTCCCTATGAAAGGGTTTTCTCGTTATTCTCTGATGTAATTATTTTTTAATTTGTGTGATTTGGTATTTTCAAATAGTATCAAAGTAACTTGGTTTGATTGGGATTTTTCACATTTAACTAATTCTGAATAACATAATCCTTTATGTATACTTTCAGAACATCACAGTACGCAACAGCTAGTGATCAGATTGAAGAAAACAAATAAGGAAAAGACGGCAGAGGCGCTTAGGCTTTCTTTTGAATTTGTGAATTTAATATAAACAAACATGGGTTTCAAATCTAATCCGTTACAATTAATTTCAAAAGACGATATATACTAAATTATGTATAGTTTCGTATATATAAAATCCAAAATTTAATTCAAAGTTTAATGAACCCAGTTCTATCGAAAACAGAAGTGCTGTCTCCTCGAAACAAAAAGTGAACAGTCGGTTATGGAGATTTTTGGAAAATAAAATACAACTCTTAAAATTTACGAAATTAAATCTATTAACCTTTATATTTGTCTATTATTGTTATAAAAAGTTTAAAATATAAGGTGATATTTCATTTATTTTTTATTTTTATTTTATATTTTCTATTTTAGACTCATTTTTTATTTTTCGCTTTTGAAAACAAGAAAATAGCTCAACACGTATTGGATCACTTGTATTTTTAAAATTTATTTAAGAAAATAGAAAATGAGTTTACACATAAAATAAAAAATGACAAAAGTCATTTTAAGTAACCCAAAATAAGAAAAATTTTAGAACAAAAAGAATAAAGCAATTTTTATCTTCCTTGTTTCGGAATTTTTAAACATAAAATACACAAAACAAAAGTAGATTATAAAAAAATAAAACCAAATGTCACCTCAAATTCCTAGATATAGATTTATGAAAACTCAGATACTTAATGGTTTAAAGACTGAATAAATACCAGAGTCAAAAAAAATTCAAATAGAATAGAGTTTAACTCTAATTGTAATAAAAATTATATTTTAAAAAAGTAAACTTTAAATACTACATCTTTTATATATACATATATATTTAAATAAATAAATGCATGAAATTGATGTTCTCGTAGATACGACCACAGTTAATGATATGTTAACCCAACATTTATGTAGAACTTAAAAATTATAAAAACCACATGTTCAAAAATATGATTTTCCAAACAAATCTACACCAAGCTCGAGTCTTGTGGTCACTGGCATTTGAAATGGGCATAAACAAATGCATCACTTGTCCATTCAACACAGTAACAAATACAATGATCATATCCAAATGACAACATTATATAAGAAAATACAATAAATATTCCAAAGCATGAATTTATATAACAAAATCACGCATATATATATTGCATCATAAAGCCATAAAATTATTCCACATATATGTGAAATTGTTTAATGTTGCTTTTTGATCAGAGGACTCAATCACATGCTTTTTTTCAACAGAAAAGCAGCCACAGAGACCACCACAGCCACCACCAAGTGACCTTCTATTTTCATCTCAACAGCTTTGCTCAATTGGAGTTCGGATTCTGGGATTGTGCCCGCTTCTAATGTCACTGAGATTGAAGGATCATATAATGGTGAATAAACTGAAGAATCTAACTAAAACAAAAGCATGAGAGCGTATTAATTTGAAATCTCTTGTAATTCTAGAGAAAAAGGATGAAAGGAAAACAAAATGAAGATTAAAATTTGATAAGTTGTAAGAATGAGAAGAGACTTAATTTTTATTTATTAAAATATATAACTTTATTTGATTATCCAAAAAAAAGATACATATATAGTTAATTTTATTTTTCTCGGTTTTTTTTTTCCTCATCCAAAAACACTACGTAGGGAGACTTTTTAGATAAACTATTTTAATTGGTCAAATGCTTTAGGCCCAAAAAATATTATATAAATTGAGTACAATGTAAAAGTTTTATCAAGTTAAGCTAACAATAAACGAGTTGCAAATTATATTTAACTTTGGCCTTAATTCATAATGAGCTGATATTGAACATGAATTTTTAGTAAATCAAACACAATAAAACTCGAATTTAGATTTTCTTTTAACTGCCTTTGTCATTTGTAAATGGGCAATTTGACTTTGCATTATCATAACCCGACTTCATGAATAGGGTAATTGAATAAAAAAACTTTAATTTTTTATTAATTTTCTCTTATTAAATTCTGCTATGTGCCATTATTATAATAATTTTTGATATTTTTTTTATAAATATATATGCATATCATATAGTCCTATACGGTTAAATAAGTTTGCATACCTGGCCTATCACCTTCTGTTTTCATCTTTATAGCTTTGCTCATTGAGATTGAACGATCATATAATGGTGGATAAGCTGGAGGATCTAAAAAAAACAAAAGCATGAGAGTGCATTAATTTGAAATCAATTGTTATTCTAGAAAAAAAAAAATGAAAGGAAAACAAAATAAAGATTAAAAATCTATTTATTCCCAATTGGGTAAGTTGTAAGAATGAGAAGAGACGTAATTTTTATTTATAAAAATATTTAATTTTTATTTGATTAATCATAAAAAAATGAACACATATATAGTTAAATTTTTTTTTCTCCATTTTTTTTTCCTTGTCCAAAAACACCATGTGAGGAGACTTTTTGGATAAACTATTTCAAATGATTAAATACTTTAGGTCCAGAAAAAAAAATGTATAAATTGAGTACAACGGAAAAATTTTATCAAGTCAAACTAACATTAAATGAGTTGCAAACTTTGGCTTTAATTCATAATGAGCTGATATTCAAGAACTTTTCAGCGAGTCAATATTAAAGGAATTTTTTCTAAATCAAATACAATAAAACTCAAATTTTGATTTTCTTTTAACTGTCTTTGTCATTTGTAAATAGACAATTTGACTCTACATTTTCATAACCTGACTTCATGAATAGGGTAATTGAATCTCAGAAAATCGTAATTTTTATCAATTTTCTCATATTAAATTTCGCAATGTATCGTTATTACAATAATTTTTGATATTTTTTTATACATATATATGTATATAATAAATTCTTTTAAGGTTAAATAAGTTTGCAGACCTCGCCTGCCACCTTTTGTTTTCATCTCCACAGCTTTGCTCACTAAGATTGAAGGATCATATAGTGGTGGATAAGCTAGAGGATCTATCAAAAACAAAAGCATGAGAGCGCATTAATTTGAAATCTCTTGTAATTCTAGAAAAAAAAAAAAAGATGAAAGGAAAACAAAATAAAGATTAAAAATCTATTTATTCCTTGTTTGATAAGTTGTAAGAATGAGAAGAGACTTAATTTTTATTTATTAAAATATTTAATTTTATTTGATTATCCATAAAAAAATGAATACATATACAGTTAATTTTATTTTTCTCTATTTTTTTTTCCTCATCCAAAAACACTATGTAGGGAGACTTTTTAGATAAACTATTTCAAATGGTCGAATGCTTTAGGCCCAAAAAAATTTATATAAATTGAGTACAATGTAAAAATTTTACCAAGTTAAGCTAACAATAAACGAGTTGCAAATTATATTTAACTTTGGCCTAAATTCATAATGAGCTGATATTGAACATGAATTTTTAGGAAATCAAACACAATAAAACTCAAATTTGGATTTTCTTTTAACTGCCTTTGTCATTTGAAATGGGCAATTTGACTCTGCATTATCATAATCCGACTTCATGAAGAGGGTAATTGAATAAAAAAAACTTTAATTTTCTCTCATTAAATTCTGCTATGTGCCATTATTATAATAATTTTTGATATTTTTTTTATACATATGTATGTATATCATATAGTCCTATACGGTTAAATAAGTTTGCATACCTGGCCTATCCCCTTCTGTTTTCATCTTTATAGCTTTGCTCATTGAGATTGAACGATCATATAATGGTGGATAAGCTGGAGGATCTAACAAAACCAAAAGCATGAGAGTGCATTAATTTGAAATCAATTGTTATTCTAGAAAAAAATGAAAGGAAAGCAAAATAAAGATTAAAAATCTATTTATTCCCAATTGGATAAGTTGTAAGAATGAGAGACATAATTTTTATTTATAAAAATATTTAATTTTTATTTGATTAACCATA
Organism: Pouteria glomerata; assembly: GCA_035590655.1. Lineage (NCBI taxonomy): Eukaryota > Viridiplantae > Streptophyta > Magnoliopsida > Ericales > Sapotaceae > Pouteria > Pouteria glomerata. The sequence continues at coordinate 33,069,918 of JAVXUM010000017.1, read as the reverse complement.
AAAAAATGAACACTTATATAGTTAAATTTATTTTTCTCTGCTTTTTTTTCCTCGTCCAAAAACACCATGTAAGGAGACTTTTTGGATAAACTATTCCAAATGATTAAATGCTTTGGGTCCAGAAAAAAAATGAATAAATTGAGTACAACGGAAAAATTTTATCAAGTCAAGCTAACATTAAATGTGTTGCAACTCATATTTAACTTTGGCTTTAATTCATAATGAGCTGATATTAAACATGTTTTCAGCGAGTCAATATTAAAGGAATTTTTGGTAAATCAAACACAATAAAACTCGAATTCTGATTTTCTTTTAACTGTCTTTGACATTTGTAAATGGGCAATTGACTCTACATTATCATAACCTGACTTCATGAATAGGATAACTGAATCCCAAAAACCTTAATTTTTATCAATTTTCTTATAATAAATTTTGCTATTTGTCAATATTATAATAAATTTTGATATTTTTTATACATATATATGTATGTAATAATATCCTACATGGTTAAATAAGTTTGCATACCTAATCTACCACCTTCTGTTTTCATCTCTACAGCTTTGCTCACTGAGATTGAAGGGTCATATAGTGGTGGATAAGCTGGAGGATTTAACAAAAACAAAAGCTTGAGAGTGCATTAATTTGAAATCTCTTGGAATTTTAGAAAGAAAGATGAAAGGAAAACAACATAACTATTAAAAATCTATTTATTCCTTGTTGGATAAGTTGTAAGAATGAGGAGGGACTTAATTTTTATTTCCTAAAATTTTTAATTTTTATTTGATTTACCATAAAGAAATGAATACACATGTAGTCAATTTTATTTTTCTCCGTTTTTTTTTCATCGTCCAAAAACACTATGTAGGGAGACTTTTTAGATAAACTATTTCAAATGCTTTAGGTCCATAAAATAATGTATAAATTGAGCATAGTGTAAAAATTTTATCAAGTCAAACTAAGATTAAACGAGTTGCAAATTATATTTAACTTTGGCATTAATTCATAACGAGCTAATATTGAACATGTTTTAGCGAGTCAATATTAAAGGAATTTTCAGTAAATCAAACACAATAAATCTCAAATTTTGATTTTCTTTTAACTGCTTTTGTCATTTGTAAATGGGCAATGTGACTCTGCATTATCATAACCTGACTTCATGAAGAGGGTAATTGAATCCCAAAAAACTTTAATTTTTATCAATTATCTCTTATTAAATTTCGCTATGTGTCGCTATTATAATAAATTTTGATATTTTTATTATATATATATATGTATTAATGAAGTCCTACATGGATAAGGAAGCTTACATACCTGACTTGTCACTGTTTGTTTGCATCTCTACCGTTTTGCTCACTGATATTGAAGGATCATATAAAGGTGGATAAGCTGGAGGATCTAACAAAAACAAAAGCATGAGAGCGCTTTAAGTTGAAATCTCTTGTAATTCTAGAAAAAAAATGAAAGGAAAACAAAATAATGATTAAAAATCGATTTATTCCTTGTAAGAGAAGTTGTAGGAATGAGAAGAGACTGAATTTTTATCTATTAAAATATTTAATTTTTATTTGATTAACCATAAAAAATGAATACATATGCAGTTAATTTTATTTTTCTCTATTTTTTTTCTAGTCCAAAAATACTATGTAGGAAGACTTTTTCAATAAACTATTTCGAAAGGTCAAATGCTTTAGGTCCAGAAAATAATGTATAAATTGAGTACAATGTGAAAAAATTATCAAGTCAAGCTAACATTTAACAAGTTGCAAATTATATGTAACTTTAGCTTTAATTCATAATGAGTTGATATTGAACATGTTTTTAAAGAGTCAATGTTAAATATATTTTTAGTAAATCAAACACAATAAAATTCAAATTTAGATTTTCTTTTAATAGCCTTTGTCAGTTGTATATGGAAAGTTTTACTCTGCATTATCATAACCCGACTTCATGAAGAGGGTAATTGAACTCCAAAAAACTTTAATTTTTATCAATTTTCTCTTATTAAATTTTGAAGTGTGTCATTATTATAATAATTTTTTTTTTTGTACATTTATATGTATATAATGTAATCCTGTACGGTGAAATAAGTTTGCATACTTGGCCTGTCATCTTTTGTTTTCATCTGTACAACTTTGCTCACTGAGATTGAAGGATCATATAATGGTGGATAAGCTGGAGGATCTAACAAAAACAAAAGCATGAGAGCGTATTAATTTTAAATCTCATGTAATTCTAGAAAAAAAAAATGAAAGGAAAATAAAATAATGATTAAAAATCTATTTATTCCTTGTTGGATAAGTTGTAACAATGAGAAGAGACCAAATTTTATTTATTAAAATATTTAATTTTTATTTGATTGATCAGAAAAAAATGAATACATCTAGTTAATTTTAATTTTCTCAGTTTCTTTTTTCATCGTCCAAAAACACTATACTGGGAGACATTTTAGATAAACTATTTCAAATGGTCAAATGCATTAGGCCCGAAAAATAATTTATAAATTGAGTACAATGTAAAAATTTTATCAAGTCAAGCTAACATTAAACGAGTTGCAAATTATATTTAACTTTGGCTTTAATTCATAAGGGGCTGATATTGAACGTGTTTTTAGCGGGTCAATATTAAAGGAACTTTTAGTAAATCAAACATCGTAAAACTCAAATTCTGATTTTTTTTTTTAACTGCCTTTGTTCTTTGTAAATGGGCAATTTGACTCCGCATTATCATAATCCGACTTCATGAAGAAGGTAATTGAGCCTCAAAAAACTTTAATTTTTATCAATTTTCTCTTATTAAACTTCGGTATGTGTCATTATTATAACAATTTTTGATATTTTTATAGTCCCATATGGTCAAATAAGTTTGCATACCTGACTTGTCACCGTCTGTTTTAATCTCTAGAGCTTTGCTCATAGGGATTGAAGTACCATATAATGGTGGATAAGCTGGAGGATCTAACAAAAACAAAAGTGTGAGAGTGCATTAATTTGAAATCTCTGTAATTCTGGAAAAAAAATAAAAGAAAAACAAAATAATGATTAAAATTTTATTTATTCCTTGTTAGACAAGTTGTAAGAATGAGAAGAGACTGAATTTTTATCTATCAAAATATTTAATTTTGGTTTAATTAACCAAAAATAAATAAATACATATGTAATTAATTTTATTTTTCTCTGTTTTCTTTTCCTCATCCAAAAACACTATCTAGGGGGACTTTTTAGATAAGACTATTTCAAAAAGTCAAATGCTCTAGGTCCGAAAAATAATGTATAAATTGAGTACAACGCAAAAATTTTATCAACTCAAGCTAACATTAAACGTGTTGCAAATTACATTTAACTTTGGCTTTAATTCATAAGGGGCTGATATTGAACTTGTTTTTAGCGAGTCAATATTAAAGGGATTTTTAGTTAATCAAACACCATAAAACTCGAATTTTGATTTCTTTTAACTGCCTTTGTTCTTTGTAAATGGGCAATTTGACTCTGCACTATTATAACCCGACTTCATGAAGAGGGCCATTAAACCCCAAAAAACTTTAATTCTTATCAATTTTCTCTTATTAAATTTCGCAATGTGTCATTATTACAACAATTTTTGATATTTTTATCGTATATATGTATGTATATAATATAGTCCTATATGGTCAAAGAAGTTTGCATACCTGGCCTGTCACCTTCTGTTTTCATCTCTACAGCTTTTCTCACTAGGACTGAAGGATCATATAATGGTGGATAAGCTGGAGGATTTAACGAAAACAAAAGCTTGAGAGTGCATTATTTTGAAATCTCTTGTAATTCTAGTAAAAAAATGAAAGGAAAACAAAATAATGATTAAAAATCTATTTACTCCTTGTTAGACAAGTTGTAAGAATCAGAAGAGACTGAATTTTTATCTATCAAAATATTTAATTTTTATTTGACTAACCAAAAAAAAAAATTGAATACATATGTAGTTAATTTTATTTTTTTTCCTCGTCCAAAAACAAAGATTAATTATTTCAAAAAGTCAAATGCTTTAGGTCCGGAAAATAATGTATAACTTGAGTACAATAAAAATTTTATCAAGTCAAGCTAACATTAAACGAGTTGCAAATTATATATAACTTTGGCTTTAATTCATAATGGCAAATTATATATAACTTTGGCTTTAATTCATAATGAGCTGACATTGAACATGTTTTTAAAGAGTCAATGCAAAAGATATTTTTAGTAAATCAAACATAATAAAATTCAAATTCTGATTTTCTTTTAACAGCTTCCGTTAGTTGTAAATGGGCGATTTGACTTTGCATTATCATAACCAAACTTCATGAAGAGTGTAATTGAATCCCAAAAACTTTAATTTTTATAAATTTTTTCTTATTCAATTTCCCTATGTGATATTATTATAATAATTTTTAATTTTTTTTTGTATTTATTTATGCATATAATGTAATCCTATACGGTGAAATAAGTTTGCATACCTGGCCTGTCACCTTCTGTTTTCATTTCTACAGCTTTACTCACTGAGATTGAAGGATCATATAATGGTGGATACGCTGGAGGATCTAACAAAAGCAAAAGCATGAGAGTGCATTAATTGGAAATCTCTTGTAATTCTAGAAAAAAATGAAAAGAAAACAAAATAAGGATTAAAAATCTATTTATTCCTTGTTGGATAAGTTGTAAGAATGAGAAGAGACTTAATTTTTATTTATTAAAATATTTAATTTTTATTTGATTAACCATAGAAAAAGAAGAATACATATGTCGTTAATTTAATTTTTCTCTGTTTTTTCTTCATCGTCCAAAAATACTATGTAGGGAGACTTTTTAGATAAACTATTTCAAATGGTCAAATGCTTTAGGTCCAAAAAATAATGTATAAATTAAGAACAATGTATAAATTTTATCAAGTCAAACTAACATTAAACGAGTTGCAAATTATATTTCACTTTGGCTTTAATTCATTATGAGCTAATATTGAACATGTTTTTAGCGAGTCAATATTGAAGGAATTTTTAGTAAATCAAATGCAATAAAACTCGAATTTTGATTTTCTTTTAACTACCTTTGTCATTTGTAAATGAGCAATTTGACACTGCATTATCATAACTCAACTTCATGAAGAGGGTAATTGAATCCCAAAAATCTTTAATTTTTATCAATTTTCTCTTTTTAAATTTTACTATGAGTCGTTATTATAATAATTTTTAATATTTTTTATTATATATATATGTATAAAATATAGTCCTATGCGGTCAAAAAAGTTTGCATGCCTGGCCTGTCACCTTCTGTTTTCATCTCTACAACTTCGCTCACTGAAATTGAATGATCATATAATGGTGGATAAGCTGGAGGATCTAACAAAAACAAAAACATGAGAGCGTATTAATTTTAAATTTCTTGTAATTCTTGAAAAAAAATGAAAGGAAAACAAAATAATGACTAAAAATCAATTTATTCCTTGTTGGATAAGTTGTAAGAATGAGAAGAGACTTAATTTATAACTATTAAAATATTTAATTTTTATTTGATCAACCATAAAAATATGAATACATATGTGGTTAGTTTTATTTTTCTCTGTTTTTTTTTTTTCCATCGTCCTAATACACTATGCAGGAAGACTTTTTACATAAACTATTTCAAATGATCAAATTCTTTAGGTCCAAAAATAATGTACAAATTGAGTACAACGGAAAAATTTTATAAAGTCAAGCTAACATTAAACAAGTCGAAAGTTATATTTAACTTTGGCTTTAATTCATAATGAGCTAATATTGAACATGTTTTTAGTAAGTCAATATTAAAGAAATTTTCAGTAAATCAAATGCAATAAAACTTGAATTCTGATTTTTTTTTTAATTGCCTTTGTCATTTGTAAATGGGTAACTTGATTCTGCGTTGTCATAACCCGACTTTATGAAGAGGGTAATTGAATCCCAAACAACTTTAATTTTTATCAATTTTCTCTTATTAAATTAAGCTATGTGTCATTATTAGAATAATTGTTGATATATTTTTTCTCTATATAAATGTATATAATATAGTCCTATACGGTCACATAAGTTTGCATACCTGGCCTGTCACCTTCAGTTTTCATCTCTTCAGCTTTGCTCACTGAGATTGAAGGATCGTATAGTGGTGGATAAGCTGGAGGATCTAACAAAAACAAAAGCATGAGAGCTCATTAATTTGAAATCTCTTGTAATTCTAGAATAAAAAAAAAAGGAAAACAAAATAATGATTAAAAATCTATTTATTCCTTGTTGGTTAAGTTGAAAGAATGAGAAGAGACTTAACTTTTATCTATTAAAATTTTTAATTTCTATTTGATTAACCATAAAAAAAAAAATGAATACATACGTCATTAATTTTATTTTTCTCTGTTTTTTCTTCATCGTCCGAAACCATTATGAAGGTAGACTTTTTAGATAAACTATTTCAAATAAACAAATGCATAGTTGTCAAATCCGGCCCGGCCCGGCGGGTTGACATGCCAATCTGGTGACCCGGTGCTTGAACTGGGCTGGGTTTGAGAATTATTTAATTAAGCCATTAATCCGGTCCATCCTGGTCAATTAGGAAAAATTGGTTGACTCGGTCTTGTCCCGGATATTAAAAAAATTTTTTTTTGATTAAAAAATTAAAAGAATTAAATGATACAAATTAATTATTAAATTTTGACTATATTTCAAACTATAGGGTTAACATTAGTTATTTGTACTCATTATTAACATTAGTTATTTTAGGCTATTGTATTGATTTTAGATTATGTAGTTCTGTATTAAGATTGTTATTTTCATTTTTATGAATTTTGAAGTTATATATTTGGATTTTATAGGCTTTATCTTATTATAACTATATTTGATCCTCGTGTTTTATCAATTTGATGATTTATAGATTATAAATTATTATATAAATATAACATCAAGAAATTTTTATACAATTTTAAATAACTCGACGGATTGACCCAATGACCCACGAGTTCACCTGGTAACTTGGTGACCCGAACCTTAGACCGGGTCAAGGTTCGGACCAGGTCTCACAACTATGATCAAAGCTTTAGGTCCAAAAAATAATGTATAAATTGAGTACAATGTAAAAATTTTATCAAGTCAAGCTAACATTAAACGAGCTGCAAATTATATTTAAGTTTGGCTTTAATTCATAATGAGCTAATATTGAACATGATTTTAGCGAGTCAATATTAAAGAAATTTTTAGTAAATTAGATAGAATAAAACTCAAATTTTGATTTTCTTTTAACTGCCTTTGTCATTTGTAAATGGGCAATTTGGTCCTGTATTATCATAACACGACTTCATGAGAGGGTAATTGAATCCCAAAAAACTTTAATTCATATCAATTTTCTCTTATGAAATTTCGCTATGTGTCATTATTATAATAATTTTTTATTTTGTTTTTGTATATATGTATGCATATAATATAGTCTTATACGATCAAATAAGTTTGCATCCCTGGCCTGTCACCTTCTGTTCTCATCTCTACAGCTTTACTCACAAAGATTGAAGGATCATATAATGGAGGATAAGCTGGAGGATCTAATAAAAACAAATGCGTTAATTTGAAATCTCTTGTAATTCTAGAAAAAAAAAATGTAAGGAAAACAAAATAATGATTAAAAATCTATTTATTCTTTGTTGGATAAGTTGTAAGAATGAGAAGAGACTTAATTTTTATTTATTAAAATATTTAATTTTATTTGATTTACCATAAGGAAATGAATGCATATGTAGTTAATTTTATTTTTCTCTGTTTTTTTGTCATCGTCCAGAAACACTATGTAGGCAGACCTTTTAGACAAACTATTCAAATGGTCAAATGTTTTAGGTCCAGAAAATAATGTATAAATTGAGTACAATGTAAAAACTTTATCAAATCAAGCAAACATTAAACGAGTTGCAAATTATATTTAACTTTGGCTTTAATTCGTAACCAATTGATATTGAACATTTTTTAGCGAGTCAATATTAAAGGAATTTTAAGTAAATTAAACATAACAAAACTCGAATTCTGATTTTTTTTTTAACCGCCTTTGTCATTTGTAGATGGGCAATTTGACTCAGCATTATCATTACCCGACTTCATGAAGAGGGTAATTGAATCTCAAAAAACTTTAATTTTTTATTAATTTTCTTTTATTAAATTTCGTTATGTATCATTACTATAATAATTTTTGATATATTTTTTTGTATATATGTATGTATATAATATAGTCTTATACGGTCAAATAAGTTTACATACCTGCCCTGTCACCTTCTGTTTTTATCTCTACAGATTTGCTCACTGAGATTGAAAGATCATATAGTGGTGGATAAGCTGGAGGATCTAACAAAAACAAAAGCATGATAGCGCATTAATTTGAAATCTCTTGTAATTCTAAAAAAAAATGAAAGTAAAACAAAATAATGATTAAAAATCTATTTATTCCTTGTTGGATAAGTTGCAAGAATGAGAAGAGACTTAATTTTTATTTATTAAAACATTTAATTTTATTTGATTTACCATAAGGAAATGAATGCATATGCAGTTAATTTTATTTTTCTCTGTTTTTTTGTCATCGTCCAAAAACACTATGTAGGGAGACTTTTAGACAAACTATTTAAATGGTCAAATGCTTTAGGTCCAGAAAATAATGTATAAATTGAGTACAATGTAAAAATTTTATCAAGTCAAGCAAACATTAAACGAGTTGTAAATTATATTTAACTTTGGCTTTAATTCATAACGAGTTCATACTGAACATTTTTTAGAGAGTCAATATTAAAGGAATTTTAAGTAAATTAAACATAACAAAACTAGAATTCTGATTTTCTTTTAATTGCCTTTGTCATTTGTAAATGGGCAATTTGACTCTGCATTATCATAACCCGACTTCATGAAGAGGGTATTTGAATCCCAAAAAACTTTAATTTTTTTATTAATTTTCTTTTATTAAATTTCCTTATGTATCATTATTATAATAATTTTTGATATATTTTTCTGTATATATGTATGTATATAATAGAGTCCTATACGGTCAAATAAGTTTACATACCTGGCCTGTCACCATCTGTTTTCATCTCTACAGATTTGCTTACTGAGATTGAAGGATCATATAGTGGTGGATAAGCTGGAGGATCTAACAAAAACAAAAGCATGATAGCGCATTAATTTGAAATCTCTTGT
>JAVXUM010000017.1:32999170-33010660 GCA_035590655.1 Pouteria glomerata | reverse complement strand
TTAAATTGAATTTAATATCATAAAAAAATATTTAAATCTTTAAGAATATTTAACCCCACTACTCTATAGTAATTGTTATAAATCTTATATATATTGTTATATAAATTAATTATTTATTTTATATTTAATGTAATTTAATATAAAATTCATCCATTTAAATTTTATAATATTTCGAGCCTTCAAACAGAACTTAAAATTATTATAAATATGGAGTTTTGAATTATTGAGAGCGTTTGGAGTGAAAAAAAAAGTTTTAATTAATAAAAATTATAATTTCATAATTTATGCAATAAATAAAAAATTTAAATTTTGTTAAAATTTATAATTTTTTTTTCCTAAAGCTCCAAGCATATCACGGTAAATCTCTTCTAACCGTGCCAACTAATCAACTTTTTGATATGATTTAAAAAAAAATGTTGATATTCATAGGATTCAAAAAGATAAAATATGTAAAGCTAACTGGCAGAACTTGTCGTTGTAGTATAGTGGTAAGTATACCCGCCTGTCACGCGGGTGACCCGGGTTCGATCCCCGGCAACGGCGTTTATTTAACTTTTCTCCAAGTTTATTACGAAAAATATTTCCTATTTTTAGAGTCATTTGTGGTGTAAAAAATTTTTAATTTTTTATTATTTTTTACACATTTCAAAATTTAATATTAAAAATATTTATTATTTTTAGGGACTATTTGTAGCGTTAAAAAATTATTAAAAATTTTAAAATTTTTTATTATTTTTTAAAAATTCATACCTATTATAACTTTAAAAAAAATTTACATAACTTGAGTTCAATTAATAGAATATATGTATTTTATTTTTAAAGTAATCATCATCATCCAAACTATCAAATAAAACTCATTATTAATATTTTTTTATAAAAATTTTACTTGTTCTAACAAATTTTCCTACAAAAATTAATTTTTTCATTATTCACCTATCTTTACCGCTAAACACACTCAAAAAACGTTTTTTATTATTTTTACCAAACACCCTCGTAATTAATCTCATATACTTTTCAATTTCCAACTCCGGGTACAAATTTACTACACCAGTTCCTCCATCCAATCCTCGCTTTCTTTTCTGTGTGTTTATAACTTTTGTTTGAATGCAAAGCATGAACGCAATTGGTGGTTCAGTTTCTGGATCGTCATTCTTCTCTCTTGGCGCCGTTTGCTTCCCCTTTCGGCGCCTCTTCTGCTCCTTTGCTTCCTCTCAAACCCTAATCTCGACCTACTACCGCTACCGGAATAAGACTGCCAGGGCTATGCCTCAACTCTCTTCTTCTTCCCCTGCCACTCTATACACCACTGCCGCTGCCGCTACAGCATCTCCGTCGGTGGAGATGGTGGAGCCTACCAAACCCAAGCCGCAACCATGGCTCATCGTTGGCCTCGGCAACCCCGGCAAGAAGTACAATGGCACCCGCCACAATGTCCGTCCGTACTCCTTTCGTTCTCATGACGCTATTATTCCCTTTATTGTTTATTTATTTATGTAATTGGATTGCTTTTGCTTACTGATTTGACTGTTTGAGATAATTGGTTTATGATAAAATATCAACGCTTTGTGTTGTGAACTATGGCATCGTAATAGGCCCAATCCAAATCGTACAGCGTAATAACTTCAAGGTAAACATAATTTTACCTCTGCGGATCAAAACAAAAAAGTAGAAAAATGTTAATTTATGATTCTGAAATGTAAAATGGCGCTGAATATGAACATATATGGTAGCCTATTTTGATATTGAGAATTTTTTTTTTGGTTAGGATAGTGATATTGTTAATTTAAGAGTCGAACAAAAAAAAAAAAAAAAAAAAGAGAAGAAAAGCTTATTGGATATAATTTGGCACTTACCTGCATGTCTGGACTCTGATGGCTGTCCCGGTTGTTCTTTAATATGGGTTACCCTTTGGATTTTTGTAATCGTTGTATTGCTCTCAATATTTCTTCCACGCATGTCGGGATAATGGGTGTGCACATTTCCCATAATGTAAAAGAATTACTGTCAGTGAAGTTCAAAAAAGCTTCCCATCTTCAAAGAAATACTATTAATTCTTTCTCATGGAAGTGGTTGATAGCTTGTAGAAAACAATGCATGATATTCATGCAGGCTAGCTTTCTCTTGCTCACTCTCTATTTCTGATGGTATTGCGTAATTGAATTTTTCTAGGTGGGTTTCGAGATGGTAGATGCTCTTGCTGAAGCTGAAGGGATTTCTATGAGCAGTGTTTCTTTCAAGGCCCTGTATGGAAAAGGTGCTCTTGATTTAAATTGTTCTTACCCAGTGCATGTGCACGAGTGAGTGTGAGAGAGAGAGTCCCATTGATTTTTTTTATCTTTAGTTATCTGGTTATGCATCTATGGTAAAGTCATTCCAACGTTTCCAACACACCCCCTTCTACCCAGCCTTGCCCCGCAGAAAAAAAAATAATCTTTTGGGACGATGTAATAATGGTGTAAACCAGTGTTCTAAATTTTGCTGTTGCAGTCATAACTACCTTCATGCATGCTTTAATAACTTCTCAGTTAACTTTTTGTGGTGACTTAGTTTTGATGTAGCTTTTCATCATTATGATTATTGACTTTTTTTGAAGGTTTCTAGCCATCTTGAAGATTGATATGTGTAGTTAGAAAGATTATTAAAAAATAATGATCACTTTGATGAGGAAACTGTTAACATTAATAATCGCTTTAATGAAGAAACTAGTATCATCCTTGTGGATTCATTAATTTCTGACCCCAATTAGTTTGAGACTATAACTTTGTTGAGTTGAGTATACAGGTAGTTGGTTAAACTGCTTAGAAAGTTGCTTCATTGGCATGCTTTGCTATTTGTTTGGATATAGAGTGAGATAACTCCTTGAAAACTGAATGAATCTGCTTCTTACGCTAAAATGCCCGATCTTGATGTTAGAGTTTCCTTCCTTTGTAGGTTTCATTGGAAATATCCCAGTTATGCTTGCAAAACCACAAACTTTCATGAATGCAAGCGGTGACTCTGTAAATAAGCTTCTTTGGAAATATTTTATTTCCGCGACTTTTTAAGTTCTAATTAAAATTAATTGACTTTTGGAGTTATTTTGCAGGTTGGAGCAATTGTTTCATATTACAAAATTCCATTAAAGCAAGTGCTTGTGGTACAACAATTTTGACTGTTCTTTGTGGACTTGAGCATTACCTCTGTCTGAGCTTCAAACTCAAGATTCTTTCTTGTGCAGATTTTTGATGACTTGGATTTGCCTTTTGCGAAATTACGGTTATTGCCAAAAGGCGGACATGGAGGACACAACGGGTATTTATCACGTCATTATATTTTCCTCTAATTTCAAGCATTTTGAGCATATTCACAATGATGCCTTGAATTAATTTGGATACACTTTTTTTAACTCCTTAAAAAACCATATTTTGGACTTCCGTTGAGTTATGATCCTTTGGATCAGTTGGAATCCTTGACTGTTGGTTTGGTATTTGCCCGACATAATAACGTAAGCTTTGGCCAATTTTTCAAGGCATCATGTTTTCTTCCTTTCACAAACTAATATGTTGTCATGGACTCACGATTAGGGGTGTACAAAAGAACTGAAAAACCAATCTCCCTCCGTAGTTGAGTCGGGAATAGCGGACTTGGCTTGTGTGGCACTGCATATATTTTAATAACCTGGTGGGAAAAGGTTAAATTGATGTAGTCCTCTAAGCTCGGTCATTTGTTTGATCCAAGGTCATTGGTTTAGTTCAGGTGGAAACTGGGCCAGTTTTTGGTTCCAAAAAATGACAAAACCGAACTTATTGGTTCGGTTCTCAGTATTTCAATAGTACAGCTGACCCGGAACCAAATCATAGAACTGGGTTTGTGCCATCTTCTTTCCCACATCTCCCTCTTCGTCATACAGTTCAAATGCATATCTATTTAAGCATCCTATACTAATAAATGTTTTGAACGCCGTTAACTGAACCTATTTGTATAGAATTATAATTTACTTTATCTATGCAGGCAAATGACTGGAAAACATTACTTTCTGAATTTTTGGACTCGTCTCTGTCCGTCTACTTCTATCAAATGCATATCTGTTTAAGCACTATATACTAATAAATGTTTTGAACGCAGTTATCTGAACCTCTATGTATAGAACTATAATTTACTCCTTCTATGCAGGCAAATGACTGGAAAACATTACTCTGTAAATTCCTGAGCCGTATCTTGAATCACCGTCTTTGTTTTCTCTCTCTTAACTCTCTCTCTCCTCTTTTACATCTCCTCTGCCTTATCTTCTCCTTCACCTTCCCTCCCAATCAACATCTCGCAAGACCCTTACACCTAATCTGATTACTCTATCACCAGAGATTCAAAAGCTAAAATTTCACCTCTACCATCAATAGGCTTAGCTGAGGCATTTATAACATGACCCAAATCGGTCTCATTCACTGGTATCTGAGCAACTTTTCATGCTGTCTTTACAGAATTTCCTTCTCGTATCATCAAACCATCACCCATTAATACACCACCAACATTATTTGATTCTAAATTCAGAGCAATGCCTATTGTACCCTCTTCAAATTCTACTAATTTTCCTGTCATTACGAGTTATTGTTTATTGTCTCTTTAATTACACAGTGAAACCCTTGTGAAATTAACCATGGCACACTACCCCATGGTCCTTCAATTCAAAAATCACATGGCCAGAAAAACAAATTAAGAGGACACCTTTTTTGTGATGTGCTGATGTCAACAGAAAAGGAAGTAAGTAACTTGCTGGCACTGGACCACAGAACTTTTCATCTCCATTGAGATGATTGTGTGTAATTTGATGATTCATGTTCAACTGTTATGGGATGTCATCTAAATTTGGTTCCAGGAAAATGATAAAGTGAAATTTTAAGTATCATGCTCATGAAAATAAGAAAAGAGTTATTCATTTGGGTTTTTATATTGTAACATAATCCTCGGATAAAGTTTGTTTTGTAAGAATTACAAATCACTTTTTGCCTAGTACAAAGAGAGAACTTTTGCCTTGATAGAAGTCACTTTGTCAAGATTCCGTGATTTGAATGAAGCAGCTGGTAAGGTTGATATTGTAGTTTTCTCTCACAGCATGAGGAGTGTGATTGATCGCTTAAAAGGGAGCCGCGACTTTCCTCGTTTGAGAATAGGTAATCCCAAATGCCAACCCAAAAAAAGGTTTACTGTAATATTTGTTCAGACTGATCAAATAACAAATAATAATGATAATAATAATTAGATTTTATTCAGTCTCCATTTTTCTGAAATTTCTGCAGGGATTGGGAGGCCTCCTGGGAAAATGGATGCTGTCAAGTTTGTTCTTTGCCCATTCAACAAACAAGAGCAAGAAGAGGTATGTGGAATATGCTCATTTATTATCCTATCCATGGGAAAGTGAAACTAAAAATGTTATGGATCCTTAGATGCTGTTTTTTTTTTCTTTCAATCAGTTGGATTTCACATTTCAAAAAGGCATCGAAGCAGTGCGGATTCTTTTGCTTGAAGGTTTTAATAAGAGTGCAACTTTTGTTAATAGTGCCAAATATGTGGAACAGCTTGGTTAAGGAATTATACGAAAGTTTTTGCTCCTCATAGTTGCTTCGGGTACATTGTTCATTGATGAGCGGGACCTGTGACATATAGGAAGAGAGAGTATTTTTATAGTTGGTACTTGGCAGGTAGGGTTTTTGGGATATGGCAAACAATGAGAATACACAAGGGATTAGTTTCAAATTCATTTGGAGGTTAGCAAATTCTTGGAGGGTTCAAGCCATTTGTTGAAAGAGTTATTGCTGAACCACAAACACAAAATTGGTGAGAATTTGTATCCTTAAAAGGTAGAGCATTTTATGCCTTTTTTTTTTTTTAAATAATTCCTTGAATTTTATCAATATTTATAAGAGGCAAATTCTTTGTTTAGAGGATGTTTATGTTTCCAAGATATGTTAATAGTTCTTACTTGTAGTATGGTTAGCAATACTTCTACATATTTGTTTCTTGCCTCTCAATTGTGATGTGTTTGTAGAAGTATTTGCATTTCGTTGAGCTGCCTTTACAATTACGTTTATGCTTCGTTTGTTTTAATTTAATTTTTTTTTTTTGGAAAAAAACACTTTTACTAGTAAAAAATATTTTTAAAAAAGATGAGTGTTTTCTTTAAAAATATTTTGCATTGAAACAAATGGGGCCTAGGTTTTGAATTTGTGGAGAAGAGAAGGGGGAAAATGAAATGAGAAAACCCCATCCTGTCTTACATTTGGTTAAATTTGGAAAATGAATAGTTATTGATCATAAATTTCTGGACAATTGTCACTTTGCCCTTCGAACGAAATGTCGTTTCGGCATTTATATTTTATATTAGTAGTTTGAGCTTTTTATTAATTGTGACGTCTTTTTCTTTAATTTTTTTTGTCCTTGTACTTTTATTGTTAATTGTGTAGTTGGAAAAAAAATTTAAGCAAAAAAGTTATTCAATGAAGACATTGTAATTAATGAAAAATTTAGACGTTTAATTATTATTAAAAAAATAAGTTCTTAGCAGGATTTTAATTAAGATTTTGAGCTTCTTAATTAGTTGTAATGTTTTATCTTTGTCCTTTTACTATTAATTGTCTAGTTTGAATACATTTTAATAATAAAAAAATTGACGGTGACCCGTGCAATGCTCGGGTGATACAAAATTTTTTAAATTATTAACATTAAAAAAATAAAAGTATCTTCAAAACTTTCAAAATAGTCATTTATAGTAAGAAATATTAACAGTCATAAATTCACATATCAAAATGGTTAGGAAAAAAAAATTAAATTTGACATGAGAATTTAATTCGACAAACAGTTTTTAGATTTGCTTTTATTTTATTAGATAGAATCCTACTTTAATTGTTAGATTAAGGTATAGAGAATCTAATAATAAAGTAAATTTGAAACTAATTTTCATATAAGTTAAGGAAGTGTAGTTGAGAGATTTTTGAAAAATGATGTGGGTTTAAATGAAAGAGTTAAAGAGATTTTATTTTATTTTATATTTTTAAAAATGAAGAATTTGATATTTTAGCATCAGTTGAATCAATTATACACTAATATACATGAAGTAATATATGTACAATAGCATACCTATTAATTTTTTTTACACCTAACGAAGAAATTGGAGAAGCTTACGAAGAAGGAAACTCAAAAGTTTTTTCAAGTGAATTTGAAATTTGGAAAATAAAATGACTGTTAGGTTTTAGTTTTTGATTTTTGATTTTTTTATGACTATTTTTTAATGAAGTCTTTTATTATGATTTATTTTCGGTGATGGGCGGGAGAAATGCATAGAGAGGGGGGAAAGAATTAATAACTTTACAAATATGGAAATTCAAAAATTTTTTCACGTGATGGATGGGTGAGTGTAGAGAGAGGAAGTTAGAAAAAAAAATGACTACTGAGTTTCATTTTTTGACTTTTGATTTTTTTATGACCCCTTTCTAATAAAACACTTTATTATTACTAGGTGGAGTACAGTGATAGAAAAGGGATTTAATGAAACTTTTATTATTATTTGTGGGTGAGAGAGCTGAGAGATTTAATGAAAGTTTTAGTATTATTTATTTATTGCGTAGAGAGAGGAGAGAGGGATTTGTGAAAAAAATTAAAATTCTATAAAAAAGAAAGGGAAAGGAGAAATGGAGAGTAAGGAGGCATGCCACGTAGGATGAAAATGAAAATAAATATGAGAGAAACTATATGATTTTAATATTATAGTATAGAATATGAGAGAAACTATATGATTTTAGTATTATAGTATAGATATAGATTACTAAGAGAAGATATTGTAATTAATAAAAAGTTCAGGTCTTTAGTTATTATTAAAAATAAATAATATATCTTAAAGTGAGATTTATTAATAGAGTAAAATTTACGTAAAATTCTAGATAGGGTGACTAATGATCAACTTTGGTGCTTTGAACATCTTGACAAACAGAGGTTTCAAGGATTACAAATGGTCGATTAACGTTTACGATTTAATTACATTTAATTTAAAAGTTTTAATTTAATGTAATAAATTTAATTTAAAAATTAAAAAAATTTAATTGAAACACAATTAATGAATAATATAAAAATTCATATCACATTCAAATATAATTAAATTATAACCGTTGACTCACTATAGTTCCTGGAGTTGGACAAACAAGATCAAATTTTGAATGCTATTAAGTTTTATTTGAAGCTTTACATTTTTTTGAAAAATTTTAAAAATTAAATTTTCACTTTTTATAATAATTTTTAATTTACTTTTTGACTTTCTCGAAATTCCAAACACCCCCATGAACTACCTTTAATAACACAAGGCCTTGATACTAAAAAATTGAGTGGTTCGCTTGGTGGAATTTCTTATTTCAATTGCAATTTTCTACAATAGAAATGAAAAATGTTTGCCTGGATAATTATTGTCTATTAACGCATTAGTATAGATTTTGCTTTTTATATCATTAAACTTCTAACGAAATATGTACAAAATTAAAAAATTCAAATCTATACTATAATACTAAAATCATGTAGTTTCTCTCTCCTCTTCTCCTTTACTTTCATTCTACGTGACATGTCTCCTTACTCTCCATTCGTCTTTTTTTTTTTATAGAATTTTAATTTTTTTTTTAACAAATTCCTCTCTCCTCTCTCTCCCTACATAATACCCATAAATAATAACAAAAGTTTCATTAATACGTATTACTCCACCCAATAATAATAAAATGTTTCATTAAAAAATAGTCATAAAAAATAATCAAAAGTCAAAAATGAAACTCAATAGTCATTTTATTTTCCAAATTCCTTTCTCTACACACACACCCACTCATCACTTGAAAAAAACTTTTTGAGTTTCCCTTTTCATAAATTTACTAAATCTCTCCCTTCGTTCTATGCATTGCTCTAGCCATTACCGGAAATGAATAATAATAAAAGAGTTCATTAAGAAAGAGTTATAAAAAAATCAAAAAATAAAACTTAACAGTAATTTTTTTTTTCCAAATTCCTCTCTCTACACACATCCACCTATCATTTGAAAAAAACTTTTGAGTTCCTGTCTTTGTAAAGTCACTAAATCTTTCCTCTCTCTCTATGCATTATTCTACTCATCACCGAAAATAAATAATAATAAAAAGCTTTATTAAAATAGGGTCATAAAAAAATCAAAAAATAAAATCTAACAGTCATTTTATTTTCCAACTTTCAAATTTACCCGAAAAAACTTTTAAATTCCCCTATTCGTAAACTTTTCCAAATTACTATTTAGATATCAAAAAATTAATAGGCACGTTAGTGCATATATATTACTCCACGTATATTATGCATAATTGCTTCAACCAATGCTAAAAAGTTAAATTCTTTTTTTTCAAAAATATAAAATAAAATAAAATCTCTTAACTATTTCACCCAAACTCACACCATTTTTCAAAAATCTTTCAATTACACTTCCTTAATTTATACGGAAATTAGTTTTAGATTTGTTTTATTATTAGATTTTTCATGCCTTAATCTAACAATTAAAACAAGATTTTACCTAATAAAATTAAGACAAATCTAAAACTGTTTATCCAATTAAATTCTCATATCATATTTATTTATTTTTTTTTTATCTATTTTGATATTTGAATTTATAACTATTAGTATTTCTTAACATAATTGACTATTTTGATTATTTTAAAGATATATATTTTTTTAATGTTAATAATTTGAAAGAATTTGTATCACCTTGGCATCGCACGGATCACCGCTAGTACGATATCAATTAAATGTAAAGTAGATAAAATAATATCCCACACTAAAAATATTTAGAAAAAGATGAAAAAAAAACATGTATAGATATATATATACTATATTATCTATATATAAAGTAGAAACTGACGATGCTGCTGCGTTACGTCAGACTTAAATAGCAATACAAAGTGTGTTTGGGTTCTATAAAATTGTAAAAATTAGTGTCTCGTATTTAATGCAGTGAATAGAAAATTTAAATTTTATAGTCTCGTAATTCATATTTATAAATATTTATAAAATTTTGTATTATTTTGTTTTGCACCAAAGAGTGCCCCGATTATGGCACGTGGTACCTAATTATAACTATCTTACGTCATATAAGAATTAACTTGCGATATGGTTATGACACTTGTATGATTGTGACATATGACACTTAATTATAATTATCTTATAAAGTAATTAATATTTTACACAATTACTACCTATTCACAATTTTTAATTTTATTTATACCATATGACTTGATATTTTTATTTAATCTAAACTTCTTTTAATCGTATAACTTCTTATTTTTATTTTATTTAATCTAGAATGTTCATGGATATCACTTCATATTTTTATTTAATCTACACTTCTATTAATCATATAATTTCTTATTTTTTATTTAAAATATATTCTTATTTTTTATATTTTAATAAATTATTATTTAAAACAAGATAAATATTATTATTGTTATTAAACAAAATAATACAAAAAAGTAATTAACTTGCTAAATAAAGATTTTAATTATTAACATAAATTTATAATTATAATTAACTTAATTTGTAATTACATAACCTAAATGGAATTACTATTGTAAATATTGTTCACAATTTTATTCAAATTAGAATGTTTATGGATATCACTTTATATTTTTATTTAATCTACACTTCTATTTATTATGTAACTTTATAGTTTTAATCTTTTTATAATTTAATAAATTATTATTTAAAAAACAGTACTCTAATCAAAATAGCATAAAATAGGACTCTTTTGTATGTAAAATTTATAAATCAATATGAAGACTTATTTTCTTTCAATTTTATTGGGAACTTTTTATTATAATAATTTTCTCTTTAACTTTGCGATTTGTTTAGTACGTACTTTTAATTTCTTAAAATTTTTATATGTAATTAATACATATTTTGTATGTTTTTATATGTATATATATATATAAGTAAATGTTGTTATTTTTCAAATTTTTGATTTTTTTTATCTTTTTGTTTATTAAAATTTGAATTTAATTAAATCGATACTATTAATAATATTAATATGTTAATTTATTTTATGTTTATTATTTGATTGAATTTGTATAAAGAATAATACATATTACTTTCAAATATATTTTTATAACTTAATTATTTTACCATGATAGTACACTCAACTTACTTATATAATATGACAAATTTGTATATCGCACGGGACATATCACTAGTATATATATAAATTAAAAATACATTTTATTTTCTCTCATTCTTTTTTGAAACCAACTCATCCTTTTATTCAATGAAATAGTTTTTTTTTTTTTAACTTTTTAGTTTGTAATTTTAATTTTTAAAATTTAAATATATGCCTGTATGTATATGAATAAAATAGGAATGGATAGATTGGAGAAACAATAAAAGGAAAACTAAAATTAGGGGTTGTTTGGCATGCAATAATTTTCTGAAAAACTCTGAAAAACTCCCAAAATCTCTATATTTCTCTAACACTTTTTA
>JAVXUM010000017.1:32986319-32999070 GCA_035590655.1 Pouteria glomerata | reverse complement strand
CGCTGCCGAACGACTCCGGGGAAAGGTTAGCCCTTCGTAAAGCTTTCGCCGATGTTTTCTTCTGAAGTTGGTTCTTTTTTCTCCTTTAATTTTCCTTACTTTCTCTTTTTCCTTCCTTTTCCCTTACATCATTCTTGCGAATCTGTCAAAGTTTGTTCGTAATTTTTTTTTTATTATTTTATTATTTTTTATTTTTCCTACGTACCGCTCTTGCAATTTTGTGAACTATGCGCTGTTCAAACCCTCGATTTTGTCCTTGTGGGTTTGAAGCCTTTGCTGCTTTGGGATAGTTTTTTGGTGTCACTCTGTCCTGAAATTTCTTCTCCACTCACATCTTCTACTGAAAACATATCAGTCAGAAGTAGGGTAGCAATAATGTTGTGTAGTATTCATGATTCCGGTTTATACTCAATTATTTTAAAATTTAATGAATGTTAAATAATTTGTTTATTCTAAAATTGGATCAATTTGTGTCGATTTGAATTTTCATTCATGTGGTGTTTGTATTTTCTCCGAGCATTGTGGTCCGACAATGGAGATAGAAGAAATTTCTACTAATATATACAGGGTGAACACACTCCTCAGCCTGTCACAGATTCTCTTATAAAAATGCCATTCAACTCCCTTCTCATTCAACTTCCCACTAATTTTTTCTCGTAATCTTCTTGTTTTATATGGGTAATTACTTATACAGAGGCTACGTTTGTGCTTTGGTCACAAACAATTACCGGGCCTCGTGTGCTTTTCTCTTCTTGTTATCTGGTCTCTCGATGAAGATTTCATCAGTTTCCATGTATATATATGTATATAAATTGCCCCACAAAATTTTGTTTTGCCGTGCAATTGGTTCTTATGGAAATTTTTGTTCTGTGTCTTTATAAAATACCAGCCAAGAAAGCCTTAATGAAACCAAACGACAATGCATAGGTCCTTATATGGGCCTCTAAAGTAGAGAAGTGGCCCATGCAATGTGACCCTTCTTCAGTCCTTTCCCCTATTTTAGAACTTGATGGGTGGTAGTTAGCATGTTTTTTATACTATTATAATAACAGAAGAGGGAGATATGGTGAAGCCTTGTGAAGCCACTAAATGAAATTGTCACATTACTGCCCCCATCTAAAGCATTACCCAATGTCTTTCACGGTTAATGGGGGGCAGAGTGTGCACCTTTCATCTATTTATATAAATTGGATCTCTGAAAGGTGCAAGTGCTTGGCATGAAAAACCTGGCCCTGGTTCATCGGCGTGCATAAAATACATGTTTCAGGCTTAAGAAGCCCTTGTAACTTTAGAATACATGAATTTTGTTCAATAGTTTCTTTGTTTTATTTAAAAATAATTGCTGGACCCCACTTAGTTGGGAAAAAGTTTAGTTTAGTTGAGTTATGTTAAATAATCACTCGCCATGGAAGTTGATATTTGTGCGGACTTTGATTTTAAGTGTAGTATTAGTTGTAACATATTCTTTAATAAAATGATTGCCTCCAGCTATGAGTTTGTAGCTTTGCACAAGAGCTTGACTATTTGGTGGGTTATATACCCATGCAAGCAAATATGTGTATTTAGCTTCTTCTTTTTTTTTTTCTTTTTATTCTTAAGAATTAGAGATTCAAAGTTGCGTAGCAAGTTTTGTTGCCCAATTTGTTTCTTTTTTTCCCCTCCTGTTTAGGAAGATCTTTCCTTTCTAAGGAGACCGCACACTTATAAGAAGATGTCAATTTCTTGTGACAGGAATAATAATAATAATAATATAATAATAATAACAACAACAATAAAGGTCTTGGTAAATTGTAAATAACTCAAATCCGTGGTTGCCATCGAATTTGCTGTGCCTCCTTCTAGTACTTCTTCCCCAGTGCTATCTGGTTCATCGAGTTGTAAGTAAAGGTCGTAATAAGACCTCACAATGTGGCTGGATCACCGTATGATTTGTTAAGCAATTTTAGCATCGAATTCATTTCTTCCACTTGAAGGTACTTGTACGATTCAATTTGTTTCACCCTAAACAACTCCATGAGAAAAATCTTTGGTGCTTGACACCAATACGGCTAGTATGGAGCCCAAGTAATGTTGGAGAAATTGTAGGCAGTGTATTTTCCAGCAGCGGCTTTGGGGCGGGAGGCAAAGGTGAAGGTGAGGTCCATGGTTTTGAAGAAGATTTTGTCCATTTCATCAGAGGAGCCAATGACGATGTGTGAGGAGCAGAAGCGAAGTTGCATGATGGACCCGTATTTGGGGGGGAGTTGGTGGATTGAGCGGTAGGGAAGGGGTTCCATGAGGTTGAGGTTTCTAATGATTGGCCATGGTTTTGGGCCTAGTGGCAAGTTGAGCTTTGGGTGTCAGAGATGGTTGAGGGAAGAGAAAGAGAGCGACCGAAGCTACCTATGCTATTGTATATGAAACCCAGCAAGTACTTAACTCCATTTGCATGGGCTAAAGAAGGAGATGATATATTGAGAACTTTTTTTGGTTTGTAAATTTTTAAAAATTTCTCTTTTTTGAAGTAATTTGGGCCAATTCAAGATGTGAGGTTGCAGGACACAGCAAATGGAGATAGGAGAGTTCTCGGCATGTGGTAGCGCCTTTTTAAGTTGATTGCTTTAGTGAAGGTTACCATAAGTCTTTCTACATACTATAAAAAGGGTAAAGTTGGCAAATTTTATGACTAGCAGTATACTAATGGAAAGGGTCGTGATTAACAACTTTTTATAATAAGGAAGATAAGTTTAAAGTTTTAGATGTTGAGAAGTGACAAATGTAATTAGCCAAATGTTGAGTATAAAAACATAGGCCTATTTTCTACTCTTGTTAAATATTGTGGCTTCTTTGTTTAGCCTTTCACATCTTCTTTTAATAACATCAAGTTTCGGCTTGTTGGCATTAACAATCTCCATCACCTTGATGAGTGGTTGCCTATGAAGCCAGTATTGACTAGATAGCAAAATGATGAGTTTTGCTGAATTTGCTTTAAGTTTAGTTTGCAACCACTAGGTGGCTCTTTTTATTTCGTGCTAATTTTTCGTCTCATACGGTTTTGTTTCACCCGAATTTAATTTAATTTTTTTGGTAGTGTTTATAGGCATGTTATCCACGTCCGTCAAAAAAATGCTTGAAAATAGAAACATCCATGTTCTGGTGAAAAAAGTTGGTTTTTTTACTTGTACAACATATCTTTTTGTACTGAAGCCTGTTCTGTCATGTTCTATAGGAGAGATTTGAAATTAATCATGGTTACGGAAGAAACAGAATTTTTTTGGTAGCGTTTATAAGCATGTTATTCACGTCCGTCAAAAAAATGCTTAAAAGTAGAAACATCCATGTTCTGGTGAAAAAGTTGATTTTTTTTAGTTGTACAACACATCTTTTTATACTGAAACTTGTTCTGTCATGTTCTGTAGGAGAATTTGAAATTAATCATAGTTACGGAAGAAACAAAATTCTTTTGGTAGCGTTTATAGGCATGTTATTCACGTCCATCAAAAAAATGTTTAAAAGTAGAAACATCCATGTTCTAGTGAAAAATGTTGGTTTTTTTAGTTGTACAGCATAGCATATCATTTTGTACTGAAACTTGTTCTGTCATGTTCTGTAGGAGAGATTCGAAATTAATCATGGTTAGGGAAGAAACAGAATATTCTGCATTTGAACAGAAGGTGAGCCGTACTCTTTATGTTGACAATCTCTCACCTCGGGTCACCGAAGCCGTCCTGAGAAGCGCACTAAATCAGTTTGGGAATGTCAAGAAAGTTCAGTTCATCCCAAACTACACAGAGCCGAGGAATGCGCAACTTTGTGCTCTGGTGGAGATGGAAAATTCAGAAGAGGCCCAAAAGATTCTGTCGTTGATGTGCAACTTTCCCTTCATGATGTCTGGGATGCCAAGGCCTGTTCGGGCACTCGCTGCTCAAATGGAGATGTTTGATGAATTCCCAAGAAAGCCTGGCCGCAGAAGAATACAGTACCAATGGTTGCGACCAGAGGATCCTGACTTTCAGGTGGCGAAGAAGCTCAAGCTTATGATCAACAAACATGCAGCCGAAGCTTCATTCTTGCTCCGGGTAAAATCCCAGAGAGCCAGTTTTCTATCATTCTATTTTTAAGCAAAATCGATGCTCTTTGAAAATCTGGCCTTCGTGCTCATTTAAAGTTAATAGGGATGAAAACGAGCCAGGCTTTAATTTATTTAAGCTTGACTTAAGCTATTTATGCTGAGCTCGGGTTAGAACTCGAGCTCAATTTGAACTTATATGTAAGTTCAAGCTTGGTTCGATAGAAAAAAATTTAGGCTTAAAATCAGCTCGTAAATAACTTGATTTAACTAAAATAATGTTGTTTTAGTGTAAAATATAATAAATAAAATATTATTTAAAAATATTAAAATATTATAAATATATCTATATATTATTTTATTGAGCCAGTTTCCGGGTTTTCAAGCCCAACGTTTTTAGACTCTAGCTTAAGCTCAATTCTAAACGATTTACAAAACAAGATTTATTTGAAATCGTTTTATTTATAAACGGAAAAAAAAAAAAAAAAAAAACTTGATTCGTTTCCAATACCTAAAAATAAACAACCTCTAGTAGACGTGTTAAACTTAGCTGGTAGTGTCAATCTCCTCATTTCTGACCAGTAGGAAAAAATAAAAACCTGAGCAATTTTTTTTTAAAATGGATTTGCATTTCATTATTATTATTATTCATATTAGTAATGTTTTTCAAATTTCCCTTAGCGTCAACTGATGGAGGAAGAGAAGCTCGCGAACAATCAGGAGGAGAACCTGAGAGCGAATCACAAGAAGCATAAGCTGGTAGAGAGCATCCTGGCAGATGGAACTGTCGATAATTTGGCACATCATTATAAATTGAAATATTCGGATGATTGATGATAAGTTCCTTCCTTGATAAGGTTTTTTTTTTTTTTTCTCCCTTTGAATTTTAGAAGCAGAAAAAAGTTTTGTTGTGCAGATGGGTGGACTCTTCTTGGTTCGAAGTTTAATGCGGTTGGGGCCGGTCGAAGAAGTTTTCTAGTGATGTAAGTCATCTTTGCCACGAGGGAAAATTCCGAAGAAATGTGAACTTTTAGCTGACATTAAAATGCCTTGAAAAAAATATTTGGGGAAACGTTTGGCTTGAGGTAAAAATTTTGATAGATAAAAAATTATAGAGTTAATTGTTACTTTAATAATAATTAAAAGTAAATAGTTAAAAAATTAATAAATTTATGATATTTAGATTGAATAAGTAAATATTATTCAGTAATAATTATATTATATTATTTTAAATGGCAAAAGGTTTGAAAGGGTATTGCGATAGAACATTTTGCAGAGGTAACGAGAAAATAGTATAATTTTCTCGTTACTTTCTCATTCCGTTTGAAGTGGTGGATTTGATAAGATTTTATTTTATTTTATAAAAATTCTCATCAATTCTTATGTTTGGAACTAAAATAAAATTTTATGAGTTGAATTTAATTTCACTTCATAATTTAAATTTAGGGATTTTTATAAAATTTGAAATCTAATCCAAAGTAATTGGATTTGATGAGAATTTATTATTTTTTTTAAATAATCTCAGTAAATGGATAAATTTATTCTCTTATATCATATTTTTTATTTTTTATTTCTTTTTTACATGGTCAAATTTGGTATTTCACTTAAACTAAATCAATTCAATTCTTAAATTCAAAATGTGTTTTAAATATAAAATTTTATTTGACAAATCAAATTAAATTAATTCTTTATTTTAAAAATAAAATCAATTCTAATAGTGAAATATTTTCAAACAAGATGTTTGGTACCCCCATCTCCTCACCTTAATAATTTACTCCTGTAACATAATAAAGGACAAAAATTACTTTAATAAAATTTACTCAGTGTTATTCCTAAAATAAACATATTCTTGATCACGATGTCAATTGAAGAAATATAAAATAAAATAAGGAAAATGATTTAATTAGAAATAATTTTGGACTTACAAATTTTGACAATGGATAATTGAGGAATGAGAAATATATACGTCTCTCTAAAATTTATATAAATAATAACTAAAAAGTATACTATGGAGTACAATTTAAACAATTTAGAGGTATTTGGTGTAACGAAAAATATGATTTGATTTTTTGGCACTTGGTGCACAGCTATCAAACATGTTTTTCAGATATGAATAGTGAAACTTTTTAACTTTTGTATTAAATTTTTGTAAAAAAAATTCATCAGAACCACTTTTTTGAGTTCGTTAGAACAGTTTTATGTCAGAATTTGTAAAAAAAGTTATTGGAGTTTGTGAAAAAAATTTGAAATTGTGAAAAAATTTTAGAGTTTATAGAATATTATTAGAGTTTGTGAAAAAGTTTTTAAAATTTATAAAAAAAGTTATTCGAGTTTGTAAAGAGTTGTTGAAAATTTAGATCTCTATATAAATTTATTTAAATTTTCAAAAAATACGAGAAATGTAAAAAGTGTTAAAGAATTATAGAAATTTTTAGCGATTTTCATCCTAGCAAACACCTCCTTAACGTGGAATACGATTAAATAGAGAATTTGTAAAATAAAAAATTAATATTTTTTATTATTATTTTAAAAAAAATGTTGTTCAAAAACTAGTGTGTATATGACTTGAGTGGGCGAAAAGAGCAATGGAATATGATTAGAAAATGGAACTTCTAAACTCTAACCCAAGAACAGCACGTGTCCATTGTTATAGCATGTGAATATGGAAAAAAGAAATTCTAAGCCCTAACTCAAGAATGACACGTCTCTATTATTATGGAAAAGTTAACGGAGCCAATGAAAACCTTAAGCTTGTACATTTTTGGCATTTCACCTTTTCTTTCATTATTGGAGTTGAGGATATTTTTCTTAACCTACCAAGATCATCTATTAATTTCCCATGTTCACAAGAGTTATTTTATCCTCATTCACACCAACAAATCTAAATTGGTGAATGATTTAAAGTTATTTCTCCTAATTAGTCAAAATAATTCTTTTTTTATTTATAATTCAAAATCATTATCGACAGTCATTCGAGTTTATGGAACAAGTAAATTGATCTTACGTACATTCATATAAATTTTACTTAGATAAAGAGTTGAATCTTTGTAATTTATGTACGTGAAAAATATACTCATGAGTTATTTGAACAAATATGACATATGAAAATAAAAAAATAAATTCAAATTTAATTTATTAAAATATTTTTTTATCTTTTTATATTTCCAACTCAAAGAAGTAAAAAGAAATAATATAAATTTGAGATTTCATTTATTTCTGTCCTTTTTTTTTTTACATTTTTTCCTTACTCTTTGTTGAATTAAAATTTAATATTTAGGTAGAGTTTGGAAAGTAAAAAAATTAATTTTTTTTCTTTTGTGTTTGAGAAGATAAAAAAATTAATTTTTAGTAGCTAATTTTTTAATTTGTTGTTAATTTGACATTTTACTCTTTATGGTTTAAAAAAAAATTTTAAATATCAGAGAATAAATTTAATAATTTTTTAAAAAATTAAAAATTGAGTAACTAAGAATTAGCAGTTGTCAAACACCACTTTAGATTTGAGGAATATGCTCAAGTCAATTACAAATGGCACAAGCATGACTTCATGCCTCAATGACTCCTGTACCAACTCTCCGTATAAAAGGTTGGGAGTTCGAATCTGTTATGGGCAGGATTGATAGGTTTGGGGCCGTGAAGTGCCTTCTATGGAGGATTAAGGATGCTTCACTTGTAATTAAAAAAAAAATCAAAAAATAAATTACAAACGGCGCAATTGAACTACTGTCTTGTTTGGTGGCACCAAAAGTTATTAAATTTTATTAAATTTAATAATTTTTTAAATTTTTTTAATTAAATTTTGATACATATCATCTTTATATTAAATTAATTATATTTTTACTGTATCTTGTACTAAATTTTTTTTATCAAATACCACCGCATTCGGGCAAATGAAATGAAAAAAAAAAAAAAAAAAATGTGTGGCCAGCAAACGCTGACAGCGGGCTGACGTCAAAATTGACGTTAGCCCCTCCGCGCCCCTCATTTTTGGGTCTTTAATCCTTGGCGGCACAGAAGAAGACATTCTTCTATTGGATGCTCAGCTGCCAGAGAGTACAAATACAGGTTGTGGGTCTGCAGTTGCAGATTTGCGTTTCCTTTTCATAAGACTTTTCTAAATCTGTGAATTCATGTAATTAAAATTTAATAATTTAGGTATATAATTATATTTTTATTAAAATAATATAAATATATCTAGATTATTAAATTAAAATTTAACAATCTCAAATAAATATCATACACTGAGAAAGTATTATACCAATCTACCTTTTTTTGTTAGAGTGCAGCTATTTGTAATTTTATTTTTTTCCCACAATCTAATTAATTTTTTTTTATTTTATGACAAAAATATCTTAATACAAAATAACTTTTTAACTTTCATATTTTACTATATATGACCCACACTTTAAAAAAACTTATATAAAGATTCAACATAAACTTGTTGTAACATCAAACAATATTAATAATCATTTGCTTTAAAAAAAATTAAAAAAATTAAATAATTACTTGTTAAAATAAATTTTTAACAGGTAACCGAAATATTTCAGCAATTAATTATTGAATAAATTAAAAACTTTTAATAAGTATTTGCAAAAAAAAAATCAAACAACTTTAAC
The DNA here is from genome assembly GCA_035590655.1 of Pouteria glomerata. Taxonomy (NCBI): domain Eukaryota; kingdom Viridiplantae; phylum Streptophyta; class Magnoliopsida; order Ericales; family Sapotaceae; genus Pouteria; species Pouteria glomerata. Next base: position 32,990,406 of record JAVXUM010000017.1, on the reverse strand, counting down.
TGTTAATTACTAAAAAAATAAATAATTTATAAATATTTTTAAAACTTTAAATACAATTTATGAATTGATAAAAAAAAAATTATTGAATTATTTAAAAAAATATAAAACACATAAATTAGTAAGGTTACGTAAAAAGAAAACAAAAAAAAAAAAAAAAAGAGATAGAACTGTTAATTGTGACACCTTTTATTAACGTTGTCGGACGTCAAATTGCCATGCAGCAACATGTGGAAGGTGATTCCCCGGAAGTTTACGTCGCCTTTTCTTAATAAGAGGCGGAAACCAACCCTTGAAAAGCAAATCTTATCTTCTCTCTATTATTTTATTTATAAATAAATAAATGGGCATGCAAAAGCAAAGCCCTCCACTCCACTCCACTCGTCCCCGTACAATGGATGGACTTTGACACCTCCTTTCTTGCATATCACTAAGGAACTTCCACATGTCAAGCATGCATGCTTTCTTTAATTGGGTGTACTTGACGTTGTGTAAAATAAAAAATTGATATTTTAAATTTTATATAATAAGTAAAAAAATCTTAATTTTATAATCTTAAATCTTATATAATGAATATAAAATTTAAATTTTATAATTTTAAATTATATATTTATAAAATTTTATATTATTTTATTTTATTTTATAGAACTCCTGCCATTGTCGTCTTCAATTTTTGGGTCGACCAATGTGGCGTTCTCCGTCCAATTGTGCTGAATGCGAACCCAGTCACGTCAGTGGGGTACGGCTCCATAAATGACCGCCAAAATTGCGCGATCTAGATTTCATTTGGTGGTGGTGTGTTTAGACTGGTAAAAAATTAAAAAAATAAAAAGAAAATTATATATTTATAATACGTAATTAAAAGTAAATAATAATTAAAAACTTATAAAATTTTTTAAAAAATTTTATAAATCAAACGCACTTTTAGTTACTAATTATTTAATTTTTTTTAAAAATAGTTAAATTTATTTTTTTATATTTTAAATTTCTTTTAAACTATAAATGATAAAATTACTAATAAATAAAAAATTAACTTTTTTTTCTTTTTTAATCATAAAAAAATTAATTTTTTGTAACTAGTAGGTAGTTAAAAAAAAAAAAAATTTAACTAACTTTGTTCCAGAGCTAAGCCTGAGTATTAAAATCAGACATAACTTGGGAAGCAAAATAATTAGTTTTTATATATTTAATAAAAAATTAATTTTTTAATACTTAATTTTTTATTAATTTTACAATTTTATATTTTATAGTTTAAAAGAAATTTAAAATATAAGAGAGTAACTTTAATTATTTTAAAAAAAGACAAAAAAACTGAGTAACCAATTGAGAGTTAATTCCTTGGATCTCAAACGGAGCCCGAGTTTGGGGTCCCATTTAAAAGTCATTTTGAATAATTTTTGATAATTTTTTATTAAATTTAGTAGATGGATTTTTAAGAATGTGTCAAAATAATAAAAAAAATATAATTTGAATAACTTTTTAAATTATGTATTTTAAAGATAAATAACAATTTTCTTTTCTACTTTTATGTCAACTTTTCAAAAGAAGAACCCGTAAATAAATTTATGTCAAAAATTTTTAAAAGTTACTAAAAGATTTTTAAAAATTGTAAAAAAAAGTTACTTGAGTTTGTAAAGATATTGACACTGTTTGGTTCACTATTTTTCATTAAATTTTATTAAATTTTAACTATTTTTTATACGTTCTTTTAATTAAATTTTCATATATCACATTTCTATTAAATCAACTGTACTTTTATTGTACTTTTTACTAAAAAAAATTTCTTCCAAATATTCATTATTGGAGTTTATAAAATACTTATGGTATTAAAAATTTATTAAGATAAGTAGATATATGTAAATTTATCCCAAAAAAAATTTAAAATACAAGATTGACAAAATGTATTAGAAAGTTTTAAAAATTTATCTATTTTTTTGGCATACCAGCCCACCCTTAATAAAATAAATAGAAATTTTTAGTAATCATTTATAATTTTTTAAATGGTTTATGAAAATTTTAATAATTTTTTAATTAAATTAAAATAAAATAATTATTATATTCTTTACCAACTCAACAAAATTAAAATTTTAACACATTTCAATTCTGTAAAATTTGTAACTTTTGATATTTTATAAAAAATTTAGAACAACCAAAATTAATCATTTTATATTTTTCTCTCTCTCTCTTTTTTCTTTTTTTTTTTTTTTTTGGTTCCTTCGAAGGGGGCATGGATAACTTTTTAAATTTTTGATAATTATTTGAGCCCCAACTGACATTCATCCCTCTTTTTCTGCGCCAAATAGAATACAAGACGGATTTACAAGTCTATTCAATTCACATCAACATGTTATTATCAATAGCAAACAAACAACATTCCCAGCCCCACTCACCCACCTTTTGATACCCAATTATCAGTTTATAAGGGATAAAATTGTAATTTACTAGTACAACGGGAGGCTGAAACTGTCTTTCAACATTTGTTGGGACTGAGCCCAATCACTGATTTGGCTAGATCGTAACTGATACGCATCCCCTGCTGCTGTATGTTTCCGATAATTGACATTCTCCCATCAGTCGGAGCGAACGCGAAACAGACCTTCCCCCTTGAGTCGACCGGAACCAAAAAGTTCTTTGGTGACAAATCTAGGCTTTTGCCTCCGGCGAACTGAAACGACACCTTTGGGATCCTCACCCTCGACATCGACGAGAGGTCATAGCACGTGTCGAAGAGGGCGAACCCACTCGACGACGGCAAGTTTTTTGTCAGCCTCGCGAACGCGTCTCGCAGCAAGTCGTAGGCCTGAGTGTTCAACCGAGTCACGGCGGTTCCGCAGTCCAAGATGACCCCTCCGTTGCCATTTCCGTCCAGCGCGAACAACGACGGCGGGATTCCCAGCGGTTTTCCGCCGACGCTGAGCCCGGTGAGTCCGACGAAACGGAACGTGGGATGCCGGGGGGTGCGAAGCAGCGGGACTGTGACCGAGTCGCGGGCTTGGCCGGAATTGAAATCCAGCGTCGACGATCCCCTCGAATCGCGATCGACTAGGCAGTAGGAGAACGATGTCGCTTTGAGCTGCGCCGGAAGCGAGAGCGGCCCGCCGCCGAGCCCTAGCAGCCCCGCCATCCCAGAGAACAATCCTTCGTTGTCGTGACCGCACCCGATGGCGATGTTGTTGACTGAGCCGGAGTTCCCGAACGACAACGTTTCGGTAGCAAGGTCGCCGACGGTGAACGATCCGTCGCCGTATGAAACTTGGTATAGGCACAACCCGTTCCGACAAGCAGAGATCGGGACATTCCTGCATTGGGTCGAACCACAGGAAAGCCGGCGGTAAGTGGATGACCCGGACGGGTCGAATATGGGGTCCGACTGATGGTAGCAGTCCAGGCAAGGCTTGCATTGGACCCAGCTGATGTCACTGCCGGTGTCGATAGACAGGTAGTACGGCCTCGCTGGTCGGCCGACGCCCACCCGGGAGAAGTACTCGCCGCTTCCTTGGCTGATCCCGGAGGTGAGCGGCGTCTGGAGGTCTTCCTGGTTGAGTTCCGACGTATTGACGGCGAGTCCGAGCTTGGCGGCGATAGAGTTGAATCTGGCGGAGTCGCGGTGGAGCCGGGAGAGAGTCAAGGCCTTGTAATCTTTGTGGCTGGAAGTTTTGTCGAGAGAGGAGCGTGGGTGCAGCGAGAGAGAAAATGAAGAAGAAGAAGAAGAAGGAAGCGGTTCGGTAACGGTGATGGATTGGGTTTGTTGCTCGTGGGTTGGTTTTACTTGAGTATGGTGGTCGGAAGAGAGGACGTCGAGAGTTCTTTGGATCGAAGCTTCTACGTCAAAGACTACAGGACTGTACTGAGAGTCGTTGACGTCGTCCCCAACTTTCTCTGATGATGATATGCTGCGAGAGAAAGCAGAGTGGATGCTGACAGAGGCGAACAAAAAGCAGAGAATTTGAAGCAGCAATCTCTTTTGGGATTTCTCCATTTTTCTTCCGCTTTTTTTTTTTGGGAAGAGGGGGGGGGGGGGTGGTGTGCTGGAGTAAAAGCTCTGCTGGGGGCAGGGAACTGAAAAAGAGTGCACATGGCAGAGAACTGA
>JAVXUM010000017.1:32930097-32947280 GCA_035590655.1 Pouteria glomerata | reverse complement strand
TGTTGTAAGTTTTCAAAATTTTGAAAACGAAAACAGAAAAACAGAAAACGGAAACGTTACCAAACGGGGGCTTAACAGCTCATGGATCTAACTTTCCCCTGTTGTGACTATGAATATGAACAAATGCAGTGCATCCAAAAATTTTAGGGGTGAGGTTATTTGTGATTCTGAGATTAGGATAGAATTTAGAGAGAGTTTCCATTGGTGTTTTAAACCCCAAAGACCTTGAGGGTAGTCGGTTGATCATTTATGCTGCTATGAGGACAGCTTCCCCCCAATAGTTCTTTGGAACATTTTGATGAAGAAGAAGGCTTGAGTGGTTGCTAACACGTGACCATTTTTTCTTTCTGCAATACCATTTTGTTGTGGGGTACTAATACATGAAAATTCATAAACAATGCCTTCCTTTTGAAAGTATTGGGATAGGATTTGATTGAAATAATCTCGAGCATTGTCAGATCTAAATTTTTTTATTTTAAACCTAAACTGATTTTGAATCATGTTATGAAAATTTGGAAGAATACTGCTAACATTGGATTTAGATTTGAAAAGAAAAATCCAAGAAACCCTAATGCAATCATTAATAAACAAAACAAACCAACACGAGTCAGACTTTGAATCAAATGAAATGGAATAGAACTTTTTTCATTTCTGATTGGAAATGATACCCGTTTATGTTTTACAAATTCACAAACCTCACAATGAAAATGTTCATTCTCAACCCTTTAAACAAAGCTCGAAACATAATTTTTAGGATCTCAAATGATGGATGTCTTAATCTAAAATGATGAACCAAATGGTGTCTTTATTGGATAATGATAAGAACAACAAAGAAAAATTATTTCTGACAATAGTAGATTTGCCTGATTCTTCCAGATAGTATAGACCTTCTTTCTCCTTAGCAAGTCTAATCCTCTTCCCTGAATCTTGGTCCTGAAATAGATAGTACGAAGGATAAAAAAGTACATTATAGTTAATGTCACGAGTGAGTTTCTATATGGATATTAGATTGGTGGATAATTTAGGAACATGGAGCATATTTTTTAAGGTGAGAGATGGAGAAATATGGATATCCCCTAGGCCAGCTCTGGTAGAAAGAACCATCTGTGACGACTATTTTCCTTTACTTGGACAGGGAGTATAAGTGCTGAAATTTAGTGAAGAGTGAGTCATATGATCAGTGGCTCCTAAGTCAATAACCTATAAATGATTAATACCATTATTTGAGACATTTAATTTTTAAGAAACAAGGAACTTACCTGAGAGTGTAAGAGAACATGCACTAGTGGGTTTCTCTAAAGATCCCAAAAGTTGTCTTAACTTGCCTATCTCCTGTTTATTAAACTCTCTTGGACTTGGATGCCTTTCTTGATTTGGCAGGTTCTAATTTACAGTATCATTGACTTGGCTTTGATTCTTCTGCTATCCTCTTCATTGATTTCACTCCTTGCTCGGTAGTTTGCTATGCAACTTCCAGTAGTTTTCTTTCATGTGTTCTGACTTCTCATAGTAATTACACCAGGAGGCATCTTTAAATTTGCCTTTCCACTCTCCTTAGATGGTGGTTCAGGAGTAGTTACCATTACATATCCTTTCATGGTTTGGAGTTCAAGCATAACCACTCTATGAGTTTCTTCAGCACGAATTAGGGAGATGGTTTTGTTCAGAGATGACAATTCTTCTTTGCCAAGAATCTAGACTCTGACTTGATCAAAATTAACATTAACTCTTGCAAAAAAATTATAAACTCGATCTTTCTCGATGAAGTTCTTTAGGATTGCTCTAAGAAGCATGGATACGGATACAGGATACGAATACGGATACGACAATTTTAAAAAATAAAAATGTAGGTACAATAGGAATACGGTCAAAAAATATAAATTTTGTATATTTTTATTAGTTTTATATTTGAATATAACATTCACAACAAAATTAATTTGATATATAATTTAATAAACAAAATATAACAAAATATAAGTTGTAAGATTTTGTAATTTTAGGAGTTTTAACTATTCAAATTTAGATTTGTCTTAGTCATATATTTGAAAAAAAAAAATGATAAAATAATAAGATACGTCATGTGGCGTATCCGACATATATCTTGAAGTATTCGAAGAGTATGTGTATCTGATACGTATCGGATACGGATACAACACCCATTTTATAGTATCCGTGCTTCCTAAGGATTGCTATATCTTCCAGGCATTTTTTTTCAATGCACCGATAATAGTTGAGTTCTTACCACAAATTTTGCAATAAATTTGCATATTTAGTCACTATTTTACTACCTTGTTTTGTTCCACTAAATTTGACTTTAATCTCAAAGACTTGCCCTGCCTCACGAGCCTTGGAGTATGTCTGTCAATCGGTTTCCCAAATCTCTTCTAGTGTGGACAAGAACTTGAAGGTGTCGTTGATTTCTGGGTTCATGGAATTCCATAACTATGACATGATTATGAAGTTTGCTTCATCCTATGTTTCGAATTTTGGGTCGCCCTCCTTTGGTCCTATCCCAAGAAGATGACTTAGTTTTCCTTTTCCTTTCGAGTATGTTCGGACGAATTGAACCACTTTAGGTAAGTCTTTTCGTACAAGCTATACGCTCCCTACATATTCTGAATATCTCCGATTGTTTGCTGCACTATGATCTTCTTGGATTGTCTAGTAGTTTTGGAAGATGCAATTTCATACATATTGATTCGAGTCTAAGTTAAAATTTAGGTCAGGAACAATAATGGCAATAAAGGCCAGAAAAGAAAAGATCAGGAACAGCTTTGTTTTGGGCTCAAACTAGAGCAAAACAAAGGTGAAAAATCAGCAATGAAGGCTGGGAATGAGAACCCTAATTAGGCTCTGATATCATCTGAAAGATAATGATTTATTGAAAGACTTGACATATCCAACCAGATTGTCTATGATTACATTTATACATGTACAAAAAAGAATTCTTCAGATTACTTATAAGTTATATACATCTCCCTATATTAATTATAGATATATTCATCTCCCTATATTAAATACTGAAACAGAATATAATAGAAGTACATGAATATAATTAATGTACATTAACAATAGCACACACCCAAAGGTATTCCCAGTTTTCCAACGTGAACTTTGCTAATGCAATTTGAAAGATTATCAATTGGCTTAAGCTGTGTGATATGGGCAGAGTAGTTGCATGATTTTGCTAATTTATTGTAGTGGCTGTGGTCACAATACATTTGTTTTGCTAGTCCCTGAAAGTGTTACCGTTATTTTTCTCCTTTTTTCTTTTTTCCCCTTTAACTATCAACAACCTAACACAGTCAACTACCTAGAATGAGTAATGATCATGACAGATGTAAAATTATTAACTTACTGGTATCTAGTGAGGTCATTCTCGGTCAGCTCAACTCAACAAAACTTTAGTCCCAAACTCCAGTTGTGTGCGCTTAATGTTTATTTTAACCCATTTGGCTTTATGTATATTACTACCATCATCTTTGGTACTGTGGAACCATTTTTCTTATTCGGTGGTAGTGTTGCAAACTTACAATTCATGCGATTGGATGCACTTTATTTCAGACTTTTCAAGTGTGGCTGGAGTGATGAAGAAGTTCAAGTTGCAACTGGAAATGCTCAGAGTCAAATAGCTTTCCACCCTTTGAAGCTTAGGAGCTCCTATGCTACAGTGAAGGTATTGGATTCTTTCTGTGACATGGACTGCAAGCTCAATTTTCAGATATTATATGCTAATTTCTCTGGGATTATTTAATATGTAATTGGCAGGGATCTGCAGGGACCAGGAACTTTAATGGCGAACCTTTAGCTACTTCCTACCATTCAAAGTTCATTGGAACTGTTGACTATCTATGGTAAATAGCTTTATTATGAAATTTTGACATTAACTTTGTACTTCAAATAGACAATCACGGGGTGATTGTAAAAACAAGGGCTCTGGTACTTGGTGCAGGTACTCAGATGGTCTTATACCCATACGAGTTCTAGATACACTTCCAATTGACATCCTTCAGAAGACAGGTGGCCTTCCATGCAAGGTTAGAAACACCACGCAATCAACAACCTTTCAATTTTACTTTGGGTAAATCTAGAGACAAGAATTTTTTACTGCAGCATGAAGGGTTTGTTTTGCCATAAAATAATAATTAATATATAAATAGAAGTAGATTTCACCTGGAAACCCAGATAAACAGTTCTAAATGCCCTAACTAAATGATGAGATACGTTAATACACGAGACTTCGAAGCAACACCCATGATATTTTTCTAAGTTCATACTCTCATACCATGTGGAGGAAAGTTCTCTTGTTTCTTCTGTTTCTCATATAATCTGCTCTCTATTTGTAAGCCAACTGGTGGCTTAGAGTCTTTTGCACATTTATTTAGTTTTTTATTTGTTTAGTATTATTATTTTTTCGATCATAAGTCAAGGGTATTATAATTCTAAGCATCAAGGGCACAACCCTTATGCCCATATTTTCAAGTAAAGTGAGTTGAATGAACTCATGTCAGCTGCGCAACTTACTTCTAGATATTGTCAGTCTCACGTAGGCTATCTGAATATACCGAGTAGGGATGGACTTACACTACGACGATAGGAGGCAATGGCCCCCCAGATTTTGGAAATAAATTTGTACATATAGTGTAAGATATTTATAGATATATTATTTTTTTTTAAATATAGCCACCCTAACTTTTTTACTTTGCGTCATTATTAATAACATATAAAGCTTGATTCTTGAGTTGGGTCATTAATAAAAAATGGAACTTAATTGTTGGGTTAGACCATTAATAGTCTAACCTAATTAATTGAATAACTTTTAAGCTAGTCTGTAAATGAATTTTATATATTTGCTTGATTTTTTAAACTCATGTTCATTAATTTATATTGTTTGTTGAAGATCCTCAAATAGACTGTTTGATTCTGAAATTGTATTTTTGACGTTGGGAGAGAAATATTAAATTTTATGAGAATTGGCTCCCCCCACACTAAATTTCTCGTTCCGTCCATATTGCACTAACGTTGTGTTTGATTGGTGGGAATAGAATGATGGGGAATTAGTAATTCCACGGAATAATATACAATATAGGCAGTGGCGGATTCAGGATTGTGTCAGTGGGGTCAAGTCAACAAGTAAAGACAATATATTTGACTTAAAAATAGGGACAAAACTTATAAGTTATTTAATGTATAAACGTCATATATTTTGAAAGATATATTTTATGGGAGCAAAAATATAAAAATATTTTAAAAATTATACTATTTTTTACAGAAATTTTATTTTCAGTGGAGGCAAAATTTGCAAATTGTTTGAATTATATGAGCAATCTGTTTTAGGAAATATATTTTATAGGGGCAAAAGTACAAAAATATTTTAAAAATTATACTATTTTCTACAGAAATTTTTCTTTCAGGGGCGTCAATTGACCTCCCTTACCCTAACATGGATCCACCCATGAATATGGGATTAATTTTTATGTGGTATTATTTTTACTGTTTGGTTGGTGGAATATAGAGTGGATAAGAGTTGTGATTTGACGTGAGGAAATTTTGAATGTTTGGATCTTGACAAGAAACTAATCTGGGTAGGGATATGCAATACCCATATTGGAAAACCTGCACTAACTTCCTCTTACCCGTGCAGAAGTTGGGCAGTGACCACTTGGCTTTGGTTTCTGAGTTCGCCTTCAGGCCCTGCAAGGAAGACACTCCAAGGAAGACACTGTGAACAACATAGCTTAAGTAGCAATCTCAGCTGAGGCCTCCCTATTATCTGAAGAAGTTACATTAATGTAATAGGTCCCATATAACTTCCACTGGAGTCAGAGATTGAAGTGGCGAGAATCAGTAAGTTAAATCTTTGAGGAGAACACCGGACACACAATCGATGAAATTTCAGCTTGAAGTAAACCCAGTTTTCCTTCCATCTTTTGCAATCAAGTGTAAGCCAATTTTAGACAGTCCTCCCATTTTGCTATAGAATTTGCAGTTGCAGTACAAGAAGTAGTTGTTAGTGCTAGTAATTACCAAATTAACTAGTTACTATTGAAGTTTTTACTGGCAACTTGGCAAGTGAATCCTATGAGCTGGATTTCTTATTTTATAATTTAGTTGTTCTCTGTTCATGTCCCATATTTGAAAGAGAGTTTTTGTGAAGAGGTTAAGCATGTATGTGATATGTCATTATTTTTGTAGTTGCATAGCTTGTTAAGGGGGTGTTTGGAGTAACAAAAAACAATGAAAAATAATGAAAACCGTAGTTTGAGTGATATTTGGGTGTTTAGTGGCAAATCATGTTTTTTAGATATGAATAGTGAAAAATATTGACATTTGCAGAGAAATCCGTCGAAACGGGTTTGAAATCCATCAGAACAGTTTTCAAATTTCTTCAAAAAATATTAACAATGAGTCTTGTTTGGTAATTTGGATAACGATGATCACACTAAAAAAAAATTACAGCTATTCGATTAATCAAACTCGAGTTATGTAATTTTTTCTAAAGTTGTAATAGGTGTAAATGTGTAAAAGGTAATAAAAAATTTTAGAATTTTTTAAAGTTTTTTAGAGTTTTATAAAGTTCCAAATAACCTTTAATTTAGATTTTCAAAACATCTCAACAGGAGTCTCACGTGTATCAATACGTCAGATTGAGAGCTGTGTTGCTCGATTGACCATATCATTTTTCATATATAGATAATCCGTCGCTTGCCACATGTGGGGGTGGAAACGATCCGAATCGAGCTGAGTTTTAATTTGTTAGAATTCGGCTTAAGCTTTTTGAATTGAGCTCGAGTTCCAACTCAACTTGAATTTTTATATAAGATTGAGCTTGGTTTGCGAATAGTTAGATTAAATTAGAACGATATTGATTTAGTTTAAAATATAATAAATAAAATATTAAAAATTATATAATAAAAATATTATTAAAAAATATAAAAATATTATTAAAAATATATATATTATCTTATCGAGTCTATTTGCAAGTTTTTGAGTTAAGTTTTTTCTAAACTTAAGCTTGAGTCCCGAATTGAGCTCTAAGTTTTTTTCAGACCCAATTAGAATAGTTTGTGGATATCTCAATTCTTTTTCATCCGTACCCATTCGTCTGCTTGAGCTGTCATGAAAAGCCAAATATCTCCTGTGCGGTCTGATTGTGTGACTATGCACAGAACCTCTCTTTATATATACCACAGTGTGGTCATTTTCTCTCATAGATATTAGAAGGGGATGTGCATATTTTGTGTCTTTTGTTTTTTTCACTTTTTTTTTAGTGTTTTTTAATTATGAGAAAATAAATTAAAAATTAAAAAATATTGTAAATATTGTCATTTAAATAAATAATAAATAATTAAAAAGTATTTATCGTAGACAAACAATAGTGACAGGAAGGAGCATTTATAATTCTCTTGTAATTATTGTCGAACTATTATATTATTAACTTACTATAGTTTTATAGATAGATTTTGATATTGTAATTTAGAGAGTATTATCTATGGCTTTTGGGATTATTTTGTCACTTTAAGCATAGATTAATTATTTGTTTTTCAATTGGACAAAGACATGGCTATTTAGGGGTGGAAATGAATCGATTTTTTTTTTTTTTTTTGATCTATTTAAGTTTAGTTTGAAAAAAACTTGACTCAAACTCGTTTTTGTAAGTAAAACGAATTTAAACTAAGTTTAATTTTTATTTCATTTAGAATCAAGTCCGAAATCGAGCTTAGAAAAGTTCAATTCTAAAACTTGTAAGTCCAAAAAAACTTGGTTTTAAATTTTGCAAGTCAACTTGATAAAATATATAATATATATATACAATATTTTTATATTTTTTAATAATATTTTTATTATATTTTGTATAGTATTTTATTTATTATATTTTAAACTAAAATGACATAAATTTGATTTAATCGAACTATTCACAAATAGATCCTGTACTTAAATTCTTCTTTTTTTAAATTGAGCAGAATCTTATATAAAAGTTTGAATTAAACTCAAGTTTAGTATAAGATAGGTCGAGCAGAACTTAAATAAGTTAAAACCTAATTTGATTCAACTTTTTTACTCTCAATTCTTTATAGTTTAGTTACAACTTGCAAGAGCTCTTTTAACAAGACATTGCGTCTCATCTTCAATTTTTTTGTCGAATAATGGTGGTTAGGTAGCATTTGGAGTGATAAAAAAAAATGTAATTTGGAATAACTTTTGACGTTTGATATTTTTATTCTAAATCACGTTTTTTAGAGATGAATAGTATAATTTTTGGACTTTTGTGGTAAAAAATTAGATAAAAAAACCATGGGAACTGTTTTTGAATCCGTTTTCACGATCTATGTAAGAATTTTAGACAAAATTGTTGAACTTTTAGACTTTTGCGATAAAAATTAGAGAGAGAAACCGTGAGAACGATTTTTTCGATTCATTTTCACGGATTTATGTCAGAATTTTAGATAAAGTTATTGAATTTTTTGATTTTTGCGTGAAAAAGTTGAAGAGAGAAACAGTAGAAACAGTTTTTTTGGTCTGTTCTTACAGATTTATGTTAGATTTTTTGAAAAGTTATCAAAACTTGTGAAAAAGTTATTGAAATTTAAAAAAAAAAGTATTGAAATTCACAAAAATTTATTGAGACATGTAAATATATATAAAAATTTCACAAAGTATGAGGTAGACAAATATATTAGAGAATTTTAAAAATTTTTAATTTTTTTTTTATTTTTTAATACACCAAACCGTGCCTTAATTGTATTTTCTTTGCTTATGGTGCATTATATATGTATATATAGATAGCTATACATTTGAGCATTTTATAATACATTATATTATGTTATGGTTATTATGTACCAAACACGTGCAGAGTACATTATTGTTACTGCCGTGGTTTATTATTATTGTTTTTTTTTCCCTAATCTTAAGAAGATAGTTATTTTTTTTATCCTTGCTTTCTTTTGAGGTAATTATACCTAATCTTGATTTTTTAATTAAAAAAATACATGATTTTTTATAATTAAAAGTTTAACACATAACTTTTTTAATTCTCAAGCTGAAATTTTAAATAGACTATAAATTATTTGTGCCTAAAGGTACAAAAATATAATTTAATGTATGAATAACTAAGTTTAAATTTATAAAGTAAACTTAAATAAAAAATTATAAAAATAGCTTATAAAAATAAAAATCACTAATTAAAAGATACTGAAGTAATGACAGAAAAGATAATTAAAGTAGAAATAAAAATAAAAATAATCCTAGTCATTGAGCAAATTCAAAGATTGAAAATATCCTAAATTTAAAACTTTTAGCAAATCCAAATGGTATAAAAGTCTAAATAAAAAAGAATTACTTTAAGTATTAAACACAGTAAAACTGAAATTGTAAGTAAAAAAAAAAAAATTGAAAAGGTACAAAAATATAATTTAGTGTGTAAGGAGCGTTTGAAACTAAAAAAACTTAAAAAATATAAAAAATTCAAAAGTTTTCACATTTTTCAAACTCTGAGAGAGTTAAAGTTTTTAAAAAATCTGTCAAAAATTTTCATAAAACTCTAAAAAATTTCAAAACTTTATAATTTTATCATCTATCACTTCTATACATCTTTTAATGACTTTATAATTTTTTAGGGTTTTAGTTTTTAATTTTTAACTTCAAAACAAAAGATTAGTTTATATCAACTACCCGAAAAATATCAGCCGAAAAACTTATCAAATGGGAGTTTTTGCTTCAAAAAAAAAAAACCATTTGATGTGCCATACCAATTCTCTCTCATTTTGCCATTTTTTCTCTCTTTCTCCTCTACCTTCTTACTCCTTCCCATCCCTTCTGCCAGCAATCCCCTCCTCCAATGAACACGCACATAATTGTCCCATCAAGAGATTTGCTTTATTATATAGATAATACCTGTTAAATTTTTGTTGTCTTCTTTTTTGAGGAAAAAGAAAGATCATTAACTATATTTTATATTTTATTATTATATAGGGTGTATTTGAAGTAATAAAAGTGAGATAAAATGAAAGATGTTGTGAGTTCGTAATTCGTACAGTGAGATAAAAAATTAATAATTTTTCAAGATTTTTAGAGATTTTTAACACTTGTCAACAAATCAAACGCACTCGTAATTCTTTTACATTTTTAAATAGTATTTTTTTATTATTTAATTATTATTTCAAACAAAAAAACTGAATATTAAGTGACAAATAGATATGACAAGACCTTTAAAGTTAACATGTACCATTTTCGTTATTTTAACCGCTTACGCATTTATTTTTTTACCCGTATAAGGCACGCATTATTCTATAAATTTTAATTTATTAACTATCAAGACACATGGATAAATCATGTCAATAATTGATAAAAATATTCTTAGATTACAAAAAAAAAAAGGATAGCATCATATCAATTTATTAATTTTAGAAATATAAATTAAATGAAGGCATTTTTTTTTATACACTCTCTTTTTTTCACTTGTTTCAATTAAAAAGAAAAAAAGACTTTTTTTTTTCTTTTTAAGAGTTGTTTTTTTTGATATTTTTTAAGCAGGGTTTGGTATAATAAAAAATAAGATAAATTATAAATTTATAATTTATACAATAAAAAAAATTTTAAAAATTTTTAAAAATTTCTAAAATTTTTTAATATACTCCGGTTGTCAAGCCACACTTTTTAATTGAAACAAGTGAGAGTTGCTAGAACAACATCCAGATGCAGCAATAATTCAGTACTGAGCCGCGCACATATTGCGTACAGATGGATTAAGATACACGTTTCTTTCACCAACACGTCACACACACGCGCAGTAATTAGTTGCCACGTGGGATATTCCGACAAAGTATAAAAATTACCTTCCTTGCTTTGTACGACAAGAACCTCCTCCTCCTCCTCCTCCTCCTCCTCCTGCGTCATCGCTCTCTTTCGCGGATCGCTAGCGAGAATCTTCTCTCTGTTATTTCCTTCCTTTTCGATCTGCTTCATTCATTTATTACCAGAACGCACCAATGCAACGGCTCGTTGACAATGCCCTCGCTGTTACCAAAGAGTCAGTTCCTTTCTCTCTCAATCTCTCTCCCTTTGCATATATACATATATATGTGTGTGTATATATATATAATTATTCACCCATCTATGCCGGATATGTATTTGTATTTGTGTGGTTTATGACAATTTCTGAATAGTCCGAGACGGTTTTTTTTTTTTTTTTTTCAAGTTCTTTTGGGATTAGGTTTACGAGTGACTAATTTGTAGCTTTGTTTTGCGAAATTTTGAATTTACGATTATTGATTGATTCGATTTTCGGAAACCCTCGTGTAGCTACACTGTTGGAGGGATTGATATGGTAACAAAATTTATTTTCTATTTATTAACGAGAAAAGTGAATTGATTTGAAGATATAATGTAGCCTCCTTAGTCAGATGAGTGCTTGAAAAATGTTTAGACTTCAGAAACAATTGTGCTATCCACTCAAAACCCCTGTTGTTTTTTATTATCAAAGTCAACAAAAAGTTGCTTTTTTCAAACCTGGGGGCTAGAAGAAAGAAAAGGCATGCATTTATGATTTTATTGATAAATTGGCCCCGAAAGTAGTTGGTCAATGTGATATAGTATAACTTATAAGCAATCCTGAATATTTTATTTGACGCTTTGCACGATGGAGGTTTAAAGGTACATATTTAAGGCTGCTTACAACTAGAGTAGGGCTTTAATTCAGGGTAATAGGATAATAGCAGGTGTAGAGGTTAGATTCATGTTGAATTTGGTTGATATACTGTCTTTTACGGTATAAATTTTCTTTAGCATGCTGAACCTTCTGTAGAGCAAGATCAAGTGTCATTGTGGAGCTAAATTTAGTGTTGGGGCTAGTCTTTTTGTTATCTGCCCATAAAGCAAGACTAAGAACAACATAGAGATATAAACATTAAATTCACACAGAAGTCTTCCAAAAGTCTCATCCCGAAGAAGTTGGCGGAGCTGTACCTTTAAAAAATTGTAAAAATCTGTAGATAAACATTACATAAATGTATGAATAAAAATTTATAGAGAAAGTTATAATCAGAGCTGTGCTATTCTCTTGGAAGGGCTTGCTTATATAGAAGCACAGTCGGTTCCCCATTCAAAAAAGGATTTACAAATTTTTCATGAGAATTGGTTTATAATTATGAGTCAGGTCGAGTAGTTGATTGTTCAAACTTAGTTTGAAAACCTTATTGAGCTTGAGAATGTGTTCAAATTTGTCTTGTTAAGACTTTAGGCTTATGTCAAATAAGTGTTAATTGAGCCGAGTTTGAGTAGCTTGATTATGTTACATAAATTTGAGTGTATCGCACCAAGCTTGAACCTAAACAAGCGATGAAGTATGTTTATGCTTGGCTTAATTTTGTAACAGGTAAATCTCAGTTGAGTTTTTAACTAACTGAAGATGAACCGAGCTCAAATTGTTTGGTTCATTTTACAATTAAACTTGGTTCAATTTGATAATTGACAGATTTTTTGAGTTTCATAAGATGAGAGGAGCTAGATCAAACGGAAAAAGCCGCCCGTCCCGAGATTAACGGTTTTGGCTTCAAGTCATAGATACAATTTACTTATTAAAAAAAAAAATCTCACTTCAATAACCTAAAAAGGAGCTTGACTTTTGAGTTTAATCAACCAAAATTGTCAGAGCCAATTTCATAACCCATGGCATAGATGAATGGAGGAAGAGGATCTATGTAGCCAATCCTAAGTAGTTTGAAACTAAGACTTAGTTGAGTTGAATTGAGTTGTTGAGACATGTGGCAAGTGACACATCCCATTGGACTAGTTGTGGGGCCAACATGGGAATTTTTTTCCTTTTTGTTGTTTCTTTAAACATGCATTTAAGAGTTTGATCAAATTAGTGTGATCTAATCGAGTAGTCGTCAAAGCCCTTTCTTGAGTTGAGTTTTTGTCAAAGTATTGTGATGTGGAGGCTAAAATTTGTACTTTCCTCTAGTTTTGACGTGTGATTTAATTTTTGCTTGTTTTGAAGGCATACTTTTTTCTAAATTCTCTCTCTTTTCTTTTGTGTAACTTTTGTTCTCTAGCATGCGTAAACATTTTACTTTCTACTAGTGAAGGTCTTGTTGTTTTTGCTTAAATTTTGGCTTGTCTTAAGGAAAATTTCCATTTTTTAGCTTAAGAACTTATTGTTATTTAGTACATGTCTAACTACACCCTTTAGCTTCTCAATTAATCTATGTAATGTAAGAAGCATAGGCATTTTTGACTATGCCGGTCATGTGTCAGGTTTCTATATTCATTGGATGCATTTCCAAAATATTATATTATTTTTTGGTTATTTAGAAGTGAAACACCTGAACACTTGGGGCATGCATTTTTATTAGTTAAGACCCTTTTGAAGCACATTGTAAATTTGAAGTAACTAACATGGGAAACCAACTTTTTCTGTTGAGGCTAAATTTTTTTACTTTCATTATTGAACTTTGGCTTTTTGTAAATGCATATTTTTCTAGAATTTGTCTTCTTCTTCTTCTTCTTGATCTTTAGTCAATATCTTGCCTAAACGATTAAGTTGTTAAGGAGGAGGCAACTTATATTAATTATATTTATTTATATTCTCTCAGCATCCCTCCTCACGTGTATTGAATTGACATTTTTTTTCTTAAGGGCGAAAAGACGTGGATCTATTGATTTTTCTTTTTTAATTGGTGGTGAGGTTTGAACTCAATGCATTTTCTTGCTTTGATGCTATGTGTTTTGTTTTTATTTATTAGTAAATAAAGATAGTATAATAGAAATGGCATTAAGGGGATGCCACCTGTATACAAAAAAGCTTATATTTCCATGCTTTCCAAAAAAGACAAACAAGAGAATAAATCTGGTTCTATACCCTTTGTAATCCATCTATACAAAGTATGCATTAACATCCCTTTAACTCTGCCCTTATCCTTCGTAAATTGCCATAGTTGTCTACCCAGTAAAGCTTCATTCACTAAGGATAGTCGCCAAATTCTGGTGCCCTCTATTCTTAATGGGGAAGCAAGTACAGTTCCAGCTCACCAGGTGGAATTTATGTTAATTCACTCCTCTCTCGAGGAAATTGCACCGTAGGTTATCCAGTCATTTAGCCACTGAGGCTGGCATAACAAAGAGAGACAGAAAGTATGTTGGTAAGCTAGACAGGACACTTTTAATTCTTGTAATCCTAGCTTTCTGAGATAAGTATTGCTTCTGCAAACCTGCCAATCTTTTTGTGGACCTTGTTGAATATGCTATCCCAAAACCCTTTAGCGTTGTATGCTCCTAGAGGCAACCCCAGGTATGTAAAAGGGCAGAGAACCCCTCCTACAACCTAGTGTAGCTAGCTTATCCTCCAAATTGTTAACTTCACCAATGGGGATCCATTTAGAGTAGTGAAGGTTCACTTCTAAATGCAAATGATCCAACTGTAAGATGTCAGAGCTTTTTGAATCCTTGACATCTATGCAATCTAAGAAGCACAAACATTTTTAAGAAGGTGGCATGTCCATCACATGTTAGATGTTAATACTTGTTAGACATGCTTAAACATTTGTTGGATAGCCAAACATATTCTGTTATTTTTAGTATGTTTAGAACTGGATACACTTTGGGTTGGAGATAGAGGGCATGTGTTTCTATTACTTGGACACACACAAAGCATACTGCAAGTTTGAAGATAATGCTGTGGGATTCGATCATTAAATTAAAACATTGTGGATTAATATTGATTAATCTCCTATTCTTTAGGCTTTGTAGTTTTATTAGAAGAAATTCTAAAGCTTGAATTCCTATGGCTTAAAAATATGAGTTTTTGAAAATAGATATTAGGACTTTTTGTTTGTATTTCTTTTGCAATATATAAAATGTGGAAAAAAATGTTTCTTTTTATTGTTATATAATGAAGTGATTATTATTTTCATGAATATAAAAAAAAATATATTTGCATCTTCTCATGTTGTTGTAGTAGTGATAAGATTGTTCCGTTGTGACTTAAGATCATGAGTTTAAATCCCGGAAGTTGTCTCTCTGCAAGTAGGGTAAGATTGTGTACATCTAATCCTCACTAGACCCCACAATGCAGGAGTTTTGTGCACTGGATTGCCCTTTTTATCTTGTCGTGTTCTTGCTTGTTGTGTCTTATTTATTTTGAAATTTGACATGTCAGTAGTGTGCTTGCATTGTGTAATTTGATTTTGCTTTCGGTGTCCTGCATCCACATATCCATAATTCTCACTATGAAACTCTGTCACTTGCTTTATAGTACTTTTTACCAATAAAAAGAATAAAATATGAGCATGCATTTCTTTTCTGATTTTGTTATTGATTCAGGTCTGTGAAAACATTCACGTATGAGTCTTTGCACAACATTGTGAGGCTGATAAATGGAGTTTCAGCACTTCTGTTGGCCATTTTACCTGGGAAGACTTCTATTCTTGAAGGTATTCATGGATGGGAGCTTAGGCCAACGTTCCGTGGACCTCGTCTTCCTCGGTGGATGGAGAAGTGAGTTTTGACCACTATAACTAGATCTTTCATGTGGGATTGCTTCTCAATATTGTTCTTTTGAGACTCGGTGTGTTAATTGCATCCTTTACATGTGGCTCTTTTGAGATTTTGTGTTCTGATGCTCTTTCTTTTGTAGTTAGTTAAACCACCAGCCTACAAGAACTGTATTTGGAGTTTTCTGTGTTTTGCCCCAAGGAACCCAAAAAAAAAAAAAATAATGAATTTGGTGGCTAAATTTAAATTGGAGCGCAAAAGTTTTACATGTTTTATTGTCACTTCCAAATGCAGATAACTAGGGGGTTATTTTCATGTTGCTCTAGTAGTCAATGCTGGATAATCACACAGAAGACATACATTTTAGTTCTAACATCCCACGGTCTTCATATCAAAAGCTTATATGTATTGGCTCGGACACATGCACACATTTCCTTTCTGGCTTATAACTTGTTTACCAGTTTTTCCTCTTTAATAATTTATGTTTGTTATATGACTTCAGTTCTTGATGTCCTTAATTTTTCTTCATCATGATAGTGGTGTGTCGTCTTTCAATCAGTTCATCCATGAACTCTCTGTGGATTCTGATTCATCATCAAACGTAGATTACTCATCCGGGGATGAAGGTAGTGATGGGGGCATGTATCCTGCATCTCCGTTATCACAAAGTTCCAGGATTTCCAGGGCAAGTAGTTTCCAAAAGCTTGATAGGCGCTGGACGCATTGGATTGTACGCGTATTTGCATGGATTCTGTTTCCTGTGAAATTTCTTCTGAGAATACCGCTCTATCTCTATAATGGATCTGGTAATAGGGAATCAAAGGTCCCTGCTAACAAAGAAAGTTTCCAGTTGTCTCGTTCACAATCTACCAAGAAAACACTTGCCCTCAAGGACCATTTTGTTCAAGGCACCACTGACAGAAGACGTGGAGTAGTAGAGGTTTGTTCCTGTGTTCTTTGCTATTTGTAATTTCATTTTTTATTTTATTATGCTCCATTTAGGACATTCATATATACAGTTACTTATTTACATACGTTATGTTAACCAGGATCTCCATCTAGGAATTGAAATCTTTATAGAAGCAATATTTGATATTTTTCACAAGGCAGCACATTGTGTTCTTTCACCATCTCAAACGTTCAAAGCACTATTGGGATGGTTTTCTTCTCATAACAGTGGCAGTGAAGAAATTGATACTGGTGAGTTGGATGCCACTGTCTCCACTGCTACTCTTGGAGAGGATGATCCCGCTCCTACTGAAAGGAAAACCACATTTCACCAGTCATTAAATACAGATGCTAGAACCTGTCGAGATGTCATAACAGAGCTTGGGTATGTTCATTCTTTCCAACTACCTTACCTTAAGCTACAGCTTATTTATATACGCACAATATTAGATTAGTATTTTGGAGATGTGTTCATAGTTATATCCATAAATAGCCATTCATAAGAAATGCAACCCTCTGTTTCTCCATTTGAGGCTTGCAACGTCCATAGTTTTGTTTTGAAAAATAGCCCTACTATTTACATTTGGGTTAAATAGTTATTAAAATGACCGAAGTAATCTAGAAACTGAGTTGTCCAATTGTGCCAACTGGAAAAATGTGGTGAGAAATCAATACCAGATCCCCCATTGATGGCTCTCTTCTGAGGTCACCTTGTCTACAAATCTAAAATTTTGAACATTTTTGCC
>JAVXUM010000017.1:32887650-32897938 GCA_035590655.1 Pouteria glomerata | reverse complement strand
GAATTGGACTTATGCTCCTTTCTATCCTTTATTACTACCATGGAGTAGGTTGGTAGTTGTATTGATGTTTTCTTGTACCTCTTCATTTGCATCATTTTGATACTTTGAATATACTTACTTATCTTTTTTTTTAAAAAAAAAAATTAAAACTTTGTTGTTTCTTAACATTTGATTATTTAGGTGGCATTTGGTTTGATTATCTATTTTTTTTTTTTTTATGTTTTCTACTTTGTGTTTTATGTTTTAAGAATTGCAAAATAAGGAACAAAAAATACTTTGTTTTTCTGTTTTTTGAAATTTTCCTTATTTTGGGTTAAAAATGTTTAAAACGATTTTTTGTCATTTTTTATTTTATGTATAAATTCATTTTCTATTTTTTAAAACAAAATTTAAAAATTCAAGTGACTAAATATGTTTTGAATTGTTTTTCTTGTTTTCAAAAGCGTAAAATAAAAAATAAGCTCAAAACAGATAATAAAAAATAAAAACAGAAAACAAAATATGGAAAAACAAATCAAATGAGATTTTAATTTTTTTATTTTTTTTTAAACGATCAAATTTAAAAAAAAAAAAGTTAATTTTTTAGTAATTTACTAGTAGCCAAAGCTAAATTAAATCAAATTTTTTCTCATTAGGTAGGGTCGGTTATATGAATTTAATGACGTCAATTAAATCTATTATGGTTTATATTCTCCGTTAAATTAGCTCACAGTAGCCAATTGCAAAACAAAATTTTTTTCCTTCCAATCTAAGCCTTAATTAGCAATTGCTTTCTGGATCAAAATTTGAAATTTAAAAATTCCAGATGCAAAATATATGGGCATCATGGCTAGCTGTTAGAATTTGAACATGGTCACATGCATGATTTGTTTTTTTCTTGTTCATTTTTTTTTTTTTTTAAAGATAACTATGGACGAGCTTGTACAGATCTCAGTTAATTTATGAGATTTTTGAAAATAACGATCAGATAAGTTTTCAATAAATTTGAAAAGATTAGAATTAGTAAACAATGGTGAGCAAATTTATGCCTAAGCCGTTAACACTCTGGGTTTTTGTTGTCTTGTCAGTCTTGTTACCGACCTCAGGGTGGCAAATGTGTTATGTTGTATTTAAGTTTATAATTTGTGTTGATTTATATCATTTTGCATTTACACTTACATATTTAAATATTTAAATATGTTAAATAATTAAATTGATTTCAAAATAAGATTAAATCGTATTAATCTCTAGTCAATGCATTTATATGGCGTCGATTTTGTATTTTCTTTCAATAATTGTGTGTGTTAACATTGTGTCAAGCTTAAATTATATTTAATTAAACAGGTAAGCATATTTAATTATCTATGTAATTCCTATTGACGCCCAAGTGTTAAATAATGCAATTTCCTTATTAGTAAAGGTATAACAAAGATATATTTGATTGGAAAGATTAGATAATGATATATAAGTAATATCATAGATAATATATGAGATTGAATATAATATGAGATTAATTTTTTATATGCTATTATTATTATTATTATGGTGTTTTGTTAGTGACAGGAAATAATTTTGGATCTTTAGATTTTTGTGAGAAATAAATTGGTTATCATCCCACCTCTTATGGGATAGCATGTCTGTCATTTTGGAGAATACAAAGTTCAATCTGAATATATAATACTCCAGATCAAACATAAAATTAAAGTCACAGTGATCAAAAATCGGATGTTTAGTACTTCAAGTTAAACATAAAATTAAATCAAACTGGTCAACAATCACATATATAATACTCCAAATCAAGTGTAGAATTAAGGTCAAACCAATCAAAAAAAAGTGAGCTACATCTCCGATCTCTCATTTGTGTCCACACGCCCCAAGTATTAGAATTGGGGTTCGAATCCTTGTTAAACAGTAAAAGTAAATCCTCGCACCCGACTTCACTGAGACACATTTCGAGATTTATCTTCTCCATCAGATCTCAGAACAAGAACGGTAGGGGCTCTTAAGGTTGAGGATCAACCTTTAGAGTTGGGAGTTAAAAAGAGCTAAATGATGAGTTTTTGAATAGGTTCGGGGAGTTAAAAAGAGCTAAATGATGAGTTGTTGAATAGGTTCGGGTTTCGTTAAAGAGCTCAGTTCAATTTTTTTTGTCTGATTTAGTTAAGGATTTGAGTTTAGGTTTAGTTAATATTTATATATTATCAAATAATATGCATATGCATATAAATTATATTAATTAAATATTTGTGTTTTTTTATTATGATATAATATATTCTTCTATCATATTACATTATTCAAATTCACAACAAAATTTATATCTAAACTGACAAAGTTTAAGTTGTGTTTGTGCAACTCTGAAATAAATAGCACCAGGTTCATTGCTTGCAAATCATAGATGCAAATGCAAATTGCAATCTTAATATTGCTATTGAGCAACCTACTAATTTGGTGATTAGCAATCTTGTAACTAAATTACTTTTGATAATGCTAATTATAAGCAAAGTAGGAAATTATTTATAGCTCTCCTTTGATAATTTTTTTTTTTTTTTTTTGGGTAACTTGGAACTCCACCGATTTATTACAGTCTTCAACGGATCGTGTAATTAATTAGTAAACTAGTAAATGCGCACTACTCCTCTCACACATTAAGGGACTTGAACCTTGGTGGGCATTGTGAGGAGCAACTAAACTTTTTATTACAGTCTTTCGGTAATTATTCCTTTCAACTAAACTTTTTAAAAGGGATCGGTATTTGTTTATACTTAATGTATGTGGTATAAAAATATACATTGCATGTGCTCCTTATATTTTCTAAATCTCTCTCTAAATGTACCTGCAAACGCATGTACCTTGTACCATTTAAATCTCTCTCTCTCTAAACGTGGACTTGCAAACAAAAAAAAGAGTTAAAAAAAGAGATCGAAGGGTGTTTGAATAGGAATTTTTTGACGAGAAAGTTTGATGAAAAGCCACGAGTGTTTAGAGAGAGAGAGAGAGAGAGAGAGAGAGAGAGAGAGAATAGATGGTTAAAAGTATTCAGATAGATAGACGTGCACAATTAACTTGTGCTCTTTTTTGACTATTTACTTGTCTCTATGTTATTTATATTTTAAAGAAAACTTCGGAAAAAAAGTCAATCTAATTTAGCACAAGAAGAGAAGTTTAAAGATTCATTTGGTATATTTATTTTGGGTTCGTTTTTTATTTTGTATTTTTTAAAATAATAAAAATAATTTCAAACACATTTGATTGCTTCTATATTGAACTGGAGTCATGCTCCAAATCTAAAACCATGTTTGGAGTAGGCATTTGTTGAAGAAAAAGAAAAGTAAAAGGGAATAAAGTTACTTATATATCTTTATTTTTTTTCACACTTAATTAAATAAAAAAAATTAATATTTAATAATTTATTTTCAATTATTTTTTTCCAACCATACTAAAAAAATAAGAAACACATTTAAGTTTTTCCATTTAATTTTGTTTCTTATCTCATTTCATTTTTTAAAACAAATTATTATTCCAAACACTACCTAAACCCTTAAAAAGCAAGAAGTGCTTTCAGAGAACGAGAGACTTTTTAAAGAATTCAGCATTTTCACCGAAAGCTTGACAACTGTCTCCTTGCTAAGAATTGAAAAGTCGAACAAATCAACTTTTCCCCACCTGTTGATTCTGAATGGTGGCTCCTATACAATATAAAGGTTTTCTATTTTATTCTTTTTAATTTTTTTTTCAAAAAATTGTGCACAAATAAATAATAAATAAATCTAAATTTTTATACTTCGATAAGAAAACTTAAGAAAGAGAGATACCATACAAGGAGAAAAATATTCCCCAAAAAAAATAACGGAATGAGATGGAATATTTGCGAGCACCGCTGAGCCTGCCACCTAAAAATAATAAACCCGAAAGTCTATTTCAATTACACCACTGCCACTGTCACTGTCACTGTCACATCATTCTTGTTCTGTTTTATATTTTTCTAGTCTAATAAGATTTTCCATCATAAAAGATGAAAAACGAATTGCCAGGAATCACAGAAACTTCGACAGCTGAGGGAGCTTACTCCCGAGTTTTGCAACGGTAGCTTACAGGTTTGAGTAGCGTTAAGCAACATTTGGTCTTCAATTCACATCACAAAATCAAAAACACCAATCCTCCGCCGAGTTTTGGCTCATTCATTTTTTTTTTTTTTTTTTTTATTATTATTTTTCAGATTTTCTAAACCATTCGAATTTCTAAAATGTAACGAAGTGGGTGTGTTATTGTTACCTCAAACGTGCTTGCTGGAAGTGCAGCTCAATGTACAACAGAATTCTTTTTTCCTTTTGGTTATCTGGATAACGAATGAATGAGAAAATATTAGTAACCACTGTTTGGAGTTCCAAATTTTTTCCCCAAAAAACTCCAAAAGTTCTCAACTTTCTTCCAATCAAATTTTGTCACGCCTCAATCTTACACCAACTTTTATTTCTTTTTTTTTTTTAACTTATTCAGAACTCCAAACGCCACCAAAATCTACTGCATGGTACAGTATTAGAAAAGCACCCAGAATACTTACCTAAAAGGAGAATTAAGCCCGAGATTCGAAGAACTTTTCCCAACTCAGGTAACGGAATAAGGCTGAAAAATTCCTGCAAAATCGCTGGTGCACCCTGAATGTCTTTCGGCAGCTAATGAAAAACTCCTCTTTTTTTTTTTTTCCCCTCAAAAAGTGACCAACCTCCATCCATGTTTCGAATATCATCTGGGTGAAGTGGAAGAATTTAATCCAACATGTTCATGAGTTCCTCGTAAAAGTGCAGCTCTCTGAGGGTTCAAAAGTAGACTCTGCTGCATGTCCTCGGGAAGAACATTGAAAACCGCCTCCAGATCCCCCTTGAGCTTGTGGCAAGCTGCTGCAGAGTCTGCATTTTCCTTTCCCAACTGTTTTACAGCCAAAAAATAAAAATAAAAAATACGTTTAATAGAAATCTAAACACAGCTGTACAATATGGTTGCTTACATGAATTATAAATCCATAACAAGATTCATGAAGAGAAGGCATGATGAATGTAAATTGTCAAGTCATTTAAAGTAATAAAAATTAAAATGTGCAGAAAGAAAGAAAAAATAAATAAATTATGTTGATAGATGCACATATACATGTTAAAAAGAAAGCAAAAATGACAGTACAATGTGATGAGAATGCACTGTGTTATTTCCCAAAGTCGGAAGGCATCCCTTGATGCCCATTTCAATAGTTTTTTTTTTTTTTTTTTTTT
Organism: Pouteria glomerata; assembly: GCA_035590655.1. NCBI lineage: Eukaryota > Viridiplantae > Streptophyta > Magnoliopsida > Ericales > Sapotaceae > Pouteria > Pouteria glomerata. The sequence goes on along the minus strand of JAVXUM010000017.1, from coordinate 32,892,695 downwards.
AAATCATACTATATGGGAGCTGAAGAGGGTCTTATGTCAGCAGCATTCTTCTGTAAACAGAAAGGCTGATTCTAAGGTTTATACCACAATCCTTAAAGTCACAATGGATTTTATGCTACTCCAAAGAGAGAGAAAAAAAAAATTAAAAAAGAGCCCATTATTGTCACCTGCTCGTGCTCTTGCACTGGAGAATACCCCTGGTACTTTACAATATGGATAAGAAGATACTCTCAGGTACATTATGTGGGTCAATTATACATGCCCATTAAATTCTCATCAGTCATGAAATACTTGCATTGTATACTTGCACACAAGCCTCCTCCCCTCAGCAGATAAAGAAGTTCAATAAATTCAGAAATATGGTATTTTACTATGTTACACAAACTATTCTAATTATGTAAATGTACCCATGTTGAATACCTAACACCTGAACGAGGAAACTTAAGTAAAGATATGATATATGTTTCCCCTCTATAATTAGATATTTATATTAACATATTTAGCAATTCAATTTTAACACATAATTATGCATAAAAACTAATATTTTATACATGAAATACACTAATGACACCTCATAAATACTATATTTTATAAAATAAAATAATTATATTAAATATATGAATATTTTTCCATGTTTTCGTATCATTGAAAAAGAGAATTAACAAATTCAACTCTTAGACATATATTTGTATCCGACACTCGTTTCCAAATCCATGTAAATAGGTAGTTTAGTCCCGAACGGATGCTAGTCCATTCAGAACCAACGTTATATCAGAAAAAGCGGAGGACTGGGCCACAGGACTGCTACAAATGCAAACAGATTGTTTTACAGGTCCTCCAATCCTACTAAACCAGTCCACTTAGGAAGCTAGACATCTCTTATTTTTTGGTCTCCAGATACCTATAGTCTTATTCCTGTTTCAAATGAGACCATTTGTGATATCAGATGACATAAGACACCAACGCATGCAATTTCAATAAGCAACATATTCTTGATACGTGAAAGTAAAATTCACTAAAACAACTGTTAGAATTGTCCGGAAGATATTTGTTTACTTGTATGATTTATTTTCCTTTTATGTCTTAGATAGCTGTGTTAAGTTGTTTTTCCCTTTTTTTTTAGTCTGATCTCTTATTATAAATATAATATGAGAGAGGTAATTAATGCCCTCTGATCTCTTTTTTACTTCTCTCATCTTGGTAGCAGAGTAAAAACCCAAAATTCCAAAAAAAAAAAAAAAGTCAAAAATCCTAATCGCACACAACTACTATCTCTTGTTGTTGCATCCACCTCCAGCCACTTTTGTTGGCAAAAAACCTCACCACAAGCAATGTCAGAGTCATGCGATGTTAACGTAACTTGATTTGAGTCATCCAGTAGCCCCGCGCCTCTCCTTTCCAGCACATCATCCATCCACGTCTTTTTGGCATCCTTGGATGCTGATCGTAAAATGAAGATTGACTCTTTCGTTTGCTTGTTAATGAGTTCTCTCGCTGACTGAAGCTCTCTCTTGTTGATCAACAACTCTGGCTTGGATTTCTACCCTTGAATGCTGATCAACACCTTTGGCTCAGAGTTATCTTGTTGATTAGTGCTCCTCTGGCAGCCCAATTGGATTTCTCCCGTTGATTGGTGATCCTTTGCCAATTCTTGGTTCTTGTTTATTGCTCCTCTTCACACCAAGAAGATTCTTGGTATTAATCTTGCTGTTGGCTATTGTTGTTGTGCAACAATACCTTTTTTTTTACTGGTTGAAACTTGCTGCCAAGGGTAATTTGTAACTCTTTTTTTTTTTTTACACTAATCATTTATCATAATCAGGCTAGATATACATCCAAGCCTCCAACCATTCAGTTAGTGATTTTGAAGTTTGATGATGTTGCTCTCTCTGCTACGCTTAAGAAATTGCATGGTATGAATTATTTGAGTTGAGTGTATGTAGTTAAGACTTTTCGCCATGGGAAAGATAAAATACATTATATAACAATGAACCTTCAGCTCCCACGAACTCCCACTGTTGTTGTTGCATGAGTAAGAATGCTATTGTTATAGGTTTATTATAGCACAGTTTGGAGGGTTTAGTTGCCAACACCTTTGAGTTTTGTGATTCATCAAAGAATATATGAGATTTGTCTTGCTGAGTCTTATTTTCAGAAGAGCAATGTTTCTCAAGTGTATGAGCTGTATGAATAAACGTTTTCTGCAAAGTAGGGTGAGAGATCACTCTTTGACTATTATAGTTACCTGAAGAGTTTATAAGAATAGTTCTTGTAGTATCGACCATTCAATAAGGATATGATGCAACAAAAGAAGAATTGGGAAGAATTCATGATTGCTAATTTTTTGGCTAACCTTAATCTTGTTTTATGTGGCTTTAAGAATCAAATTTTAGCCAATAACACCTTACCTAGAGCCGCTAATGCTTATCTCGCATCCAATAATTCTCCTTGGGCAATCAATCTTCTACAGCCATTGATCATTCACTGCCTTCTGCTAACTCATCTGCTCTTGTCAGTAATCATAGCAGTCGATGTGGCTCCTCCTAGGGTATTTTTTTGTAGCACACCCAGTGATTGTAATACTTGTGGTGGATCTCGTGGTGGTGGATGATCTTCTAGCATTCATGACGACTACAAGTGTGACTATTGCAGTAATACTAACCATACTAAGCCTTTTTGCTGGAAGAAGTATGGGAAACCTAAGAAGGCATGTCATGTTATTGATCATTCTTCACAGTTTTTAGTGGGTGATAGTGGGACCAACAATAGTGGTTCTCAAGAGACATTTATCTTAAGCTCATGGCAGTTCAAGAGATTATCTAGTCCTTACGTGTTTCTAACCTCTTTATCGCCATTGCTACTTTGATCAACTCAACCAATCTTGCCCTTCTGACCTCCTCTCCTCCTTCTTAGTAATTCTTCCTTGGTCTCTGACTTGAGTCATATTGATCATAATATTGTTTCAATGGATGGACCATCTCACCTTGTCTCTAGAAGAGGGACCCTTTGTCCCCTACCATCTCTTACATTACCTTTAAGTCTTTATGTGCCTTAGTTTCCATTTAACTTCTCTTAGTTAGTTAACAAAATTGTTAAACTGTTCCATAACCTTATTTCCTACTTCTTATGTCTTTTGAGACCTCAAGATGAAGATGAAGATTGTGCATATAATGTACACATGTAGAACATTCTAGACATGGGTAGGTTCTAGAATAGGAAGAAGCTCCCTCGAGAAGTTTTGTGAGGAGATCTTTAGGGGGAAGATTCTAGAGACTAGATCTTCACTCGACATTTGGAATAATCCCCTCCAGTAACGAAGTGGATGGCAATAAATAGGGGTTGACACCCTCATTTGTAGCACAAAAGAATCATAAACAAGTCTTGAGTGTTAGTGTTCTTGCAAGCTATCTCTTATATGCTCCCTTTTCTACTAAATTTCTAACCTCTATTGTGCATTTTTTGGTTTTGCTAGTTCTATTAGTAAGGGGAAGGCCGAATTAGCACTACAACAAGTAGTTGAGTGTAGTGCTACACAAATCAAGGTTAGGAAAATTTAAACCCGTGATGGACATGCCACATAGGCAACAAGGTATGGTGAAACAAGGTACGGTGAGAAGTAAGCTAAGTGTTCCCACACCTTAATGGACGGATGAGGATAAAGAAGTTAGTCCATGAACAGGTTACGAATAACAACTTGTAATATAGGTTCATTAACAAGAAAACTAAGAGAATTAAGAGACACTTTGGTTAGGAGAAGAATAAATATAACTTGCTTATAAATAACTATGTGGATAGAAGAAAAATATAGAAAAATTGAAAATATTGGTTTTAAGATTGAGTTCGGGAAGAAAAAAAAGCTAGCTTTTAAGCTTTTGTTAATTTGACATTTTTTGCCTTCAAGGCTCAAAAGAAATTTAAAATGTAAGAGAATAAATTTAGTCATTTTAGAAAAAGCCAAAAAACTAGTAGCTAGCTTTTTTGTGCCAAACAGACACTAAACTTTAGTATTTGGGAAAAGATAGAAATAGAAATAAGGTAGGAATCATTATTGATATGGATCACAAATACAAGGTTGTAAGTGTTAAGATAATAAGGGAAAGAATAATGTTTATAAAACAAGTACTACGTGAAGAGACTATTAACGTTATTAGTGTTTACACTCTCAAGTAGGACTAGATGAAACAATAAAATAACACATTCAGAAAGATATAGATGAACTTATTCAAGAGATGTCGAATGGGAGAAAAAATTATAGAAGGAGTTATGAAGGAGCAAATAGAGAGAAACAGCAAAGGATTTGAAAAGGCGCACGAGGATTATGGATCTGGAAATAGAAATGAAGGAGTTGAATCAATTTTATAGTTGCTCCAGCACATGAGTTAGTTAGAAAATGCTTGTTTAAGAAAAAAAAAAAAAGATACTCATTTGATAACCTTTAAAAGCAAATATAATAGTAGTCAAATAGATTTTTTTCTTACTAGAAAGGTCGAGCACTTCATGTACAAATTGTAAGATAGTACTGAGTGAGAGTTTAACTACATAACATAGATTAGTAGTACTAGATGTGTGTATAAAGAAATGGAAGAGAAGAAACAAAAGAAATATACTTTCGAGAATAAATTGGTGAACCTAAACAGAAAAAAAGAAGTTACTTTTAAGGATAAAATGTTTTAAGGAAGGAAAATAAAATTAGATGATAATGTAAATTTCGTGTTAAATAAAATGACTAGGATTTATTAAAGGAGTGGTTTATTGATAGTAGGTATAAATAAGGAGATACAAGTGGCGATTAAGGATAATGACAGAGTCCTATAAGAAGTTACCGAAGTGTTAGGATGAGAGAGCATACAAAAAGTACAAATTGGTTGTATTAGGTAAACTGATACTTTGCTATAAGATTCACAATGAAAATAGTTTTGGTACAAGTTGGCTATATTAGGTAACTTGATACACTTTGCTGTAAGATTCACCGTGAAAATAGTTCACGCCTTCCCATTTACAAATTATACCGTTATGGTGTATGCTATTTGCAGATGACATTGTTT
>JAVXUM010000017.1:32874650-32885121 GCA_035590655.1 Pouteria glomerata | reverse complement strand
AGCTATGAGCTGGGGGCAAGTTCACTTTCATTGTGTCATTTCCAATAGGAAGCTCCATTAACTTACCAGGTACAGGATTAGGCCAAATTGACACATAAGCAGCAATATGTTCTAGAGCTTTCTTCCCAATATCAAAATACAAAGGACCCATTATTTGTAACAAAGGTTTGAACACACTTGAGTAAGGATTGTGAGACAAAATCACCACAGATTTCTGCTCGCCACCTCTCTTTAGCCTCTCATCATGCCTCTGCCTATTGAACACAAAACCATACAAGAATCTACTGCTGCTACTACCAGTAGTAATATTCGATTCATTCAATGCATTCTCGTTCACTGACCTTGGAGGTGATTGTTTGGCATCGCCTACTTCGACAATATCCGACGAAGAACCATTCTCCGGCTGCAAATCGCGCCGCCGCCTTCGGAGCCGGAAGAAGAAGATGCAGTCGTGGATGCTCGATCGATTCTGGTGCTGGGAAACCGAATCTGGGAAGGAACTGAAGGCGATTTGGAGCTCTTCCTCTTGGGAAAGACACCCAGGTGGATAACACTCTTCAATGAGCTGACCCTGCTCGAGATCGAACCTGATTATGGAAAAGGCGACAACCCATCGACTAAACTGTTTTGGGTCGATCTTAAGAGTGGGTAATTCGGGTTTCACCGAGAATGACGGAGACCGGCTCATTTCCAGGAAAACCCAGCACTGCCTTTCATCGATCGAGTGAACCCATTTTCACCATTTTTGAATTTTGTCTCCTATCAGAAAAAACCAGAACAAGAACTGGGTAATTCTCCCCTGAAACAACGTCGAATGGTGTTCTCAATTGAAAGCCTGATCGAGAAAGTCCAGAGAAATGCGACCAGTTATAAAAACGATCTCGTGCGACCGTTATGGCTGGAAAAAACCAGAGCACGAAAATCAGAGGTGTGCCAGAAAGAGGCACTGATTGCTAATCAGAATCTACTGGAGCGACGGCGTCTGTCTCCGTCTCCGCATCTGCCGCCTGTCATTAACCGGAGGGTATGGCTCATTTATTGACGAAAATACCCTCGTGATTTGTCAATTTGACAATTTCCAAAGGGGCAAGTGAAATGGCTCAGGCTCAGCTTCTCACAAATAAGAACGTTTTCGTATAAACTCGTCTCACAGACACTTGCAATTTGAATAAATGGTGTTTGGTATAATGAAAAGTGAGATAAAATTAGATGAATTGTGAGTTCGTAATGCGTACAGTGAGATAAATTTTATAAATTTTTAAAATTTTTTAGAAATTAGGTTCAACCCAAACATTCCTAAATTGGACTAAAATGGTTGTCCGATTATTCAAAATTTTAAATAACAGCTAAGGTGAACTATGGCAAGTAACAGTGAATCTCTTTATGATAAATACATCAATTTTGCTAGTTCGTTATAAAGAACGAAATACATTTTATACTCTACACATAAATTTTTTTAATCTAAAAATGAAAATAAAAAAATAGTAAATTTAATTTGAAGGAATTAGTACCATCTCTGAAATATTCTTGACAAAATAAACTCCTCTAATTTTTTCTATTGAATATTTTGTAAACTTAAATTTCAATTTAAGAGTTTGATAGTTTAATCTCAAAACTTATAGGATTGAAGTTTGATTTGAAACTTGATCTCAAAATTTGTAAACTTTCATAGGATGCACCCAACTGATTGATTATATCTAAATGACTTGTATACCTTGATTAATGGATGGAAATAAAAGATGGATTTCTCTCGATCGTCTTAGTAACTGAAGGAAGTGAAGGCATTTGATAGGGTATACTCGACCGATCAACATAGAAATCGGACTCGACCTGCTGATCGAGATTGGATGGGCGAGAATACTGACTGATCTACAAAGAATAAATAAAATTACTTACGTCATAGTCATACGTATAACGACTTTCTGACATATTCCGTGACACCCGCTTATATGGATACTGTCGTGCACTAACAATTTTGATAACTAATCAAAGGATATCTGTATGGGGATCTACAAATTTACGTGGCACAGTCTAATTAGATAAGAAGTTCGATTCAGTGTGACTCTAATGCATAGGGTTCATGCAAGTCTTGCTTATATCTATAAATACCATCACCTCTAGTGCTCATGTACACATTACTTTCTATCTTTTTGTTACTCTGTCAAAATATAATCAACTCTATTACTAATTTAAAAATCAAAAACTTTTTGACAAGCACCACACTAGTATTCAAACAGCTATCTAGACCTAACTTAGATCATTTAAAACACTTTCAGTTCACTGAGTTATCAGGCTTGAACTTTAATTTGAGGCTCTCATCTCAAAATTTGAAAAGTTAAATTTTGACTTGAGAGCTTTTTAGCTTGTCTAAAATATTATAGACTGGAATTTTAACTTGAAAATTTGACAGCTTGATCACATGATTAATTGACTTGAACTCTGAAGATTTATAAATTTTAACTTTGAGTTAAGGGTCTAATAGATTGATATCAAGATTTGTAGATTGAAGAACTTAAAACTTTCATGCTTCAACTGAAGTACCACAAAAATTTTTAATTTCTAACTATAAATATTATTTGATTTTTCGTTGATTTTTATTTTATGGGAGTGTTTAGTTTGCAGAAATTCTCTGAAAAATTTTGAAAATTTTTAAAATTTACCTCACTGCACGCATTACGAACCCACAAATTATCTCATTTTATCTCACTTTTTATCACACCAAACACCCCTATATCTTTAGTATTTCGGCCATTGGAACATTTTTGGGATAACTCATTCCTTAAATTTACTTTGAATTTAAATTTACATGGGAAATTGTAAAGCCGCCGAGAATTTATTATCTGTGAAGTCAAATGACCCATTTATTCAAATTTCTCAATTTAGACTGCCAATTATTATTTTATTCCCTAACCAAATTCTCAATTCCGATTACAGAACCTCTCTTTTCTCTAACTAATTTGCAAAACACTGGTTTCATATTTCTTCTGTTACGTGAGAAAATTTGCAGCCGCTACCCGATGATCCACTCTGGTTGAAACTCGCTCCTGTGGTCTTAATCGGTAAAGAACCACGGAGAGGTAAACCAATCTAGGCAAGTCTCAGCTGACCGACTCAACCGAGAAGGCCAAAAGCAGTTCTTACATTAGAGAATCAAACTTATGACCAAGGCGAGCGGAATCCTCTGCCACGACCAACTCGGCTATCCCGAAGGGTACTGGTTTCATATTTCTTCTGGTACGTGAAAGTCGGCAGCCGCTACCCTATAATGGGGTGCGCACAGGGCGAAGTACGCTCTAAGACTTTAGTCGGTAAAGAGCCCTGAAGAGTAAACCACCCTAGGCAAGCCTTGGCTGACCAGCTCGACCGAGTGAAGGCCAATAGGAGCCCACAAACGCGGTAACTCACCCCCCCAAAGGAGAGTCGAACTCAAGATCTCATGATCCAAACTCTTAAGGCGCACCTGACTTTCACTCGACCACCCCGAGAGGGGGTTACTGGTTTCATATTTCTAATTATACTAGCGACTGACTTAAGCCAACTTGTTTGAACCTTTATCGTCAGCCTCAGTTCACTTGTATAGAGCATAGTCTTCACTCCAACTTTTCATGCCTAATAACAATTAGAACCATCTGGTGGAGGAAGAACGCAATCCAGTTGTGCAGCAATTGTGCAAGTAGCGTGATTTGTTAACCTGATGAAAGGAAACGTAGGGAAAAGGAAATCCATCGACATTTGTCTATAAATAGAGGCATGGTGTGTGTGTTACATATCCTAGTTTAATAATTGAGAGTGAGGGTGCCAGGAAGAAGAACCAGAGTTGAGGAAGAGGAACCAAAACCTAGAATTAGTATTAGTTTTTTGTTTTTTTTGTTTATCTATTATTCTTCAAATTTGAGGTACTGTAATAATATCTTAGTAATATGTATTGTGATAAATAAGACATGCTTGCAGTATAATAATCAAAAAAATAATTTAATGATGCCTAAGTCAAGAAATTGAATGATCTAACTAAATTTATTACATATACATATACAAGTTTGATATATGTGTTCATTCTATGAAAATTTAAAGGTAAAATATAAAAATTACCCTTGTAGTATATATTTGGTATCATTTAGTCTCTTTCATTTTAATTGTAGCAATTAAATTTCCACAATTTTAGTTTGGTTGAGATGCAATTAAGTTTGTCAAACACCATTTGTACTTAGGATGTGTTTGGAGTGGTAAAAAGTGAGAAAAAATAAGAAAAAGTAAAAAAAATTGTGAGTTTGTAATGCGTGCAGTGAGATAAAAAGTAAGTAATGATTAAAAGTTTATAGAGTTTTTTGAAGTTTTTTAGAATTTTTTAGAGATTTTTGGAGAACCAAACGCCGTTAAAATAAAAACAATTTTGTCAATTTGCATTCTTGTCACATCCCAAATTTTCATAACGTAAATACCTGGGGGTGACTTCAGAAATTTATTGAGTATAAAGGTAGAATGATGATAACCCACTATCACGCCCTAAATTTATTTCAAACGTAGGTCGACTCACGATAATAAATTAAGGTATTTAAAATTTATAATTTATTTCAAATAAATTATAAATCATTAGACTAAATCAATTAGTGAAATTCAATTGCAAAGTGCAAAATAAGGAGAGGATAGAAAATAGTATTCAAAGACATCTAAGCGTTCCAACCACGCGATTAATATTACATATCGAATAAAAGTAAACCAAATCTAAATTTAATTATTATAATCATCTAACAATTATTATTATAGACCACAATTATAAATAGTCTTCCAGTGCTGCATTAGAAAAATATTGATCTTTCTTAAGTTTGTTTTTAGTATTTCTGCACTCAATATTCTGAAATTTTTTTTTCACAAAGGGATGAGTTACTAAAACTCAGTAATTAACATCTCCTAAATGCCTATATGTAGCGATCACAATATTACAATGTATTGCGTGGCATAATATAGTGAATGTGGTTAAATTACATACTATTCATGTAACAAATAATTTAATAGATCCTAACTGAACAATGTAAATTGCACTTATAACAGTCTGACAACTCTATCATTATAACTACTATTTCATTTATATATCAAAAATAATTTGATGTTGTTGTTTTGTATCACAATGAAATTCGTGTCGCAGTGGTAAAGATCTCAGATACAGATTTTTAAAGTCTCGGGATCAAATCCCATAACAATACAGATTATATATATATATATTTTATATTTTCATATAAAATAATCATCAAAAGGAATTAAATATTATTAAATAATTCCAATACGTCGTTTCATACATAAGCAAGAGAAATTATCAATTGTAGTAAAATTAGATAAAATGATTTAATCTAAATTCTTTTAAGATAATCACATTTCTATTCTCCTTTACCCTTGACCTTGGGAACCAGTGATTTTACGGGTTTAGCATCTAATACATTTTGATCGTGTCACCCACCAAAACCCTAACCATTGCGACCGATTACTTAACTGGCCAGGTTAAAAGGGAGTATCTCCCAAACAAAATATATAGGTACCCATCTCTGCCTAAAAAGGTCATCTCTACCCACTCGTTATCCAATTGCCCAAGGATAACTTTAGCGCATAGTGCCTTAAATTTATTTTTATCCTTTAACATTTTTAAGGATACCTTATATGGAAATAAGACATTTTTAATAGAAATTGACAAAGTTCTTGAGTGATGAATTTTTAGTGAGATTATTCAGTCATATGCGTTAAAATTTTAAATATTTCGTCTCAATCCCTGATTCAATCGTAATTCTCAACGAATCAAAATTTAACAAAATCACAAATATTGTCATCAGAAAGATAAGTACTATATGTACATTAATAAGTATTAATTAAATAGAATAATTTAAAATTAAATTTAAATTTAAGCAAATTCTTTTGACAAGTTTACCAGGCTAACTTAAATAAGAATAAAAATATTTTAATAGAATATTAACCAAGTAAAGGTAACTCAATAGGTAATAATTATGAAACCACTCATTTTGTTTGTCCCTACATAGAAACCTGCTTCATTAATTTGCGGATGTCATTTTTCTTGCAGGTACTTCATATAATCAAATTAGGTGAAAGCCAAAACAAAATTAAAGATAATTCATATAATCAAATTAGGCGAAAGCCAAATCAAAATTAAAGGACTCGCTATATTCTAGATTTTCGAAAGTTTTTAATCTTATAGTATATATATATATCTTGTACTTTTGAAGAGATTAAGTAATGAAGATAAAAAAAAAAAGTGTCACATTAATTTTAAAATAACTGATGTGAAAATGAAACGATTTAAATAAGTTTTCAAACTTTATTGATAAAAAAAAAAAGGAAAGAAAGAGAAAGATACGTTTAAAGAAATTATAACATGGAAAATATATAAGAAATGACATTAAAGATGAATTACTCTTTTTGAATCATATTTATGTCAATTTTTATTAAAAATGACATTAATTATTAAATTATAATTGCTAGATAAATAATTAAATGACATTAATTATTAAATAAATTATATAATTTAAAATTAATTAATTTAATTATTTAATAAAATAAATTTTATATAAATTAAATTAATTATAAATAATTTAATTTAATTACAATATTTACTTAACATAATATAATAATAATAATTAATTATTATATTCAATTAAATTAAATTCCAAATTAAATTAAATTAATTAATTCAGTTTTGTTATTAATTAAAAAGAATTTAATAATATATATTTAATTTAATAATTAATATAATTTAATTATTTATTAATGAATAATTATTTTATATAAATTAAATTAATTATGATATTTATTTCAATTAATTTAATGATAATGAATTATTAAATCAAACAAAATTGATTATTATATTAAATTAAATTAATTATTAAATTTAATTTAATTTATTTATTTATTTTTATCATTTATTAAAAATAATTTAATAATATATATTTTAGATTAATTTATATTATTATTTTATTTACTTGAATTTAATTATATTATTTATTAAGATAATTTATTTTAATATGATGTAACAAAAATAGACAAAATTTTAAAATTAGTAAAATAGTTGCAATAGGAAAAAAAAGAGTGAAAATATTTTTTTTCTGTTTACATTTTTCTGTTTGAGTTTTCATTTTTTTGGAAACAAAAAAATATAAACAAATTTAACAAAGATATTTATATTACGAGTTTACAAAATTTTAAAAAAATAAATAGAAAGGCAAAAAATAAAAACACTACCAAACAGGGCCTAATTGTCATAAGTTAATTTTCATAACAATCTCTCATATCCATAAATGAAAATAGTAAATTATTATTAATTTATTTAAAACACAAATTAACTTTTACAAATACATTATGAAAATGATATGTAGCACTACATTGTGAAACGTATTCTGTTTTATATAATTTTTTACACTTTAATAAATAATATTGTAATGTATAATATTATGTAATTTATATTGATTATATTAAAAATTATTAATTAAGCATCACTACTATACACTACATACAAACAAAAATAGTAGATTTGCTAATAAGTTAAATTATAATAAATTTAATTTAAAACTTATAATATTATCGTACAAATATATTATGTAATTTATAATTTATATTAGTTATATTAAATAATATTAACTAAGTATTTTACATTAAATATTATTAATTAATCCTAACTGCCAGGGATGAAATTTTTCGCTTCATTAAACAGTAAGTAAATATCATTAATAATTTATATCTATGTATTTTAATTATTAAAACATCAACAATTGCCCAAATTAGGTATGGTGTGAACTTAAAAAATTCATCCAACTTGTATAATATTAATATATATTAATCTAATATATTACATTTTTTAGTGTTAATCCATTTTCACATTTTTGGGCATTTAGAACAGATGATGGCTTTTTTTTTTTTTTTTAACTTATATTTTAAATGCAATAATAACATACAGGGGTTAGTTTAATATGGGAGTTGTGGACCTCTTGGATCTTTTTTATTAACATAGTAAAAAGGCAAATAGAGATGAAGCTACAATTATCCTTATTTTTTAAACAATTATATTTACATTCCTCATTTTCAAAATTCTTAAATTTGAATGATTTTAATATTTCTTTTAATTGTTGGAAACTTCCCTATTAATTGTTGAAAAATTCCATACTTGAGTAATTTTTAATATTTCTATTAATTATTGAAAACTTTCATCTTCTCCTTTGTAAGCTCGGTTTCTGTTTTTATCTCTCACTCCCTCTTTCTCTCTCTCTTTATGAAAAAGTATGAAAGGCAGATAGAGATGATGTTAAGATTTTATAACAGGAGGGCCAAAAATATTTCAATAAGAAATTAATTAAATTTTAGGAGAGAGAACTGAAAGTGTCAAATTATATTTTTAGGGTGCATTTGGAGTTATAGATAATAATGAAAAATATAGTTTGGGTAACTTATGACATTCGGTGTGTCTAACCCAAATCACATTTTTTTGGAGATGAGTAGTGTCGTCTGTAGAAATTTTTTAATTTTTGTATCAGAATGTTGAATTTTAAATTTGTGTGAACGATATCCGTTCCTACATATTTACGTAACTTTTTTGAGTTTTACGGTAAAATATTGGAGAGAGAATTCATGAGAACAAATTTTGGTCCGTTCCCATATACTTATGTTAAAACTTCTTGAAAATTATTAAAAAAATTTTGAGATTTATAGAAAAGTTATTGACTTTTGTGCAAATGTTATTGGAAATATAAAAAAAGTAATGAAGTTTATAAAAATTTGTTAGGATATATATATATATAAATTTATAGAAATTTTACAAAATATAAGGTGGACAAAATGTTTTAGAGAATTTTAAAGATTTTCAAAATTCTTCAAAAATTTTTATGATTTGTTAGCAAACTCGACATAGCCTTAATTCTATTGTTTTGGAAAAACTAATAAGTAGACGCAATATATAAGGGAAAATATAGAAAAAAAAATTAATAGGTAGATACAATATATAAGAGAAAATATAAAAATATGATGATGATGGTTAAGAAGGATAAATATGAAAGTTGAAGATAAAGAATGAGATTTGTGAGTTTATCTTGAAAAAAGAGAAAAAATAATTTATTACTATTTATAAAATGTAATACTCTTTATAAAAAGTTAAGTTGGTCGATTACTTTTTATTTATCAAAACAAGGACGTTAAAGGATATGAGTGAGAAAAAAAAATATATTTATGTGTTTCTATCAAAAAAAAATTAATGAAAAGCAATTTATTAATTTTTATTTTATGAAAATCCTAATATAATAAATTAATCAGACCGAAGACTTCAAGGGGTCATTATTAAAAATATATTTATTTTTAATAAAATATAATAGATATGTATAAGTTTATGCCAAAGTTAAAGGGGGTGTCATGACCACCTCTTGCCCTATACAAACCTCATCGTTGGCTTTGTGGTCCAATTGTAATATAGAAATTAGGTGAAATCGGCCTTTTAAAACTACCATTAATGAATAAAAAATATGAAAAAAAATTTATTCTATTGTATTAAAAATATTAATAGAGGGATGCAATATATAAGGAAAAAAATGAACATGTGATGATAATGGTTAGGAACTGTCAATATGGAAGTTAAAGATAGAGATGGAGATTTGTGGGTTTCTCCTTAAAAAAAGAGAAAAAAAAATAATTTATTACAATTTATAAAATGTGAGTCTCATTGTAAAAAGTTAAGCTGGCCGGTTGCTTTTTATTTGATATGAAAAAAAGAAATATTTATGTGTTGTTATTGAAAAATATTAATGAAAAGCAATTTATAAGTTTTTATTTTAAGAAAGTCTTAATACAATAAATTAATTAGTCTGAGGACTTCAAGGGACCATTATTGAAGAAATTATTATTTTTTAATAAAAATATAATATATATAGTATAAGTTTATACCAAAATTAAGAGGAGCCATGATTACCCCTACACCACCCTCATCAACTTTGTGGTCCAATTACAATTATAGTATAGAAATTAGGTGAAATTGATCTTTAATTTTGAAATTATCATTAGGAAAAAAAATATATACTAACCTTAATGTGAATTTATTTTTTAATATAAATATTTCTATTTTTAATTATTAACTTATTTTCTAAATATACATCTACAAAAAAATATAAACTTGGATGCGCAATGCATATGCATTCATTTTAGCATTTTAAAGCAGTGGAAAATAGTAATAATAAACAGGCAGGCACAAACCATTACTTTTAGCTCCGTTTGATAACGTTTTCGTTTTCTATTTTTCTTTTTTTGTTTTCAAAATTTTGAAAACTTACAATAAAAACATGTTTGTTAAAATCTGTTTCCGTTTTCTTGTTTTCAAAAAAATGAAAACAACAACAGAAAAATGAAAATAGAAAAAATGTATTTTCACTCGTATTTTTTTTTTCTGTTCCAAATATTTTAGCCTATTTTTAAACATTTTCCATATTAATATAATATA
>JAVXUM010000017.1:32831534-32842205 GCA_035590655.1 Pouteria glomerata | reverse complement strand
TTTTTTTTTTTTTTTTTTTTTAATTTTTAAGCGATTGAAGAGTAATAACTTTTGTCTTAGAGGTTGTAGACAGTAGGCATCTTCCTTTCGCAAGGTATTCAGTTGAATAACCAGTCGTCAATTGCGGCCAACATACAATATTTGAAGAAAGTAAGAAATAAAGAGAATCGAGAAATGCGAAGAAATATAAAGCTTATTCATGAGAACCTTTACTTAAAAATAAATAATCAATTTAGTTCTTATATTTTACATAAAAAAATATAACATTCTTTGCAGTCCTTATGGCTGTGCTCTAAGTTCGCGGCACAACTTCTGCGTCCATATCAGTTCTTATTTTTGGAAATGACCACTGAGCCTTTCTCTTGTTAGATGCTCTAGATGCAATTGAAGATGTTTGTTGGTTACCTCTGACCTCCCCCTTATATGGCTGCTGAATTAAATAGTTTTTCAAAGTGGTTCATTGAAATGAAATTGCTTTAGTTGATAAACTGTATTTTGCCAAGAGTTTGTAGTATTTCTATGGCCATAGTCAATTTTGTTTATGATACTTGCATTGTTAACATGATTACTGCTGTCTCAAGTCCTTAGAGAAGTTATGCTTAGTAGTCATTGTAAAGCCATGCCTTTTTCTTTTGCTTGCACTCATCTCATGAAGTCTCGTGTTAACGTAGGCTATGTGATCTTTATGATATAAACTCTTTCTATCAGTCTGGAAGCTTGGCCACATTTCCATTTTCTATGGGATTTTATATAACGGAACATCAGGACTTGTCTTGTTCTTCTACTATATTTCTTTCATTTTCTCTCTCTCCAAAGTTGTATAGAACATCCAAGTAACTAGAAGATGCATTATATTGAATAATCTTGCAGGCATTATGAGGAAGGTTTAAAGCTTGATGTACTTGTTGGAGATTATGGAAGTTTGCCCGGCCCTCAATTCTAATGGTGGCTTGAAACATCGCCCTTTGACTCCTTTCCGGGGTTTTAGGGGTTTGATATGTTTAGTGATTCTTCTTGCAACTGCATTTATGTTCTTAGTGTATTTTGGGCCCATTGCTGCAGGCTTGTTGCGCTTGTTCAGCATTCAGTTTAGTAGGAAGACAACATCTTTCCTTTTTGGCCTTTGGCTAGCTTTGTGGCCCTTCTTATTCGAAAAGATAAACAAAACTAGAGTTATCTTTTCTGGAGAAAGTGTTCCAACAAAGGAACGTGTCTTACTTATTGCTAACCACAGAACAGAGGTTGATTGGATGTATTTGTGGGATCTTGCATTGCGCAAGGGTAGCTTGGGTTATATCAAATATGTCCTGAAGAGCAGTTTGATGAAACTCCCTGTCTTTGGTTGGGCTTTCCATATTTTGGAGTTCATCCCAGTGGAAAGAAAGTGGGAAATTGATGAGCCAATTATGCGGCAAATTCTTTCAACTTTTACCAATCCTTCGGATCCCTTGTGGCTTGCTGTTTTCCCAGAGGGAACTGATTTTACGTGAGTTCTTATTCCTTATTCCCTGAACATGCACCTTCTAGAGACTAATGTCATTTAATGTTTCTTTTTCTATCTGAACATGCACATTCTAGAGATTAATGTCATTTAATGTTTCTTTTTTCTTATATAGTAAACTAATTCTCCAATTGATATTGTGATCTGATGTTAGTTTTGGCTTTGCTAATACAGAGGTTTGAAAATTGTGTAGAAATCACAGCATTCATTTTCTAGATTGTTGCCTTACATTATATACTTTCTTCATCTTTCACACATATAGTGCATATTTTAAACTAGGGACAGAGACCATCATCAACTCATATTCAATAAATCTGCTGCCTTCTTTTCAGTGAACAAAAGTGCAAAAGAAGCCAAAAGTTTGCAGCTGAAAATGGATTGCCTGTACTGAATAATGTTTTGCTTCCTAAAACTAAGGGTTTCTATGCTTGCTTGGAAATCCTGAGGGGCTCCATTGATGCAGGTTCTATTTCCATAAATGTTAATATTTCTTATTGCTTTCTTCCAGAGTTTGTTAGAGCTGAAGGTGATTAAATTGTTGAGGCTACCAAAAGCTATTCCTGGATCTGCATGCCACGAGCTTTGGCTTAAACTTCTTGACCACTTCCAAACTGAAATGAATTATTCGAGAACAGAGTAATTGCACTTTATTTTTTGAAAAGTATTTTCTTTTAGATTCTGCAGAGTGATGTTCAGGCCCATCGAGCTCTGTGCATGTGCATTTTAGATTGGTTATTGGTGTTATTGAAAAATGTGAACCATTTCCGTCTGTAAATCAATTTGCTGCTGGAGTTTAACAAATCAATAGATTAGAAATGTACCTGTGTGATATAAAGATGATGGTGATCATGCTTTGAGAGAAGTGCCAGTGGTGATAGCAACGCACCCGGTTGATGGGTTATCACGGTGTTTTATAGTATTCTATTAATGTAGACAAGTGTTACCTATGGAAGTAGTAGAGATTCATTTCTCAGCCAATGCATACAAAAAGAAACAAAATATCTTGTGGTTCAATGGAAGGAATAATGTCATTGGAAAGCCACTCAACTTCTAACCCAAGTGGATTCTCCCACACTCCTGCCCGGGGAATTGTGCAGGATTGAATTTTTCGGAAGGGAAATCTGTTTTAGTTATATGATAAAATTTCTTATGAAAGGATACTAGGACAGCTTGGTATTCAATTGCTTTACAACTAAGGTTTTCTTTATCTCCAAATAATTTTTTTACATGCTTGTTATTGTTTTACTGCAGTTTATGATGTCACAATTGCATACAAGTATTGCTGCCCTACTTTTGTGGACAATCTTTTTGGCGTGGATCCCTCAGAAGTTCATATTCATGTTCAACGTTTCCCTATAAAGGAAATGCCAGCATCTGAATGCGAGGCTGCTACTTGGTTGATAACTACATTTCAGCTCAAAGACCAGCTTCTTTCAGAGTTCAATGCTCAAGGTCATTTCCCCCGTCAAGGTACGGAAGGAGAACTTTCAACTCTGAAATGTTTGGTAAATTTCACAGTAGTAGCTACTTTGACTGGCATATTTGTATATCTTACCTTTTGCTTGTCAATTTGGCCTAAAGTATACATAGGTTTAGCCTGTGCATATTTTGCCGTGGTTACATATCACAATTTCCGTCCATGGCCAGTTCTAGGATTTGTTAAACCATTCTTATCTGGTGGAAAAACCAAGAAGTTATAGCTTGTCCTGACACTCTTTTTCTCTCAATGACTTTGTTTCTTGATATTAATCTTTAATGTGAACATTGGCAATCCAGTTAGTGAATGTTAACTAGAAATTCTTACCATGTGAGATTCCCTACACTTGCGATTACATAGAATGATGGCTCTTTGTTACCCCAAAAAAAAAAAAAAAAAAAAAAAACGGGGAGGGGGGTCCTTTTGATTTTGTATAATGACAACTCCTTTCCTTGAAAAATCTTGCGAGTCCTCTCCCTCTAAACGACCAGAATGAAGTAAAGGAGGGCTATCTTCCGTGCCTTTCTCTGTTGCTTAGCGTTGTTAGAAACTTAGAACCTGAATGCTTAAGGTGATGTGGTTTATTTATTTATTTATTTATTTCTATCACTATTGTAGTAAGAGATTTAGGAAATGTATAAAATATATGCTGCAAAGTATACAAGTCCTTTAGACTCTGTGGGAAAACTGTTTGTCAAAGTAAAAGGAGGAGGTGGTTTGGAATGGTGTCAATTATCTTTCTGGCTTTAACTTCGTCTCTCTCTCTCTCTCTCTCTCTCTCCCCTCAAAAAGGTGGATGAAATTAAGCTGGTCTATTCGGGCGATTTTGTTTTCCCTTTTGTTGCAGGTCCCACCAACTAGTGTGCCCGTAATTGTGCGTGAGTATGGGCGAGAGCACCTACTGATGTAGAGAGGTTCCAACTTATGATCAAAATTGTTGGATGAAGTATATGTTAGAGGCAAATGACATTGAGATATGGAAGACTTCAGGATCATTAACACTGAGAGTGGAGTTTTTCTTTCTTTTTTTTTTTGGTGAATCTGAATTTTGATAATACCGCACAAAATTTACTTATTTATTTTCTCTGGTAACGCATAGTAAAGAACTGCAATTTCTTAATTTGCCTCACTAGGCAGTTTTGGGGGACTATATATATATATATTCCGATTAACCTTTTGGGAGTTTCAGTTCTGTTGCTGATAAATTTGGATGCCTTTGTTTTGGGTGAGATTTCTTGGGGATATATGATCGAAATTTGATTTTCGAACCAAATGGATTGAAGTCAATATGTTTGGTTCTTATTTGTCTAACAATGGTTGATTTAGTTACTTTTTATCAAGTTAATGGTTATTGATTTCGGTTATAATTTTAGGATTCCAAAATTGAATCGACCAAAGTAACCAAATTTTCGTTGCGTTTGGAGCTTAATAAAATAAAATAAAATTTTATAAAATTTTACAAATCTCTATAAATCTTTATAAATTTTTACAAACATGAATTATGAGACTATAAAATTAAAAATTTTCACTCATAACACAAAAAATGAGACATTAACTTTTTAAATGTTATACAATTTTATATTACTCCGAATTTTTACCAAAAAAATTATACAAAATAAAGTATTAACTTAAATTTTTACAAGTCTTATATTTATTTCAATAATATATATGTTATGTAATTGTAAAATATGCATATTTTTCATGTCATATGCAATATTGATATATTAGTATTTATCTGTGCCAAAAGCACGAGAATGAAAAATGAGTAGCAGCTGTTGATCTGATTTGTATAATAACAACCGTTGATCTAATACATAAATGTCAAATCAATGACTTGATTTGTTATATAAATATTTTTTTCAGTTATATTCTATTAGTATGAATATATTTAATGTAAATATTTATTAAATTAAAATATTTAACACTTTTCAAGTCTTAGTTCAAGATAGTGTTATATTAAATCATTTTTAACTTTTGAATATGTAGACTTGTATAACCAAATCAATTGTAATCAAATTAATATTAATTGGATTCGTTTAGTGAATATTTATTGGTCAGTTTGGTTGGTATTTTTTTATTTTTGAAATTATTAAAAATTTACATATTTTAAAACCGGTGACCTTACTCTCGAAGAAAAAGACTGGGCAAATCATCATTTGTTTGTTAATGGTGGGAAGCACTTTAGTTTCAATGCTTGGGTACAATACAATGTAGTGAAGATCTAAAAAATGCATTAGAAGAATGTGGCGATATTTCAGAATTAAAGATCTATTAATCTGCTTTTTATTTATTTATAAAATTATTACTGTCACATCATTTTGATAGTATTTTTTTTAGTAGGATAGTATTTTTCAAATTATTAAAGTAATACTATACAACCAAAACGATGTAGTATAAATGTGATACACGACTGAAAGAAAGATGTAAGCATCTGGTAATCTTTCACAACAACATCACACGAAGCCACCTTTTGTTCTCTAGTACTCTTACAAGGTTGCTGAAATACACTGATGTTCGAAGCATCATATGTAACAAAATCAACTTTTGTCTCCCTCTCTGGTCAGCACTCTCTCCGTTCTGATATGTACATCAAAAACACAATCTTAACCTTCTAAAATAAAAGAAGATTAAAAAAAAAAAATGATGGAGAAATTTTCATGCTCCTTTAAGGATGGAAGATGACTTACAATGTACAAGCACGAAAGCTCAATTCCCTTTTGCTATTGACTGTCTACGTTAATGTAGTTTCCTAGGCAACCTCCATTGTTGTTTCCGGGTTGTCATTTATGTTTCTTGTCGGATCCAGCTGCGCTATTATCTGCTGCTGCAGTTGAAGCCAATTCCATCAGCATCTCATAATCTATCTCGGTTGACTTATACTTCAACTTGATCCCACCTTGAGTCCAAGACTTTATACAGAGGAGGGCTTGTGTGCTGTCATGGGGCATACAGAACCTCTGCTTATCAATATCATCACCTTTGTTGCAGAACAGTTCTTCAGGCGCCACCGAAGTCGCCTGCACAGCCAAGAAATCCCGGGCCATGACAGAGAGTCGGGGATATCGTGTGCTGTTCGCCTTCCACCACTCGAACACATCCGTTGGGATCGGAGCTGGTGGCTCCGACAGGTACTGGGTGAGCTCGTCAGTGCCAGAGCTCATGTTCACTCGACGCTTCTTACGAGCAATCTCCTCAGCAAAAGAAACGGTCCCTCCATCTTCAACCTCTTGAGTGCCGCCATACCCACTGGCTATGGATGGAAAATGACTTGTGGAGTAGTTTCTAATGAAATGGTTCCTTGCTTCTTCTAGATGGCTGTCCAAGTTGAGACTTTCGGAGATCAGCTCGACTTTTATTCTGGGATCGAGGATTGCAGTCATGTATATGAATGTGTTGCTGACCTGGTCGCTGTATTTCTGAACCTTTACTCCCATGTCTTCGGCAGCGTTCTTGAGCCAGTCTGGGCTGGGACGGGAGTCTCTGCACGTGGCAATCATCTCAGAAATGTGATCCATGAAGAAGAGAACCAGCCCGATTGTAGGCACTTTATTTGTGCATATGTTGTTTGTGGTTTTGTGGAAGGGCTCTAGGAAGCTGTGGATGATATGGACAGCATGCTTCTCTGCAGAATTTAGCAGCATCCTACTGCCTAGTTTCTCCTCGTATTTTCGGGTTACAGTTTCCATGGATTTACCAGCCTGCATGGTTGCATAAACCCCACGTCAACAATAGTCACTACATCCACAGATTTCACACACATGCGCGCGCGCGCACACACACACAGAGACAGAGCCCTCAGTATTTCTCAGTATCCTGCTCCTCATTTCAATATAGCTAATGATTACAAGATTGTTGAGGAACTACTGCGATCTAGTCACAAAAATCTCTGATCACTGCCGGCGCAGCTCAAGGATAGTGGAAGCTTAAGGTGAGGTAATGAAGCTTTTTGTTTTTTAAATATATATATAATTTATTATATAAAAATATTTAAAATATTCCATGTAAAAGTAATAACAAAGTAATCACTTTATTTAGAAATACTATAACCCTTCTATATATAGAAATACTAAAAGCTGAAATCATGAAGTGATCACTTTCACACACTTTTTGGATGATCACATTTGCTTTTCAAGTCTTGCATATCAAAATCATATGTTAAAGGAATATAATGGAAGCTGAATATGGCTTGATTTATATAATTTTCAAATGAACATTTTTTCTATATTAGGCATAAAAAATTCATGGACCATGCTATTGCATTGTATTCTCATAAACTTACAAGGGAAAAGAGAGATTGATTACCTTCCGCACAATATCTAGCATCTGGTAATTGCCACTCCATCGAGCTGATGCGTCAAGTGGAAATTTCCAACTACCTTCTTGATAAGCTGTTGCATATTTACTGAATTCTGCAGCAATTTCCATGGATGCATTCACCTCTAGTACAAACTCCCTGATCTTAGAGACAACTGGTTTTGTAGTTCTTAATCCATCATTGATGATCGAGTTCAAAGTACGAGCAGCACAGGGGATATAGCAGAAGGGCCCCACCTTCTGGCTATCAATATCCTGTTTCAATGTATGGCATGCATTCATGGCTTCTGGACTGTTATCATGAGTGCAAGAAAGGATTCTGTTGTCAATATTGTACATCTTAAGGACCTTCACTAGAGTTTGATAGATCTCAGCACCAGCACAAGGGGAAGGTATATGACAAATATCAAGAAGAATCTTTTGGAAGGACCAGTTTTCATCAATCCACTGGCATGCGACACTCATATAAAAGATTTGCTCGTAGGAAGTCCAGAAATCAAGTGTGATTGAGACCTTACAAGAAACCTGCTCCAGTGTTGCCCTTACGTCTTCTTGCATACTCCTGAAAACTTCACAGAGAACTACTTGGAACTTCTCACCTGACCAGAGCTGAATTGATGGATTGAGGAATTTGAAGGAGTTTGCCAGCCATTTTTCCTCCAAGGCGGAAGGAGGGAGAGATGATAAAATCAGCCACTTGATGAGCAACCAGTTCAAATGGTCAAGATCCACCTGAGGTGTTTTAGCTTGAGGTTGAGGTTTCTTAACTACTGTTGTTGCTTGTGGGGTCGGATTGGTGACAGCATCCCCTGTCTTATCATATCCTGGATGGCGATTGCTGAGATGCCTTCCCAAATTGCCTTCACCCACCCGTACACACAGTATAATAAAACCATGACAATAATACAAATGAGCAATCACGTTTTATGACCTCAAGCTCAAAATAGTCATGCAACTGTTGGAAGCGAATTAGGCCAACGTGTAGAAGTCCAAATAGACTATTCTGGTAAATCATGTTATGAACCAATAAATTTTTTTATATGTGAAACTCAATATGATGTTGAGCAATCTGATCAGTGCTGCTACAGGAAACATGTTCATTTATGGAAAAGGGGAAGCCTGCAACGGGAGACAAGGGGAAACCTGCAACCATGAAATAGAAGCAAGTGCACAGGAATTACCAGTGGCTGTTGCAATAGAATAGCTCTGCCCACAAAACTTGCACCTTCGACTTTTCCCATCTGGAGCTGTTTCAAAGAACTTGAGATAAACTGATGTCATTGTCTTCTTTCTTGGTTTTGGATTGGGAACAGAGTTGCCCTTCTCCGAAGAACCCAATCCAATATCTATTGGGTCAATGTTTGGAATGAGTGCCATATCCATCACGGATTTAGGTTCCATATCTGCTCCAGGAAATAAAAAATTAAAATGGTGTGTTGGACATAATACATTAATGTTGACATAAAAGTTGGATTACCCAAAAAACAAAAGCCTGTATTTAACTTGGAAAAAGAATTACAGGCAAACAACAATCTATAGTCTGCATATCCATTCTGCAATCTGCAAATAATTACCAAAGTCCAAATCTTTTCTTCTCCTAAAGGCACTTTCAGAATTATTGGATATTCTAAAGCTAAGAAGAATGGCAAATTCTACGAAAATGCCATGTATGTGTCGGACTAACAAAATACTCAAGACACGTTTTGGACATGTGCCCAAGTGTTATTTTATAATATTTTTCAAAAATGAGTGCACATAATATATTCATGGATATATGTGTCCACACTTAGAGACACATGAAACATATTTCAAATTTGAATAAAATAACTTAAAATCAAATGGTAAAGTGAAAATAATACAACTCTATTCCCACTTCTTTCCTCTTCTACAATTTTGAATCTTAAGATTTCTGAAGTCCCTGATTTTTATATTGTTTATATTCATAAATAGACAATAAAATTACTGTATGGATATGAACATGTTGTGTTGTACCCAGGTCCCTTATTCAGTCTTGTGCTTCTTAGGCTTAAAAAGTAATATCAATGCAAATGAGTTAATCTTGCTTGCATATGCAACAGTTTAGCAAACTTATTAACATAAATTTTGGTGTGTATCTACAACATTTGTCTTCACAAAGCCATAAACTGTCCTAGTTTTATAAAGAAGTCTTCTTTGTTTGACTAAACAAAATTAAAATGAACTTGATCTAAGAGGTTGTTGATAGAAAAACAATAGCTCGGGGGAAAAAGGATGAAGAAGAAAAGAACCAAATGTTATCAATCAAAAACCTGTTTTCAAGCATTTGCATGCTTACAATGCATAATCCCTAAAACCAGACACTTTTTTCCTGTACAGTAAAGATTGAGTTCCAACCTTGTCCCTTCCACACCCTCACACACTCTTTCCCAGCCACTCACATACACCCCACACCTTATCCCAGAAGATTTCATAGAGACCTTATCCAGCTAGTTACGAATTGAATTTATCAGTTTTCAGTCCTCAATGCCCTATACGATTACAATTATCAGTATAATTGGTGACCTTCACTTGGTTAAAAAAGAAGGTTCATGAAGCTCATATTTGGCTGTCAACTTCAACAGCAACCAAATGTATGACACATTTCAAATCATGAAATTGATCCAATTCCAAAGAGATCCATTTATTCCTACTGGTTTTTCAATACATTTTATAGCTTGTTATTAAGATATTTACATGCTCAGATGGACAAACATGAAATCTAATCCAAGTGATCTGTTTTCTTGTTCTAATTTCTTAACGTTTTTAATGGAGTTTCAGAGATAAATAAAACTGACAACCTCTAAGCATTCTTACAATGCCCTTCTCTGACAAAATTGAAAGCTTACAAAATTGTTAAAATGACTTCTCTACCACTTAATCTAATCGAGAGATTGCTGCATTATCTCCTGGTCACTAGCCTTAGTCAACCACCATGGCCCAGAACCACAGCCGACATCCAATATTTCCCTCCCTCACCCATTTTACTCCTGATCTTATCAAATCCTACCCTGGAATTTCCACCCTACCATTAGTCACTGCTGCTAAGCTAATACCAACCACATTTTTTGTCACCATGCAAGCTCCTAGCTTCCCATCTATCCCATCACTGCCACCCACAATCTCATTACCAATAACTATACCATCTCCGCATCCAGATCAAGCCAACATGACAGATGATAACAGCCAACCAATACCACTAGGAATCCGTTCCTTATATCCCCACCGCTCTAACCCATTTCTGTTGAAAACCACGTCACTAACATATGAATGACACTCAAAATGTTATGTTGCCTAGCCATTGAACCAAAGGCCACCCCAAAACCCATCAGCCCATTCCAAACAATCACTTCCATTCAATTAC
>JAVXUM010000017.1:32815154-32827724 GCA_035590655.1 Pouteria glomerata | reverse complement strand
AATAATAATATTTTTATTGTTTATAAAAAAAAAAAAAAAAAAAAAAGATTTTCATCTGGATACAACGACAGCGTTAATTCATGAAATGTTCTTGTGCATGAAAAATTCACATTTTTTAACCCACTAAGGTAATTAATGGAAACTTGTTCGTTTATAATTTATTAAATTTGGACATATACACTATGTATTAATTTTTTTCAAGTAAATATATATTTTTTAATGTTAAATAAATTTAAATAAAAAATATTAAAACACTTGTAAGATATTAGACAGTTTTAAATAAAATTTAAGTTATTAAATAATTTGTAATTAAGTAATATTTTAAAAAGATAAAAAATTATAAATGTAATGAGTGGTTAAAAATGGGCAAGGAATATTAAAAAATTAAAAATTGAATTTACTCAATTAAGTGGTGGTTAATTAGAACTTATTTATTTATATGAAAAATATTAATAATAATAAAAAGTTGAAGGGTATTAATGAAAAAAAAGGTAAAAACATTCATCAAAATGAGATTTCATTAATTTTTAAATTTTGTAAAATATCTCTACTGTTCCTTTTATATAATTATATAAATATAAATGTATCAAAGTTTCGCTAATGCATAAAAAAAAAAAAAAAAAAAAAAATTCAATAGATATTATTATATAAAATACCATGATTGTTATTACACCAACTTCACGATGTCATGCAAAAATTAATGTGGTCATCTATTGACCTGATGATAAAACCGTCCAACATTGTTTGAGATTTTTTTTTTATTTTAATTTACTCAACGGCCTGAATTTAAAATAATATTATCTAAATTTGTTTACAATAGAACTACGAATTCTTATAATTTCTCCATTTTCACGCATTATGAATATTTTTTTTTTCATTTTGTCCTCTCTAAATGCTTATGTGCTACGGAAACAAATGAGAAGGAAAAAGAAAAAGGAAAAATGCAATGTACGAACCAAACGGGTCGCATAGATCATTTTCATAAAAACGTCAGGTGTTATTTTCAAAATATACATATATATATATATATATATAGAGTTACACCAAGTCAAATATGGCGTTTCCTAATTTGTTGCCACCAAACATCCCACATCCCCCGTATCCCTCTCCTGATTTTCCTTTCTTTCTCTCTCCCTCTCTAACCAACTTCAAAAATCAACTCTTATTAAGCCTCAGGTAGCCCAGATAACCACCAAGCAATCTCTCTCTCTCTCTCTCTATCTCCCTGCAAAGGCCAAAAAAAAATGGCTTTCCTGATGTTCACGGGCTCATGCAAAGTTGTTCTTTTTTTGGCTTTAATCTCTTCCCTCAACTTCCTCAGTGCAATGTGTGCTGAGTATGAAGTTGGTGGGGACGAAGGCTGGGTTGTTCCCTCTTCCAAGAAAGACCAATTCTACAACCAGTGGGCTTCAAATAACAGGTTCCAGGTTGATGACACTCTTAGTAAGTACCCATCCATCCTACATATATATATATATATATATGCCTCTCTTGTCATACAAAAATAATTAAACACACATCAATATTCAGCACATCTTATATATTAAAGTAGATAATGCATTTATGTCTTTGTCAATTTTCGTACGTAGATGCATGCTAGCTCGTCTATTCATATATATAGTTTAATTTAATTTGTTTAATTTTCAGTACTGCCCAAGAGTTTTCATTTTTTTTTTTTCTTCAATAAAAAGTGGTTTTGAACTTAATTATTAATTTTGAAAAAAAAAAATACATCAGTTTTGGGTAAAAAAACTAATTTTTTTTTTGGGTGGTCTTTTTAAACTTTAAATATATTTATACTAATATATAAAGGGAAAACACTAATAGGTGCCTCCATTTTTGTTGAAGCTCCAGTACATTTTTTTTCTTACCAAAATACTTTTTTATTTTTATTTTTCTTATGACCCTCTATTTTTAAATTAACTTCCTTAAGGACCTTAACTTCATAGTTTTTCTTTTTTTTTTTTTTAATTAATTTCTTGGTAGTTAGAATTTTTTTTTTTTTTAATTCAAGAAAAAACTACTCCCACCTTCGATTTGTTGTCTTTGATTTTCCAAATTGATGAAGAAGGTTGTTTAATTTCTCAATTTTCATATTATTTTTTTAAAAAAATAAAAGTAAAATAATAAAAAGATTATGGTACTTCACACAGACAAAGTGTGCGCTTTTCCCCTAATAAAATACTATAATCCAATAAAATATTAAGTTTTATACTTTTTTATCTTTTAACTTATATATTTTTATATATTTATATTTTAAAATTAAACCAATTAATATAAATTTATAATCCTATGTTAATAAATTTATTTTATTTATTAGTATTTATTATTTTCACACATATATATATATATGTATGTATATATACCATCAAATTTTTTTGTTATTATATTATTAATTTCTATTCTTGATTCACCATGCATTAAGATCTTTCTCTTTTAACTGTTGGTGGACATGTTATGTATGTATGTATGTATGTATGTATGTATAGGGTTTGAGTACAAAAAGGACTCAGTGTTGGTGGTGAGTGATGAGGAGTACAACAAGTGCAGATCCTCCCACCCACTGTTCTTCTCCAACAGCGGCGACACGGTCTTCAAGCTGGACCGGCCGGGTCTGTTCTACTTCATCAGCGGCGTCTCCGGACACTGCGAGAGAGGGATGAAGATGATCGTCAAAGTACTGGAGCCTCACGACCACGCGCCGCCCTCCTCCTCCTCCGCCAATTCCACTAGTGGTGCTCTTCAGTTGATGGCTCCTCTTCACGAGACTTGTTTTATTGCAACTATCGTGCTACCGCTTGTCATCTCATTTTGGTGCAATATAATTAATTAGTAGATATTGTTTCTTGATGAATTTTTCATTTTTAATTTTGGGTAGCTAGGTGAGGAACTAGCTAGTATAGCTTTGGTCTAATTAGTTTTCAGTTATTATGGGATTGATACTTTTGGGAAAAATTGTTTGCAATTGGTTTTACTTATTTATTTGTTTGTTTTGAGTAATTAAATACATTAAATTTAGGGGGATAAGTGACTTCTTATCTTTGATATAAATTTAAAAATTACTTTTGTTTTAATTTTTAATAATTTAGGTGACATTTAGTTTGTTTTTCTATTTTCTATTTTCTATTTTTAATTTTATGCGTTTTATGCTTTAAAAATCTCAAAATAAAAAAACAGAAAATGATCTGTTTTTCTTTGTTTTGAGATTTTCTTTATTTTGGATTAAAAATACTCAAAACAACTTTTTGCCTTTTTCATTTCATGTGTAAACCTATTTTCTATTTTCTAAAACAAATTTTGAAAACACAAGTATTTAAATACATTTTAAGCTACTTTTTTTTTGTTTTTAAAAGCACAAAATGAAAAAGAAAATTCAAAATAGAAAATGAAAAATAAAAATAGAAAACAAAATTTAGAAAAACATACCAAATGAAGTTTTAATTTTTCTAATAGAAAATACAATAATGGTGCTAATATTGGATAAGAGAAAATATAAATTTATGAATTAAAATTGCATTTTTAATCTTTGATTTTTTATGAAAATTCATCCAATTAATGAAAAAGTTTTAATTTTAATCATTAGATGAAATTTAATTTAATAAGAACAAAGAGATTGAAAATATAACTTTAACTCTTAATAAAATTATATTTTCAAAAACTCTTAATCGGTTGATAGTTTAGTAAAAAAGAGATCAATATTCATGTACTTTCTTCTTTTCCACCTAAACTCTAATTCAATTTTTTCTCCCTTCAAGACCTTCTCTTTCCTAGCTAATGGAAAAGAATACCGGGCTAAATAATCAAACTCAAACCTTGACAGCACTGGAGTGAAGAACATATACATTATATCGGTGAAGGGAACATTATTTTTGTTTGTTTTGGTCTAAAACTTTTAACTTAATTTGATGGGTTTTGATAGCTTTATAATTGGTGTTGGCTGTGGGATCTTTGTCGGAGGTATGAATAGAGAAGTATATGTATACACATATAGATATACATGTAAATGAGTACTAAAATTTCCATAAATAGCCTCAAAATTTTGCAGTAACCACTTTCAATTTTGCTGCGTTATTCCCATTCTCTATTTTCAAGTGAGTACTACCCCTGACCGCCAGATTTTTAAATATTATATAATTCAACAAAATCGTATGTACTCGGAATTTTTTTTATTTAACAGGTATATAATTAAATTATAGGGTATTTGTTGTGTGATTAAAAATAATTATTAAAATACTATTAATAAATCAAATAGTAATTTTTAATACATAAAAAATACTATTTGAAATAACGTTTTCTTGTTATCTAAGCAATACTGAGAACACTATCTATTTCTCCTAAAATGCTATTTGATTTGGTATTTCCTGTCAAATTCAACTTTGTCACAAAATGCCGTTTGAAACAACGCTTTTTGTTCATTGAAAACTCTATTTCATAAAGGTTGTATTTGTTTCGAGGGATTGAATGATGTGGGATAAGTAATACTATTGGATAATATATGAGATTGGATAAAAGATATGATTAATTTTTTATGTGAGGTTATTTTTAGGTGTTTGGTTGATAGGATATAAAGTGGAATAAAAGATATAATTTGATATGTGATTTAAAAGAAAATAATTTTGAATATTTAAATCTTGGTGAGAAACAAATCTGGAGGTGGGGGTATTAATAATACCCCATCACCCCTCCGATTACTTTTCATGTCCCGGATTTGAGGACTCGAGGGGTGAGTGATAAACATGTATATCATGAATAACTCGATCATAGTATCAGAGTATACACAACGGTCACGCAATGAGACCCACAAACTATCACACTATGAATCTGTTAAACAATGATAACGGATAATATGCGGGTTACATAACCGAAGCCATAATGATACAATCTCATTACATAAGTAAAAAGAATAAATTAGCTACCATTATATTAGATTTACATCATTATACCTTATGGTCATTACATTTCAAAAATCAAAATAACTAACATTTCTTTACAACCTTAAGTTTACAAAGGTACGTTATAAACTATTAAACTAGCCAACAACTTTGAGCATGCCATACACATTTCCTGTCCTTGATTTAGGTCATTTTTAGCCTTCCTGTGTGGGTCCTGTATTAACATTTGTAGGGACGTGAGCACGGACGGCGTGTGCTCACGTTACTTCACAATAATATATATATAATCCATGGTAATATATGTAAAGCATGCTAAACATAATTAGGGCAAATATTTAAGAAATCCAAAATACACAAAGTATTAACATCATACAACGATTCATATTAAACAATTATCAACATTTTATCAATTGGTAGATATACATTTTATATTGCCATTTATTCCATTTCACAACAATCTTGCATACAATCATCGAGAATTGGGCACACAACTAATCGTACTTTAGGATCTTAGCCCAAGGCAATGATATGGCATAAATAAATCTAAATACATAACTAATCGTGTTTTAGGATTGTGGTCCAGGGCAACAATATGCCATAAGTACACTAATCATGTTGTGGGTTACTAACCTACCGGCATGAAAACCAAACCCTGCGCAGGTTCTAGGACTTTCAACCTGAGGGTATCTCAAGACCCTTCGTATTTTCAGTACCCAAACCCCGACCAAACAATCAACCAATCATTTCATTTCTTTTCATTATATCCACACTTTATTCATAAGCTTTCATGTACATTACATATCAACATATTAACTTGCAATTTATGATACAAGTACACTAGGTGAGCATGCAACATAACATCAATTTAACCATACAATTTCTAACTTCAATAAACCAACTTAGCATAAAGAATCCAGATTTGAAAATGGGATTAAAGTACAGAAATTTTTAGCTTTTTACGTACCACTTTGTTTATTTCAAATGGCTTAAGGAAAATAGTAATTATTTACACACCAATTAGGTTTCTTTCTTATACTTTTAAACAAAGTTTCTAGGTGTAATTTAGGGTCTAAAAGTGCGGTAAAAGTTTTAAAATTTTCAGCTCTTTAACATGGAATATAATCTAGTTGAATTCGAGATTTCTAGGTCACCAAAATGTTAGGTTTTCACACAAAATTTAAGCACATATTAGGGAACCAAATTTGGTTGAACCTCAGGCTTTTAAGTCAAAAAAATTCTATTTTTAGGTATCAAAATTCTGAAATTTCTAACTATCACCATAACTATATTTCTAACTATATCTAGTTCACACCAACATCATTCTTTCAAGGGTTCTTCTAGCTGATTAAGTTCTTACAAATTTTGCAACCTCTACACTCACATAACACACACACACACACATATATATATTAAGTGAAGTAAGATTTCCCTATCTCAATCTTTAACCGAAAGCTTCATGAACTTCAAAGAGGAAGTATAGTTGCCTCTAAGCTTCCAACTTGAGAATTTCAATTCCCTTCTTTAATTTCCTTCTTCCTTAATTCAATTCACCAACAACCTTAAGGAAAATCATTTTCTTTTTAGGTCCTCTCTCAAGAATTGAACCTAATTCTTTCTTGAATTTAATTCAAACAAAGCATAGGAAGACTTACCTCTTTTTCTCCCTAAATTTTCCTTTTCTTCTTATCTTGTTCTCCTTTCTTTTCTCTTTCTCTTCTTCTTCCTCTTTCTTTTTCGTTTCTTTCTTCCTTTCATTTCCTTTCCTTTCTTCTCTTCTTTTAGATTTTCTCATTTTTATTCTAAACTTTTCTCTCTTTTTCTTTGATTGGCCGAATGGTCTTAATGAAACCCCTATACTTGGCCGAACCCTTAAAGGGTGTTTCGGCCAAGCTGTGTTTCTTTCCTTCAAGTTGATCCCATGGTCCAATCATAAGGCTCTCACATGGCTTCTAATTAATTAATACATATACACCTAAGCTAACTTAATTTAATTCATGGGACTCACTAAATTTAATAAGTTTGAATTCATGTTCACAACAAAACAAACCAAGAAAAAGACAAGAAAATACCGATTTGGCCAAACAATTTTCCCAACCGACTTACCTCCTATTCCACACCTTATGGCCGGTCAAAGGCTTCTTTCCAAGTCACCAATTGTTTATGTAGCTATATAAGTATGTATGGTCAAAATTAAGTTACTTTGATTAGGTCAAAATTGAATAAATCTCTTTCACATGGCAAAATTAGACTTTTCTTTTCTTACATGGCCAGCCACTTCTCTTAATTTTTTTTTTTTTTTTTTTTTTTTGTATTGTTTTAAAACTTAATTCCTAAAGAATATTCCTACACTTGACTAAATAATTCTCTGTACATCTAAACTTACTTCTTAACACTTAAAAGGAAAATAACTCTCCTTTAACACTTAGAAAATAATCTTCCAACCACCTAGACTAATTTGAGTGATTAGGGATTTTAAACTATTAAACCTTAAACCATTATTAACTTAATTTATTTTAGGCTCTAAATAAGTTCTTATTTCCATCTTTTTTAAACAAAAATTGAATTCTAGAATTATCCCTTAACTTAGAACACAAATCATCATCAAAACATGTAAAGTTCATCACACATATTCATTTAAAAGTGTAGGGTATTACATTACTCATCCCACATTTCTCCATTTTTCTTCTCCGATCCGTGGGGCCCACGGATAAGTAAAACTATCAAACAAACACTTCACTCCTATGAGACTCACAGATATATCATCCAATACGGTGACCTCATCCTGCTAACAAATGCAGCCAAAGAGTTTTTCATGTAGGTATTTTAACAATTGTTTTTAATCGAGTAACAGATGCTATATAATTTAATTATATACTAATAAAAATAAAAAGTCCAAATAGCCCTTGAAACTTCCGTAGATAAGTCCCTTGTCAGAGTGCTGAGAGAACCCATCACCCATTCCATAAAAGTAAGGTCCACGGTCTTGTAATCATTCTTAGGCCCAGTTTGAAGGAGTAAAATTAACAAATAAATTACCCTTGAAACTCCTATGGGTTTGTCCCCTATCAAATGGCTAAAAGAACCCATCATCTATTCCATAAAAGTCAAGTCCACATTCTTGTATTCATTCTTTGGCCCAGTTTGGAGGAGTAAAATTAATCAAAAAAATTAACTAAAAAAATTAACTTTCGGTATATTAATTTAATTCGAATTCAACAGTATTTCATGCATAATGTCAATATTGCTAATAGAAATTCACAAAGGGTTGTAGTGCTTTCACAATCTAAAGAAATGAAATCATATTTCAACGGCAATCTAAATAACCGGCATGATTTATATGAAACATTATATTTACAATTTTTACGAAATATAAAACCATGTCTCGTTGCTTAAAACGAATAATGTTTGTAACAGAGTCATGTTATTCATACAATTCTTGTCATGCTGAATAAACCAAAAGCTATACATCTTATATTTAGACATCGTATTGAAATATTAAATTAACACCCAAGCTTAACAAAATAAATTCTTAAAATAAAGATTTAAGTGTTGAAGATTTTATAAATTAACTCTCAAGATTTTAGGTAAGAGGTTTATTAGTTTGACACGCGTTATAAGATTTCTAAGTGTAAAATATAATATAGGAATAAATTATAAGTTAATTAAGTTTTTAGTATCTAAAATGTATGAAAGATTACTGTGCAAATAATAAACATTTTCACCGCCTGTAATCACCATGTTCACAATTTTCGCTCTCAAAAATTCAGAAACACAAAAACAGTCAAATTGTAAATTAAGAGAAGTTCCCGATTAAAAGATCTTTGATATTCTAGTCAATTAGAAGTTCAGTGAGCGTATCTTATTTAATGATCTTTTTGAACTATGTATAGGTTAAGAAAAGTGAGAGTTAATATGATACAAATTTAATACTAACGTTGCGTTAATCCCACTAACTTACTCATTTTTTAATAATTACAATAACAGTTTACTTTACATTGAATGCACGTGGAATTATTTACAACTAAATACTATGACTGTTTAATTCAAAAATTGGCCAAGTGCCATATTTTTTAGTATCCCCCATAGTAGAAAACCAAAATAAAAGTTACAATTAAATACTATGTTGACTTAGCCTCATAGATATGGTTTTAAATCTATATAGTAAAACAAGATGATTTTTTAAAATGTTCATTTCATGAACTAAAATTCAACTATTAAAATTATTTTTTTCATTCAATGATTGAAATTATTTTTATATTTTTAATTTCCTACTCAATTTATATTTTAGTAGACTCTACTATTATTTATTTCACAAAATGACTTGGGCAATTATGGTGTTTAGAAAGTTAAATTTTCTAAATTAAAGTACCATAATTAGTGGACCTCACTCAATTCTTTTTCCGACCAATTATGTTTTATAAAAAGTTGAACCTTCCAAATTAAACCATTATAGAAGAAAATTATGCTTATCAAAAATTAATAAGAGAGAGACCAAAACACATATATAATAACTGTTATGATCTAAAATTTTGAAAAAAAAAAATTTAAAACTCATATAATATCATAATTTTTTTATTTGAATTTTTTATCTAAAGTCTAATTATATAAAAAATTTAATACTAATTTTATTCGAGTTTCCGTAAGCATGAATTATTATTAGTTATCATAAAAATCTAATAATATAATTAGAAAATCCGTATTTGCTGAAATTGAAGTGGTATTTCATGTTTTTGGTCAAGTTCAGGGCCCTCTTTTTTTCTCAAATGACTATTTCTAATGGTTGAAAGCTAAAATAAAGACTGCCATTAAATTCTATGTCAACTCTCTGTTTAGTTTGAGAAAAAAAAAAATTTAATTTTTTTGTACTTATCTAAAGCTAATTTTTTTTTTTTTTTAAATTAACTTTTTAGTAGATATTTTTTTTTTTATTTAGGGTTTATTTGGTTGCCAATCAAAAAAATCAAAACCTATCAAAAACCATCAATTTTTTTCAACTTCTTCCAATCATACCACATATTACTTTTACATTAAATTAGTGTACTTTTGCTGTATGTTTTACTAAATTTTTACCAATCAAACACCTCCTTATTGGACATATTTACCATTACTTGAGTTGGGCTAAAAATGGATTTTAAAATAAAATTTTCAATAAAACTTTGGAATTTTAGAATGTCAGAATAAATTATAGTGTATAAATTTTAAAAAAGAAATTACGGCTTGTTTGGTTAAAAAAGTTTCTTGTAACTTTTATCATCTTCTATGGTTTCATTAAAATTTAATTTTGTTTAAGAAACTGTAAGTTCTAAGGGTGTTAATCTTATTAGTTAAAAAAAAAAATCAAAAAATTTACGTACACTTGGGTAAAAATAAAAAAATCAATTTTTTTCATTATTTTTTTAACCCAAACATAGCTTTTACTCAAACAAATGTGAATTTTTTAATTTTTATTTTACGAATGCGATTAACACGTTTAGAAGTTATAAATTCTTAAAAAAAAATAAATTTTAGTAGAAAAAAGTCATATAAAACAAAAAATTAAAAAAAAAAAGGGGTAAATTTTTTTTAACCAAACAAAACCTACGTTAGATCTTAGAAGACAATAAAGTTTTTAAGTTTGACGTTTTAAATAACAAAAATTTTTTACCTTTTTTTAATAAAATATTTTATTAAATTTGAAATAATTAAGTAAAAAGATTTCAAAATTTTACAGGCAGTGGAATGAATACACATGCGACGGACGTGTATATTTATTTTTTCATATATGTAAATTTTAAAAACAAGTTAAGATGTAAATTTAAAAAAAAAAAAAAAGTTAACAATTGAAAATAAAAAATATTTATTTTAAAAAAATAAATATACATTAGAATCTATATAAATAATTCTTATCAATCCTAGTTTCAAAAACCCATTTTCACCAACTTCTAAAATACAATTACACCACAAAACAGGCAATTTGATTGTAACAGATTAACTTAGTCTATCTAAGTTAGTGCTAAAAATAAGTGTTCGTCTTTTAAGAAACAATGCCAATTCAAAGACTGAAGAAATAAAATCATTTTTGTTTTCTATCATTTGCACTCGAAGTCTCAACCTCAACAAAAGTACATCTCTCTCTCTCTCTCTCTCTCTCTCTCTCTCTCTCTCTCTCTCTCTCTCTCCTTTACTTACAGTTTTATTACTTACAGTTTTATTGTACAAAAAATCCCAAGTTATAAATTGATTGAATTTGTTTCACACGTAATCAATATAAAATATTTAAAAAAAAAAATGGCATAATGTATCAAATATGTAAAAAAATTAAGGCACAACAGGCATCGTATACATACACAGTCACTATATATATAAATAATAAATTCATTTGTTATACTTGTCATTTTACACCAGGTGATGTATAAATTTTTATTAAATTTCTTTTATAAATTTATATTTTTAATATATACAACCCAAACGAAATAAAAAGAAAAATTAATGCATCACATTCACCCAACAAATTTTAATATATAGTTGACAATTTAGACGAAGAGACTAAAGAAAAACTCAAAATGAATCTACAAATCCAATCATGAAATAATAGAAGCAAAGTTCATTTGCTTAGAATAGAAGTGGGATAGAACAAACAGAGAATAATATGTTTGGATTAAATATATATTTATATATATATTTATAATTTTGACTTTATAATTATTAAGTGAATGTGATTTAATTTGATAACCAATAGTGATTATTAAACATTTAATTATTAAATAATTTGTATAAATAATGATATTGTAGAATAATTTGTACAAATAACTTCATTATCAAAAACTCCATTACAACTAATATTGGATCAAGTTTGTCAAACAAAGTTATATATGCTTTTATATATTACAACTAATTTGGTTTCGAACATAATTTTATTTATCTATTTATTGTTATTATTATCAGAGAAATTTTGTTAAAATTTTAAGAGGAACAAACATGGATAATTAATTTATGAATTATTTTGCAACAATTAATAGTAAAATTGAACATTTTTAGAACTTTAAGGAAGTGGCATTCACTACACTGGCCTCCTCGAGATATATCCATATATTAATAAATCATTATATCTAATAGAAGATTGTTGGCATAGAGACAAATCATGAGAAGGATCACTATATACATCGTTGATTAAATTGTGTGGCATAATTATGGTACTGTTTGATTTGTTAAAAAATTAAAAAAAAAAAATTAAAAATTTAAAAATTTATTTCATTACACGAATTACGAATTTACAACTTATCTCACTTTATCTCATTTTTTTTCATTTTATTATATTTTTTTTCACTTTTTATCACTCCAAACACAATCCATATGTAAATAGGGCTTATCAAATATATGAAAAGTAAACGGTGAAAAGATAAATGATTTTTTCCAACCGTTACCACATATTGTTAGTATAATAGATTCAGAGCCGCCATTGACAAAGACACATGAAACTGAAATGAATAGGATAACTGGAATAAAGCAGAAGAAATTGACATAATTGATATGACAGAACAGGAACACATATGTACAAGAAAAAGACAATTATATATTTGTTTTTTTATATTATAAAAAATTTACATCTTTTATTATTTATATTGTATTATAAAATAATACTTTTGTAATTGTCTTTGATTTATAGATTAAGAAAATACATTACTTAGAGCAGTTAATG
>JAVXUM010000017.1:32739673-32751416 GCA_035590655.1 Pouteria glomerata | reverse complement strand
GCGGGCAAATCTTAAAACCCGGATGACTATAGTCCAGCTCATCCTGAAGAAGTTCTTGAAGCTACCATTGAGATGCTCCACAAAGACAAAGAAAAATGAAAGGTTGAATGATGTCACCAATGACATCAGGAATCGTGGACAGCTGTTCACCAAAAACTAACCGTTCATGTGCCAAGATTCTTTCAGAAGATAAGCTGAGTCACTTGGTAGTGCTGTAATTTTTTTTTTTTTTTTGTGTTAGATTTATTAAAATTAATTAAAATTTATTAATTTTTATATTTTTTATAATCAAATTTTATTACATATCACTTTTATATTAAATTTTTATATTTTTATTATATTTTTTTTTACCAAACTTTTTTCAATTAAACACCTCATTTATCACCTCATTTATCTTACTGTCATTATAATAAAAATGATTTTGGAGTTACTTCATCTCCTTACTACGACTTTTTTACCTCACTGCTGTTATAATTAAAAAATATGTAAATTATATTTAATGCAATGTGAAAATGCATTTCTATCTTAAAAGGCACTATCTTTTATGTATTTGAGTGTGTATGTTGATTAGCCTGAAAAATACATTTTACTTTTCCGTTTTATTCATTTCTTAAATGCATTATGATATTGTATATTTAGTATTCTTATATTTCTTTTCATTCCTTCTGGTTTTTATCTATATTTATTATTTTTATATTTTTATATTCTTTAATATATAATGTAATATGCTATTACCTCCTATATGATGAAAACAGATTTTCTTATGTTTTTAAGAATATTAATTGTATAAATAAAAATAAGGAAAAACTAAAGGATAATAAGGAAAAAAAAGAATAGAAAAGAAAAAAAAATTAATCATCAATAATAGAAATATATAAAAATATAACTTTTATTATATGAAAATAATAATGAAAAAAAAAAAAGAAGATCAAAATAATGCACTATGAAAATGCATTCTAGGAAGGGTAAAAAATAAAAAGAAAAAAAGAACATATTCTGATACTGTAATTTTTAGTAAATAGTAATATTTTCATTAACGGTATCATGATAAATATTTTTATTTGTATAGTAATTTTATATTTTTGTTAAAATAAAATTAAAAAAAAAAAAAAAAAAACTATTTGAGAGTTTGAAGCCTTAAAATAAAACAAAGGAGAGACCAGCGTAAAAAACAACGTGAAGTCGTGACATCAAGATCAAAAATATTTGGACTGATGCAGATACGTTAATTATATGAATACATATCGATTATTGAACCGTTAAAATTCTACGATCCCAAAATGACGTAAACATAGCAAACCCGAATGCGTCGAAATGCCGGGTGAAAAGTGATCGATGTAATTTGCCCAACAGCTTACAGTAAGTGCTGTGCACAATCCGATTACTTTTGTGGATCGTGATGTGACTCGTTGACAGCCGCTCAGGGATTCAGCAGTCCCTTTGACTCGTCTACTTCTCCGAATGGCAAGTAATCACATGCATATCTACACTACGCACTCGAGAAAAGAAGATTAACCTCACCAACTCACTTGATCGATTCAAAATCAGTCCCCGAAGAAGAAGAAAAGAAATGGGTTACAAAGCTCTGGACTGCATCACCGTATCCGATATCGAAGCTCTTGGGATACACTCCGGAGTTGCCGAGAAATTTTACCAAAGTCTCACCGAAATCATCCGCAATTACGGGACTGCCACTCCAGAGACATGGCAGCGTATCTCCAGAGACCTCCTCACTCCGGATCTTCCCTTCTCTCTTCACCAAATGATGTATTACGGTTGCTACCAAGACTTCGGAGCCGACCCTCCCGCCTGGATACCCGGCCCGTGAGCACCTCCGTTAAGCTTTTTTTTTGTTTTTTTTTTACTATTTGGTTGTTAAGAAAATTGGGGAATTAGAAATGAAAGATGCTAATTTTTGTCTTTTATGTCGTTTTATCCACTTTTAATTTCCATGAATGAGACGAGAATAGAAAGTCAACTGAATCGGATTACCGGCATTGGACGCATTTGAACTGAAAATTTCCTGTTTTCTCAGGAAACAAACAGAGATCGCTTTATAAAGGGGAATTTAACAAGCACAATTAAGTGAAAATAATAAATTGGAATTGTATCTGCAATTTTATTTTAAATGGCAATGTGCCAGTGGCCTCATATCACCAAAGACTTAACTGTTATGTAGTCACAGTTTGTTGCTTGGTATGCAATCTGCAATTTGTTCTAGCACAGTGCAGTAAGCTATGTATAAAAAGAGTTTGAAATTGAAAAAGAAAATTCTGTTCTATTTATGGTGATCTTAGTTTTTGTATTTACTTAATGTAGATATTTATGATAATTAATTGGTTCCGGTGTGCTTTGTGCTTTTGTATCGGTAGCGAACAAGTGGCCTCAACCAATGTTGGGAAGCTGCTAGAGAGGAGCGGGAAAGAGTTCTTGGGTTCGAGATATGAGGATCCCATATCGAGCTTCACTGAATTTCAAGAATTTTCGGTCTCAAACCCTGAGGTGGGATTATATTTGTTCAAAGCTTTGGTTATTTATTGGCTTTTTTTTTATGGTTTATTCCCTCATTTCTGGATGGGCTGGTCATTATGTGTTCCTCATTTGTCTGTTCTGTTATTTGTTAGGTTTACTGGAAAACAATATTGGATGAAATGAATATTTCATTTTCAGTGTGTCCTCGATGTATCTTAGAAGATAACCCATCACATCCCGGAGGTCAGTGGCTCCATGGAGCACATCTGAATCCAGCAAAGAATTGCTTGAATCTGAATGGTAAGAGGACTTTGGATGATAGTATGGTGATATGGCGTGATGAAGGAGATGATAAAATGCCTGTTAGGACGATGACTCTTAAGGAACTGCGTACAGAGGTTTGGTATGATTTTTTCTATGTTAGCCATAGTTTTAAAGTCCACGTTTTTATTTTTGTCAGGCTCTCAAATTCAATAATTTTGCATATTTAAGCATATTTACTATTGTAATTACTTTACATATTTAGGCATCTATAAAGGGATTTGGCCCAAGATGCATGCAAAGTTGTTTGTCACATCTGCATGCGATCTTTTTTTTTTTTTTTTTTTGGGTAGGTATCTGCATGTGATCTCAGAATAAGGCAGAACCTATCCATGCTATTTATCCTTGTTGATTCCCTTTTGTGTTCCATTCTCCACATTGTCATTCAGAGGGCCCTATTCTGTTGAGTTAAGTAATATGTATCTTGCCAATTATTATTGCAGGACTATTTTTTAGAACAGCATCCAACTTGACACAACACCCTAGGGCCTTAATATTCATCCTCATTGGTATTATGTATTTAAAATTTCATTACTGTGTATTAGGATTCAATGCATTGTACAATTTATGTATGTCTTATAACAAAGTTACACTTGCTATGTTTTACGTGAAAAGCATGGTCACTTACATACAAATGATTCTTTGTGAATAATTGGTGAGAAGAACTTAATTTTCTTTTCTTGTGCTGCTGGCATTTATCCAACTCTAAATATTTTTGTAATGTGAAACCCAAACTCTGTGTAGGTTAGTTGCTCATGCACTTGAAACACTGCGATTGGATAAAGGATCTGCAATTGCAGTAGATATGCCTATGGATGTGAATTCTGTGGTGATCTACCTGGCTATTGTTCTGGCAGGGTATGTAGTTGTATCCATTGCTGATAGCTTTGCTCCAAGTGAAATTGCAACCAGGCTCAGAATATCAAATGCAAAAGCAATCTTCACCCAGGTTAATTTTCCCACTTGTCCATTCTTTAACCCCTTGTGGACCATGGAGGGCCAAATTTAAGAATTTCTATTTCCATTTATGAATTTTATATTTGCTTTCTAATTTAAGTGAAAAAAAAAACTGCTCAGAAGTATCAGGGAACCTTGTACCAATTTTCCTACTAGTACTGTTTACTGCATTAAGCTCTTCATCTTCAACATTGTAAAGACTTTGCTAACTCAGCCTATGCTGTGCTTGATGCCTCTTTCACAATGCCAATCTTGGGCAAAGAATAGAAAAAGGCTTTGAGAGGTAGCCTGACAGTGTAAAACTCATAATCACAGCTTATGAGTCAGAGTCCTTATAGGGATCTGATTTTTCAAATCCTTGTTTGATGTAGGGAGGTTAATATTTTTTTTTTGCTTTGGGAGGGGAGGACTTTTATGAGAGAGGTTGAGCATATTTTTTTTTTTTAATGATGCTTAGTCATTTAACTTTTAAAATAACCGATCAAATACTTTTAAAATAACTCTGGGATGATAAAAAATTTTGGCTAAGTTAGGTTATCAATCTTGTTATTGAGGTTTGAACTTGAACATTGTAGGATGTGTAATTGCCTAATTCCTGCTCTTATGAACAGTAACCACGAGGAAGTCCTAGAAGCTGCCATGCTAATTTTTCATGAATAAATTCTTCTTGCCATAATTTCTTCTGGGTGTCATATCTTCAATCTCTTGACTCCCATTGGTAATTCTTGAACTAAACAAGAATAAGGCTTGATTAGAAATATATAAAAAGAAAGACACTGCGGATGTGTACGGTGCCTCAATCTAAGCTTTACAAAGGAATTGGATGCAATGGAAGACACAACTATTTATCAAAACCCTTAAATGCACCGATTCAACTGAAACACCTTCATTAATGCCTTGCAAATAACACCACACACCTTCAAACACCATCATCCTCTGGATTACAAATGCACAAGGAATGATGCATCTTTTCTGGCTAAGAGATGAGAGACTTTTCTTGAAGCTCTCTGATGTTCTAGGTATTTTCTCTCTGCTTGAACTCTAGAAACAATGCCCCCCTTATATAGGAAACACATTCCTAGTCCATAAATGGTTATGAAATCAGTTAGAATCATCCAGGAATCACTAAAAGCAAGTTACCAATGATCTTAGTTCGCTCCTACGAGTGACCAATGAATTACCAGCAAGCTTCTAGCGAGTTACTAGTGAAAACCTCATAATCTTCCAACAAAGGTCTTAATATCTTCCACCTATGTTTTAGCAAGATTGAATTTGAAGTTCTGAAAACTATTTTCTAGACAATCCTTAAATATTAGGAATCCTAATTTGAATAAGAATTCTTGAGCAATTGCAATAATCGGGTTTATTTATATTCTTGGTATAATAGATGCTATCACACATACAATCATTCTCAATTAGTGATTTGTCATCGACTTTACTTCTCAAACTTGGACATAAAGTTATTTAAATCAAAGCTCTAAGCCTAGACACGTGTGCCTTTGCCTACGTCTAAGCATACAAAATTCAAGACTTGTTTTGCTCATGAATTGACAAGTACAAGTTTTTGGAGTAAACAGCTGAATTAGCCTCTTTACAAGAATGTAGAGTTGAGACTACCTACCTACAAACTCTCCCTGACTTTGCTATAAGCGGTAGTACATCAATTACAATATATATCTATATTATAAAACATAACATTTGATGGGACATTTGTCCCATGTGGCACATTGAGAGGAAAGAGGAGGAGAGTTGAGTGAGTTTCAATTGTGTGGAGAGTGGATTTGTCCTACGCAACCCTGGGGGAAAGATTTGGGTTTCAGTTGTGTGGGGGTGGGTTTGTCTTACGTGGTGGGGATGGGCCCTGAAGGAGAGGTTTAGGTTTCAATTGTGTTGAGGTGTTAGCTTTTTCAAAGCTGATTTTTTAAATTT
This sequence comes from Pouteria glomerata, assembly GCA_035590655.1. NCBI lineage: Eukaryota > Viridiplantae > Streptophyta > Magnoliopsida > Ericales > Sapotaceae > Pouteria > Pouteria glomerata. Next base: position 32,745,737 of record JAVXUM010000017.1, on the reverse strand, counting down.
TAAAATTTGAAATTCAAACCTTATTATATTTTTTATCTTTAAAATAAACAAAAAATTAATTATTTTTTTATACCCTAAAGTAAATAATTTTTTATACTCTAAAAAATTAATTATTTTTTTTTAGCTTATAAGTTATTTTTATAATTTTTCATTTAAGTTTCTCTCACATGTAAATTATGTTGGCATGGGTAAATTCTAGTATATATATTTTTTCTTAGGCTGATATTGTTATTGTCAATATTATCTTATTTCAGGATTTTATCATTCGTCGTGACAAAAGATTACCCTTATATAGGTAATTTTTCTCATTGCTCTTTATCACTAGTGTTTTCATTCTCTACTATTTTTATGATTATTTCTCACATGTTTCAAATCTGCAGTAGAGTTGTCGATGCTCAATCACCCATTGCAATTGTTGTTCCTAGTAGAGGCTCCAGCTTTGGCATAACATTGCGTGATGGTGATATTTCTTGGCATGAATTTCTGGCAAAAGTCGAACACTTAAGGTAAGAATTTCTATACATGTTTTGACTTCTACTATCTAGTTGCTTAATGGTTTTATTATATGTCACATGGACTAGGGTACCATGTTGGGTGTGAGTGTATGTTTAAGAGTCGGAGCCATTAAGTTTTTTATTCAAAGATGTAGACAATTGGAAAATATTCATATATAGGACAATATGATAGTTATAAGGTGCCACTCGAGTATTTCATACGTAGAATATAAGCTTTATGCCTAACTACGTACTAAAATTGAATTGCTAAACAATGTTTAGATGTCTAATTATATACTGGACACATTTTCCATACCCTTGCCCAGGTATCCTTATCCAACTGTCAAGTATCCGAGATGGTACATCATAAATTTGGAAGAGTTTATATAACATAGGTTTTATGCATAACTTTTTGTTCACATGCAAGTTATATCTCGACATTTAGACATTAAATTTTGGCTAAGGAATGGTTGATAATATCTTCATCTAGTAAGAGAACTTTAGGTATGGACTTGCTACATAGTTGCTTAAGGGTTTTATTTGGTTTTACGTCTTCTGTTTCTTTGATGGAAAGTTGTGCACAAGGTTGTTAAAGTTGAAAATATACCTAAAACCAGTGGAGGGTCTGAAAAATCGAATGGTAAAATTGTAAGATTTTACCTATCGGTTTATCACATGAAAACATAGTCTATTATACTACAATTTAACCAAGAATCTAAGGGAAATGGATATAGTTGATGTCCCCATAACTTACGAATGTGGATTATTGTTGAAGGTTAGATAATAAATTTTGCTAGACTGTTGTTTCTTGCCACCTTAATTGGCTAATTTATGGTTTAAGTCACTAATGACAATGGTGTATTCCTGCCTTATTAAAATAGATAAACTATGAAAGAAAGATGTTTTTGCAGACTTTTCAATTCGTTTTATTTTTGTCCGCAAGGTTACGCTATTGATTCCATGTCTTTTTGAAGCTGCTGGTTGGAGTACCTTGGAATTAGGGATATTCTTGAACTGGATAAATGCATCAAACCTAGTGATATTCTTAATTTTGTAACTCCTGTTGTCAGGATTCATTTTCATCTTCAGATACTCATGATGTAAATGATTGTTTCTAAACATCCACTTGAGTTTTGTAACACCGATTGTCACTTGAAGGTTTAGCTGGGGTCACGATTTTTTATTTTCATGCCAAAACTTGCAGAGAATTTGAATTTGTTGCAGTAGAACAACCTGTTGAAGCATTCACAAATATTCTTTTCTCTTCTGGAACTACAGGTAAAAAAAGCTTAGAGCATTATCCTCTTTCAAATATATTGAATCATACATTCCATTGTCGTATATAGAATGATGCCTCTAAGATCCATAAATACTTTCATGTTTGCCAATTTTGTTTTAGTACTGGTTTCGGTCCTGCAAAAATAGGACGAAATAATTTTCAAAAAACTTTTGGGCTTGATAGCATCGATAGATGAATTTTCTTATGAGATTAATGATAGCTTACCTTCCGCTTATTAAAACCTTCTAGGTGGCTTACATATCAAGTGATTTTTAGAAACACTAAATATGGAAATGTTGGTTGATGTCTAATGTTTATTTATTTATCTATTTATTATTATTTTTTGGTTTGATGACAGAGAATCTCCCACAGGCAGGGCCACAGTAGACCTGCTGCTAGAGAGTAAATCCTTGAACCAATGAATTACCACACAAAACTTACAGACCACTTAATACTGGATTATCCCTAGTGGGTAGCCTTTAAAGGGATATGCACTCTGTGGGGCTCAAATCTGAAATTCATTGCGTCTTTGCTTTTCAGCAGTTATCTCAAGTTCTGCCCTATCTAATGCTGACTAGTGCTTTTGCAAAATTGGCTAAATGCTTTAAAATACCTCATGCACATATTAAATTTATTATAGATGCTCAGAGCAGGCTGCTAATTTATTACTCATTAGAAAATGGAAATTTTGACGTTCACATCTTTTTAATGTTTTCCTTCTTTTCACTTTGAACTTGCAAAGTTACTGCTGGTTTTCCTAATTTTTTTTTTCTTTGGTAAATTTCACTTTGCCTCCTGAGCTGAAATCCCACTTAAGGATCTGAGTTTTTTTTTGTTGTAATAATTAAGGGCCTAAGATTTTCATTAGTTGCAATGTCCCCTCTCAATGACTTTTTTAGCTCTAAAATTAATGTTAGTTGGGCAATTAACGGTGAAAGTGCAGGGGCAAAAATGTCACTTAGGGGAACATTGCAATTAATGAAAATCTAAGACCCTTAATTGTTAAAAAAAAATAATAATAAAACACGGGTCCTGAAGTGGGATTTCGAGGGGGAGTGAAATTTACCCTTTTTCTGAGTTATTGGTTTTCCTAGTTTCTATAAATTCCTTTACATTGGTTTCTTTTGAGTGCTGCAAATGTAGCTCAAGCTCATCAGGGGTCAATTATTTCGCACTCTACCTCCATTTGTAGCAATGTGTCTTAGGTTTTAGCATTTTATCGAGGAGTGACCATAAGCCCAAGAAACAGTAGAGGCAAAACATGCACGCCATAATAAAGGACAAACTTGCATTGTATGAGAAAGCTAATTAGTACCACATGTATCGGCAAATGTTCCTAATCTAAAGAACCTTGTTAGGCAAATCATTGTTTTCTTTTTAATTGCTAACAATTAGCAGGTTTAAGTTGAGAAGGGACTCCACAAGATAATTTCTCAATTGTCAACAATTAATGAAATTCTTTTAGTTATTCTAGTAATGATTAAAACTTAAAGAATTGAGTTAAGGAAAGTACATACTAAAGTGGCAGTAACTTGATAAAATATTAAAGAACCTTGGCTTCAGCTAACAAGCTTAATTGGATTTATTTATGGTGTAGGCGAACCAAAGGCAATCCCGTGGACCTTGGCAACACCTATCAAAGCTGCTGCTGATGGTTGGTCCCACTTGGATATCCGTAAAGGTGATGTTGTTGCATGGCCCACTAATCTGGGATGGATGATGGGTCCTTGGTTAGTTTATGCTTCATTGTTGAATGGAGCATCCGTGGCTTTATATAATGGATCTCCCCTTGGTTCTGGCTTTGCCAAGTTTGTACAGGTAGTAACTCTCTTCTCAATATTGAAAGCCTGATTTTATTTGATCCATTTATCATAGTTGTTAACGTGTATCTCTTGTATCGGAAGTGTTCTGTTTTCACTTGCCCTGCTTGCTTCTAACATCAGCATGTTAGCCAGATTGTCATATTTAGGTAGTTAAATACTTGGATTGCATAGATCACAATTGATCGTAGGGTCGAGGACATTAACTATCAGAAGATTGTGTTCTTCTTAACTTTGTGACTAAAGATCCTACCGCATTTTAGTCAATATCTAAGTCCTTTTGTCACAATAGCGTTGCAGATTTGTAAAACCATGCAAGTGAATTTCTTGATACAATAAATTTTTATTGGTGAATACAATCAAATGTGGGATAGCGAAAATATACCCTCTGATGTGCCAAATGACACAAAATGTTGCCTAGATCAAGTTCAAAATACTACAAATATTAGGGGCTTATTTTGGGAAAACAAAGGTTGGTTATTCATCTAAAGAGGGGAAATTAGTAGTTTTTCGGGATAGTGCCTTATCATAAAAGTACACAATTAGAGAGGGGGGGAGTCTTGGGATAAAACACATTTCTAATATGTTTTTGTAGGAACTTTTTGACAGTTCTTTTTTGATGTCTTATTCATTTGAATTGTGCAACTTGTCTAGGATGTTAAAGTTACAATGCTTGGTGTGATCCCAAGCATTGTAAGGACATGGAAAACTACAAATTGTACAGCTAGCTATGATTGGTCGGCCATCCGGTAAGTTCCAGATGTTACCCTTGAGCTTGTTTGTTCTTCATATGGAAGCCAAATTTATTTACATATTTTATGTATGGGTGGGTACATGTATATATGTATTTAAACTGGAATTGTTGTTGCAAAATTTTCCTTTTATGTGTGTCAACTATGAATACATTATATGCAAACTGATGGCTTTGTTACAAATTCTTTTATGCCCCATTTGGATAAATGTAGATTTTAAATGAATGGATTTGGGATTAAATTGTACAACAATACAAGTGAGGTGACTACTACAACTATATAAAGTTGAGAATTATTTTGTTAGGATTTTTGTAATACTTGAATCCTTGATATAAAGTAAGCATTTCCTTGTTACTACGTGGTCTACATTATGCATTATTATTTCAAGCATTCTCAACTTAACATCAAGCATTTTGATTGAAACATTGTCATCAATTGTTTCAACTACTTCTACATAATTGTTTCAAATCGATCATAATGCATAATGTTCGACCTTTCAAATTCAAGTTGAAATCCACATCTAAACAATCAAATCTATATTTGAGTTATTACCCCTCAATATTTAGTGCTAAAACTTTTCATTTCAAATCCATAAATGCAAACACAACTTAGTTTTTTTCTTTTGAATTCTGTAGTTGCTTTGGTTCCACTGGTGAGGCATCTAATGTTGATGAGTACCTATGGCTGATGGGGAGGGCTAAATACAAGCCTATCATTGAGTATTGTGGTGGCACAGAGATTGGCGGCGCATTTGTTTCTGGGTCATTGTTGCAGCCTCAATCTTTGGCTGCTTTTAGCACACCAGTTATGGGTTGCAGTCTCTTTATTATTGGCAACGACGGAATTCCTGTTGTAAGCACCATTCGACCTTACATTTGGAAGGAATGGGAAACGTGTGCCATCCAATGCTTCATGCATCGAGCAACCCCATTTTTTAATCCCTACTATTATTTTCAACTTATTTTTATGCTATTTTATATTATACGGTAGCCTATTGAAAGACATGGATGCTTTCCTACTATTTATGTTCATAAAACATAAGCTCATCATGCATGATTTTTTTTATAAAATCTTCTTCATCATTTTTTTCTTTATGGAAATGCAATTTGTCTCCAAGTTGATGTAAGTTTAAAATTCATAACGTACACCTCTTAAACATTTGTTGCCACATATTGAAGGTTGTGGCTTCATGTATTGCCTTCATCTGAAATGTAACTTCAAGTAACTCATTTCTGTTTTGTTCAGTATTTGAACAACTAAACGACATGACTATCACTCAGTTATGCTAATCATTTTGTATGATAATTTGATCCAATTAATTGTAATTTATTGAGCAATCTAGAAATTTATTAACCAAATCACTGAAACTAATTGTCTACCTCAGCCACCAAATGTTCCAGGGATTGGTGAATTGGCTCTTGGTCCCCTAATGTTTGGAGCTTCAAGTACGCTGCTAAATGCTGACCACTATAATGTCTACTTTAAAGGAATGCCCGTTTGGAATGGAAAGGTAACCTAAGCATCCTCCTTAGGGTTCGTTTGGGAAGCTGGTAGCTATTCAACATTTTTTGTCTTTTTCTAAAATGACTAAACTTACCCTCTTACATTTTAATTTTTTTTTAAACCACGAAGGGTAAAACTATCCAAACCAAACCAAACCAAACTAAGCCTCTTCCCACTAGGTGGGGTCGGCTATATGGATTTGACGACGCCAAGAAA
>JAVXUM010000017.1:32701457-32715548 GCA_035590655.1 Pouteria glomerata | reverse complement strand
TTTCTGTTATCTTTTGGAGGATGTAGATCTTTGGTTTCGAATTCCTCTTTTGTTCTAAAATTATTTCTTTTTTTTTTAATGTATGCACAAGAAATGTTGTAATGTATGCACAGGAAATGGAGAGAGACGGGATGCCGTATATTAAACATACGACACAATGCTGATGTCCCAATGTCGTATACTGCATATACGACAGCCCACTGCCGTATGTCCCAACTACGGAACTCGGCTCATGTTTGTAAATTCTCACCACTGAAACCATTTACGTAATATTTGTTATTATAATATCTATTGGCGTAAAAAACAGAAGATACACTACGTGGAATTAAGTTCATCAAACAATACGTTGGCTGGTTGTTCACCGCCGTCCCTCCCAATCCAGTCTCTCTGTTTCTCATCCCCCTCTTCAATTTTTGAGAGGAAAAGAGAGGGAATGTCGAAGTTTCTGCACAATTCTCGCTTGGCCTCCATCTATGGCGGGAGCTTCTCCGCCACCGCACTTTCCAGATCTCCACCTTCGACGCTTCTTGCTCCCTCTCTCTCTCCCATTCGTTGCCGATTCTCTCTCCACACTCAGCTCTCGAACCCTCAACCCCTCCTCCAATCTCTTCCAAATTCATATTGTCGCCGAAACTTCTCGGCTCGAGCTTTCGATTCCTCTTCTGACACGAAAGAGGACCAAGTATCGGCTGAGAAAGAGAACGCGAATGAACCTAATTCTGACGATGCTGTGACCGACTTTGTTATTTCTGACGGTGATAACGGAAGTGTGAGCAGCTCCGACGAGGAGTACCCAATGGGTGAGTTCGAATTGAGGGAGTTCGGTGTGTGGAAGAAATTTTTGGTGAAGATTCGAATGCTTATTGCATTTCCTTGGGAGCGCATACGCAAAGGCACCGTTCTAACTATGAAATTGCGGGGCCAGGTACGTTTGTTTCATTTTCTTTGCATTTTTCAAAGCTGAAAGGTAATTTTGCTTCAGAAATGATAATTGGCCCAACATATTTCAATTATATGGTATTGTTGTTGTATTTTTTTTTTTTTTGTGTAATCTTGTTAAGTCAATTTACGTAATGCGTTCTGTTAGAGTCGTGGGTTATACTCGTTACAATAAGGTACTGGGAAAGCGGTAAATGCTCAGGGCGGAGCTAAGAAATCTGCCCTTTTTAGGTTTATATTGGTCCGCTGGAACACAAAGAAGGTTGGGTGACACGCAGTACAATACAATAGTATGTACACATTCGCCACTTCGTGGGAAGCTCACGAAAAGACCGCTCTAAATCGCAGGAAATACATTTTGATTCGCGGGAAAGTACTAAAGGTGTGCTTGGATGTCAAAATTTTATGGGTTTTGTGATATTTTTGAAGTAATTATATAAATCATAATTAGGAGTTTTTAAGTGTGGGTTCTGGGGTATTCTTATGAGCCTGTTAAACACCTCAAAACGTAAGTGTTTTGTTTCTATTTTTTGAACACCTCAAAAAATTAATTAATTTAATTATATTATTTATTAAAAGTAATATTTAATTAAATATATTTTATATTAATTTAATTAATTAAATTATATTAATAATTAATTTAATTTAATAATTAATTATTAAAATAATTTTTGTTTAATAACATATTTGAATAAAATAATTTATTTTAATATGATGTAACAAAAATGGACAAAGTGTTAAATTTGACAAAATGTTTATAACATAAAAAAAATGAAAGTGAAAGTACTTTTTTTTGTTTATTTTTTTATTAAGTTCTCATTTTTCTGGAAACAAAAAAATAAAAATAGTTTTGACAAATATATTTTTGTTGCCCAGTAAAACTGTAACCATAAAGATTGCCAAACGAAGTCTTATATTCCTACCTTCACATTGCAGCAAACTGGATGTTAAGTAATATTGGATAGTCTATAATTTAAATTTGACTTATTTGGACAATTTTTTTGAATTTAATATATTTTGGATGATCTATCATATGGATATAACATATTTAGATTAGTATTTTTGGATGTTATTTTCATAATACTTTTTTTTTGTGTTGCTTTAATATATATATCATAATATATTGTTTTATATGTATAATGCAGTGCTTAATGCTTAACGAATAATTAAGGATATATGTTTCATTATATACATTAATAAACACCTCAAAACCTACTTAAAAATAAACTCTCAAGTATGTGTTTATTATTTTTAAACCCGTGTTTTCGAACACCTCAGAATCTATACTAACTCATACCATCTAAACACATTAGAACCTATCCTTTAAAAATACCTCGAACCCATACTTTAAAACATCTAAGCACACCATAAGAGGCATGTACTGAGATGAAAGGGTGCAGGAAATGCACCAGTGCTTGCAGGAAGGTCGCTTCCGTGAGCAGTCTGATAGATCTCAACTTGCGTTTCGAAAACTGAATTCATCTAAGGTTTTGAGATATATATATATATATATATTGGGATGTATTATACACTGTAGAAGATGTTCGAATTAGGGTTTTCTAAAGTTAGGGTTGAGAGAGAAGGTAAAAAATAAGGTGATAGGGTTATCAAAGGACTTTTTTAAGATTCCCTCTCCTCTTTCTTGTAATTTTTCTTACTCTGTCTTTGGAATTTGTAGTGAAAATTCAGATTTTATTGTACCCGTTGACGTAGGCAAATTATCGAATAACATAAATTTTTTGTTCTTTCATTTTGTGTCTTTCTTGTGTTCGTTTGTGTTTGCCATTGTTGTTAGTGTGTTGCATGAAGGTGATCCAGTATTCTGCACAACACATTCAATAACATATGATTTAATATTTACTTTTTGTGGTGCTTGTGCTTGCACGATCTTCTTCATGCTTGGGAGGGGAAGGTTGAATTAATACTTTTCCTCGCCCTCTCACTTTGGGTCTTGCAGCGAGAAGTTGGTGGAGACTTTTTGTTTAAAATTTTATTGGAAGAAAAAAAAAATTTAATATGCTAAAGGTTATGGTGAAAATTGTTAGTTAAATAATATTATCTTGCTTTTTGAGAAGATTTATGGGCTTGATCTCAAGTTTGTATTAGGTTAAAAGGCAGGTGGAGAGGACATGATAACTTGGGCGGGTTCTAGCATTGGTAGATTTGAGGTGAAATCATTTTACAAAATGTTGGAGGGTTGTGGGGAGGAAGACTTCCATGGATGCAAGTATGGAAGAGTGAAGCGCCTCCAAGGTGGAAGGGGGAGAGATAATGAATTAATCACATCAATCAAAAGAGAGAGAGGCAAAATTATTGTGCATGAGATTGTGTATAAGGAATTGTGTTGAATTTTTTTCCACAAAAAAATATATTTGATTTTTCAAAATAAAATATGCAAATACATTTTTTTTTTTAATTTTTATGTAATTAATTAGCATACATATCATATGTGGTCTCCATGTCTTAGAGAAGTAGCTCACTTGGCTAAAGCATGGGCTGGCCTCTGCACTTTTATATTGGTACGTAGATTTTTTGTTTTCACGTTTATTCTCATTTTATAGCCATGTAATAATTATAGGAAATCTAGTCTCTAGGGACATCCAATCACCTATAAAATCAACATCATTTTATGAAAATACATTTAACTGCCTCTAGACTCCTTGGAAGTCTCAAATAACTTTCCAGCATCTGCAGTGTATGTTAATCCTTACCCGGGTATTGACTCTGTACCGTTTGAAATAAAAACTTTAATTAAAATCCAAATGTGTTAAAAACAGAAAATACTCTTGACCTTAACTCAGCTTAGTTCAGCGAGGTCTTGGTTCAAATTTATGGGATCAACTACATCAATAGGATCATAGTTGGGGTTAGATTACATATGCTGCCATACTATGATCATTCATATCACTTGGCAAGGTTGCAATTATTTTCTTTGTTTCGCATAAACATTGTTCTTTCGAAACCACAATCCACTCAACCACTCCATGGCACATACTGTTGTCAGTCTCTACCTGTTCATAACATGGTGGTAACTGTATAACCTTATCTATTTCCTTCCCTACATATTTGCTGGCAACTATTGTCATATTTTGTGTAGAAATCTGTTTTCATAATTAAGACTAGAGTACAATCTAGATCACATATGTAATAACTGCGTCTTCAGTTATTTATTAATAACTAAGCTCGAAAAATTGATTGTAGTTATTGTTGACATGTCAAAGATTTCATCCTCATGAAATTATGCTGCTTAAGTCAAGTTACTTGTGTACAGTTTCAGCATTTTCTACCAATTTGGTTGTTGAAAGAATAGAAAGGAGTAATTACAACCTTGTCGTGAGAATACACATTCTTAAATGATTGCAATTACATAAAACTATGCTGTCATATATGAATCAAGGTGCCATTGCTCAATTTGTTAACTAACCATCTGATTGGCAGTCTTCTTTGTTGAATTTTTATCCACTAGTTCACCAAAAAACTTAAGCTTAATGAGGAGGAAACTTTATTATTTTATACTCTCAACACTTTCATCACGTGTGGCTGGATAAACCAAAATTATGCAAATTGTCATTGCTCAATTTGTTAGTTAACCATCAGATTGCCATTATTTTGTTGAATTGTTAGCTACCATTTCGCTTGAAAGCGCTTAAGCTATGATAGAGGGAGCTCCTCTATTTTTTTTTACTCTCAAGATACGCATTACGTGTGGCCATTCTCTCTCTTGAACAGTCCAAACATGTGCCAATATCGATTATTTGTTTGCTATGAGGTTTGAACGCATGGCAGTTGCCTACTCTAATTAATACAATATTGAATTGTTACCCATTATTTCACCTAAAATCCCAAGTTATTTGGTATTTTGTATTACTATTTTATACTCTTAGCATTTATTATGTTGGAGTACATAACAAGATCCTTTCAATACTTGATAACTGCGTGGAGCTTTGATCCTCTTGAGACATCCCTTTCAATACTTCATAAGTATGTGGAGCTTCGATCCTTTTGAGAATCAAACCATTCTTAATAGTCCAAATTAACAAGTTTATGAGGTGCTGTTTGTTTTTATTTTCTGCTGCATTCCATTTTTTCAAATAGTTTCTTCTCTTTGTGATGGGGATGAGAATTATCCATTTCTTTGTTGTTGACATATTTATTTATTTTTAATAATTTTCAGATATCTGATCAGCTAAAGAGCCGTTTCTCTTCCGGACTATCTTTACCTCAAATATGTGAAAATTTCATAAAAGCAGCATATGATCCTCGTGTCTTTGGTATCTATCTCCATATTGAAACCTTGAATTGCGGGTGGGGTAAAGTCGAAGAAATTCGGAGGCATATTTTGGATTTTAAGAAATCAGGTATCATTATTATGTTTGAAGCTTTGATTGGAATACTTGAATTTATGTTTAGTTTCACTATGTTGAACCTCTAGTCCTTCTCTAAGCTTTTGACCTACATTGAGAAAATCTGCCAATTCACCAATCGCACATATGCCGTTTGTATGAGTGTAATCATATTGAACATATGCGAATATAGTAGATGAGCCTGTACATATGTAGCTTCACATGTATTTCCATCAATTATTCGGCAAACGTGCCATAGCACCGCTGAGCAGGTTTGTATGGTGGACTTCTTTATGACTCTTTCTAATAGTCATTCTGACATTTGTTCTGTGGCCTACTGGATTTGTTTTCTTTAAGCAGCCCTGTTTCCTGGATAAGGAGTGTCTTGTTTATATCTTGTAATCTTGGAAAGTAACTAGCTGCCTGAAACATGAAGTCATGTTATCTCCCTCACATATTAAGAGGGTGTCGATTTTTATCATTGAATGATGCCTTTTGTCTAAGAGCCACAAACACTTCTAAGAGGGTACTGACTGTTTGAAAAATATCTCATATACCAACAACTTTCTGGCACTTCTTAGATTTGTGACAATACCTTATTAACTTGTCTATGATTACAAAGTAAGTCTCATGTAAAGGTTGGATGACACATCTCAGATGCTTTTAAAAACGTACTCACATAGCACAAAACAACATCACAGCAAGCATGTTTGACACTCTTTATAACAGGATAAAAACACCTGAACTTAAAGTATTTGACCTTTCTTTCGTAAGACACTTTACACTCCGTTTGAAATTGTGGATTTGATAGGATTTGATTTCATTTGATGAGAATCTCACCAATTCTTATTTTTGGAATTAAAATAAAATTTTATGAGTTAGATTTGATTTCTTTTCATAACTTAAATTTTGGGATTTTGATATCATTTGAAATCCAATAAAAAATAATAGAATTTGATAAAAATTTATTATTTCCTTAAGCCATCTAAGTAAGTGGACAAATTTATTTTCATATATCATATTTACCATATTTTCTATTTCCAGTTAATATAGTCAAATTTGATATTTCTCTTAAATCAAACCAATTCAATTCTTAAATTCAAAACATGTTTCAAACACAAAATTTTATTTATCAAACCAAGTTAAATAAAATAAAATCAATTCTTTATTCTAAAATCAAATCAATTTTAAGAGATAAATGTTTTCAAATAGAGTGTTAATGTTTTGTACTTGGATACCAAAAGTCAAACATGCAATACCAGTAGCAACCTACAGAAAGCAATTACCTAAGTCAGTTGTTCAGGCCTTGCATCCCACATTTACACAATTCTTACTCTAGAAATAAAGCAAAATATCATATTTCTTTCACCATGTGGACGTGTACATATGCATATAATTGAATTTGTGCCTATATATTTCTATATCCTCATTCCGCATATCCTATTTTTTAGGGTTGTCTTTAGTTGGTTTATGTGTTGTATCACCTTTGTCACTTCTGTGTGTGCACTACTTAAGTCTTTTACAAATATTTCAGTTATTTTAACTCCCAAGTTTTCTACACTGATTTGCTAAATCCTTCAATCGATATGTGGATCCTTGACTCCATTAGTAAATACTTTGTAGGCAAATTTATTGTGTGTTATGTCCCCGCATGTGGAGAGAAGGAGTATTACCTTGCCTGCGCTTGTGACGAGCTGTATGCCCCTCCCAGTGCTTATTTTGCCCTGTATGGTTTGACAGTTCAAGCATCATTCCTTGGAGGTAAATTGATTTAGCTTGTTCTGTTTCAGGTTTCAAATGCTTTTTGACAAACATCAAATGCCCACTCATCCTAGTCATTTCTTTGCAATTCTTGTGTGCATTCAACTACTTATAGATGCATTATTACTGAAATGTGGCACAAATTATAGGCTGATCTTAGCTTTATATTGTCATTATGCAGTATTACTAGCTTCTTGCTTATTTATGTGTAGTTAATGTGGCTTTCCTACTGCAAACCATATTTTACCATGTTAATTAGCTGCCCTATTTATTGTTTAATTTTCTTATCTGTGATAGCACTATCTTGATTCTTGAAATGCACATATATATGTTAAGTCACCAGTTTTCCCCAGAGTTAAAGAAGTTGGGAAATGGGTCCAACAATATATATCAAGTTCACTTACCCTTTATGTGCAACCCCGTCTTGTATGTGGAGTAGAGAGACAAACAAACTGCACTGAATATGTGTACCAACTGAATCAGAAGAGAGCGCACAAGAATAAATGAGAAACAAACGCAAGGATAAAACTTGAACAGGGGCCTCCTAAAACTGGAGCTCTGACACCTTATTAGTCACCAATTGTCCTAAAAGTTTAATTTGTGAAGAAATAAACTAACAATGTATAACACACTAATTTAACAATTTATAGTTGTAAGCAAATTTAATAGTTCCGACAAGGCCTTGTTTCTTGAGTTCCTTTCTATATTATTCTCATCTAATTTTCTCAATTATGACATCTTTCACAGGCGTAGTTAATAAGGGGACAAGTATAATTTTTCTCCTATCCCTAACTGGCATTTTGATCAGATGTTTGAAAACCATTTCATGAAAATATCATCTATCATCTGAAAGTTTTTAGTGTGCTGCTGTCTTTATGAAAGTGCACCTCAAATCTTAGATATATGCACCTCAAGTTGTCAGCTTTGGAAGTTAAGCTACAGATGTTAACCATGCAAGAGGTTTAAGGGTTGGTTGAAGATATTCTGCAGGAGGTAGCACCAAGGCTTCTATCTATTTGCAATATTTTGGCATCTCATGTAGGTTGGTGTAAAGAAGCCCAACAACACTTAAAAAGTAGTGGGCCTCAATCTTAAAACCTAGGTGTTAAGGTGAAGGAAGTCCATCTCATATATGGGAGAAATAACTTTTCTCATGGGGCGATGTAGGGCAACTTCTAACAATTTCCCTCACGCTGGCCTTCATGGACATAGGCACAACATGGACTGTAGTGAGGACCAACTGAAAACCCGCTCTGATAACATGTAAAGAAGCTTGACTACACATAAGAGAATGAGTCTGAAGCCTAAAACCTAGGTGTTAGGATGAGAAAAAGCCATCCTTTATATACGGGGAATAACTTTTCTAATGGGCCTATGTGGGACAACTTCTAACATCCTTCCTCATACTAGCCCGTATGAACATAGGCACAACATGGACTATAGTGAGGTTCAGTTGAAAACTTGCTCTGATACCGTGTAAAGAAGCCCAACAACACTTTAGAGTAGGGACCTCAACCTCAAAACTTAGGTGTTAAGGTGAGGAAAGTCATCTCTTATATGGGAGAAATAACTTTTCTCACGGGCCAATATGGGAAAACTTCTAACAGTTGGAATCACAAAGTGCATTTGGAATAATTATTGTGGTGAGTTAAGGATATGTGATATCCATATAACAAATTCACTCATTGATTTGACTTCTATATACGTGTCAAGCTCTGCCAGCTCCGGGTGCGTCCGTGCCTCTAGGCACGGGTGATCACTAGTTCTTGTAATGGTAGTACACTAGTTGTACATCTGTACTTTGAATTGCCTATGGTTTAGGTTTGTTTTTTACTCAGCCTTATGGTATCAAAAATTGTTTTGCAGGTGTTCTTGAGAATGTTGGAGTAGAACCACAAGTGCAAAGAATTGGGAAATACAAAAGTGCGGGGGATCAACTGGCCCGTAAGAATATGTCTGCAGAAAACTGTGAGATGCTGACTTTATTGCTTGATAATATCTATGAGAATTGGCTGGATAAAATATCTCTTACCACAGGTGCGTCGCTTGCGCTCTGGTGTGATCCTCAAGAGTTAAACTTAATTATGGGATTCCTGAATTCGCTTGTGCAGGAAAGAAAAGAGAAGATATTGAAAACTTCCTTAATGAAGGGGTTTACCAAGTAGAAAGGCTGAAAGAAGATGGCTGGATTACAAATATAAAATATGATGATGAGGTATATAAACCAGTTTCAATATTTTTACCAAGATAATGGAGCACAAAACTTGTCACAGAAATGCAAACAGTTCATATTATGTCACAGTTCACTTACGAACTTGATTAAAGTAATGATTAGTCCACAGTATTGTTTACACCTGGTGTCAAAAATCTGGATTTCCTTGCTAAAGTTCATAACTTAAATTGATTCCTATGCTGGCAAATTATAATGATGTTTGAAGAGTGAGACTTATCTCATCAAATTGTTAATTCCAAACACCCGCCCCTTGGGGGGGGGGGGATGGTGTGCTTTGGATCATATGGCTGTCGATTTTTTACTATTTTTGTTTGGCATGCATGAAGGAATTTCCAACCAAAACAGGCTTGATATAAATGGGTCGTAGGTAAAGTTTGTGCCAAGTGCAACTGTTTCTCCAAATGTGATATGATCTTGAATTGATGTCAATACAAGCCTTCTGCTCTATAAAGCGCAGATACTTTAAATTAGGTGCCACACTCGTATTAGATACTCGAGAGATACGGATACATTTAAGATACAGCCGGATATGTATCGTGGCGTGTCTTGATTTTTTTATTTTTTATTTTGCATAGGATACGACTAGGACACGGGAATGATACTTTTGAGGTACAGAGGGGGTCCAATGTAATATTTTGAACTTTATTTGGGAATAAAATTGAGATGATAAAATTTAATTGGGGGTCAAATTGTAAATAATTAAAATTTAATTTATTACAAATTTTGTTGTATTTGAGAAGCCATCAACAAGTGGAAAAAACCCTTGACAAATTTGAACCACTAGATGAAGTTGGAATTCTTGAGGTTGCCAACCTCTCACTTGATGAGTTTGAATTGGAATCTATCTTGTTTATAGATGATGGAGATGGAGATGGAGATGGAGATGGAGTGGTTAGTGAAGGAGGGACTGATGAGTTAATTGAAGTTGGATCCAACTAAAATTTTGGAAATGAAAAAACTTTTTTCATTTTGGGATGCATGAAATTGTATTTGATACTTCTTTATATTTGTGTTTTGTTTATAAATGATGTTTGGTAGTTTTGAGTATATGTTGATTTATGGATTGAATGGTATTTTCATACTATATAATTATTTATATAATGTTTGGTAGTATATAGATGCTATCTTCAAAAATATTTTAAATAAAATATATATTTTATTTTACTTTTTGCCGTATCTTCGCCGTGTCCGTGTCCTCATTTTTTGAAAATTGCCTTATCCCCGCATCCGTATCCGTTCCCGTATCTGTATCCGTGCTTCGTTGCTTCTGCTTCTCATTCCATGCTAATAAATATTCTGCTTCTCAGCAACAGTCCCAGCCCAAAATCTTCATGCTGCCAATATACATGTTTACATGCCAACATGTTTAATTTTTGAGCTTTTGAGAACCATTGTTGTTTGGTAAATGATCAGTTGTGTAATTACAGTCACCCGTTTTGATTAAAGTGTTGTCTAAAACCTAAAATAACCATTATGTCATAAGTTATATGATAAATTGTCAGATATCTTCTTCCTAATATGTAGCTTGTACAGGTTATTTCGAAACTGAAAAAGAGACTAGGACTTAAGATGGATAAAGATCTTCCAACAGTTGATTACAGGTAGTCTCTTCATTTCCTTCTGTCCTCGTGGATCATCCAGCATGCAGTCCTTTCATTTGCTGGAAATACTGTTGCCAAGAGATTGTCATTTTCTGTCTTTTAGAATCGCCACTGCAATTTTGTATTAATCAACACAGATTTAATTTTGTTGAATCATACATTTACGGTTAAATTCATTCCATTCCCATGTACAATTACCATTTTGCAATGCAGAAATGATCCTGATATGAAATGCATTTAACTTAAAATTTCTTCAATTATGATTTTTCAACAGTATGCAACTCAGTTCTCTAATAGGAAGTTTATATTACCGTATGATATCCAGTCTCCCAAAAATTCTCTCCCAACTATCTTATGGAAATGCAAAAACATGTTGACAGCAAATGCATTACCAACTTGCAAGGTTCATATGCAATCTTTCATCACTTGTGTATCCTGTTCTTTAGCTCAAAACTCAGAAAATTTGATTACTTTTAAGTCTCTCAAAGATTCTGCAAAGGATGTAAACTTGGTTTACAGTTTTCCATTTTTGTAATTGTATACTTATGCTAAAATTGCTCCCAAGGAGCAAAGTTTTTGTTTGTTTCTATTGAAATGGCCAAATGTTTCTGTTTTCTGAGGAACTGAAACGAACCACTCATGGAATAGAAACTCAATTGTTTTCACTAAAACACGCTTCAGTACAACATAATATACCAAAATAGTAAATTTTTTAAATGATTTATATTAAACTTCCAGATTTCAATTTAGACTTCCATACATTTCAATGCATTTTTAGATTTTAGTACTGCTTTTGATATGTTTTTGAAATATTTCTGAAATTTTTTCGAATATTTTTGTTGAAACAAGTGACCATAATGAAAATTTGATCGTTGTTTGTACCCATCTGTATAAATATTTAAAGGTTGTTTTTTGCAACTTTTTGATTTAACGTTGAGTCTTGTGCTTGCTACTTCTTTCCTTTCTTTTCCTTCCCTTTTTTGGTATCATTAATTGCCTTAGGCTTAGTTTGGGAAGAAAAAAAAATAAGCTTTTTTGTAGCTAGCTACTAGAAAACAAGCTTTTTTCTTTTTTTGTTTGGGAGGGGAAAAGCTAACCTTTAGTAGCTAGTTTTTTAGCTTTTTGTTCTTTTGGCATATTTGTCCTTCATGGTTTAAAAGGAGTTTAAAATGTAAAAAGGTAATTTTGGTCATTTTAAAAAAAGACGAAAAGCTAACTAGCTAGAAGCTGAAAATCTCTTTTGCTTCTCAAACGGAGCCTAAAACACAATGTCTTTTAACAATTGAATTTTCCTAGGTATACCCTGGAGTAATGTGTTTATCTTAACATTTGTGCTATAGTTAAATTTCTTTGTCCTGTTATTGAACTGAAAGAAGCTGGTTGGCATTGCAACATGCTGATTGGAGCTTATGAGAATCTCTTTCATTTTAACTACAGGAAATACTGTAGAGTTAGGAAATGGACTCTTGGTTTGTCTGGTGGAAAAGACCAAATTGCCATAATCAGAGCATCGGGAAGCATTAGTAGGGTACGGGGACCATTTAGTGCCCCTAGTTCGGGTATTATTGGTGAGCAATTTATTGAGAAGATCCGTAGTGTAAGAGGTAGGCTTTATCTACTTAATCCACATTAGCACGCACATAATTTTATTAAACTATATTAATTGAAATTACTTTAATGCAATTTCAATCTTGAAAATGACTTGTTCACATCTTTTTTTTTTAAAAAAAATAAATAAATAATCCAATTGGCGTGCTGTATGTATAAATCTTACCATAATTGATACCCTTTGTTAATGGCATATAAATTGTAGGTAAAATTGCTCTTGAGATTATTTAATTGCGTACCGCATTGTGTAATTGCCACCGAGGTTTTTCGTATGATACATCTTCAAAGCATCGATGCCCAGTGTATCATCATCCGAGATAAGAATATTATCAATATAAACAATCAGAACAATAATGCCAGTGTGCATTGGCGGACTCAGGAATTTAGGTTAGCATAGGCCTAAATCACAAGTAAAATTTTAAATTCCAAACAAATGCATAAAATATGATAAAACATAAAATACTATATATTGATATTAAATATCTCTTGCACAAAATAATCTTCAAATTAACAAAACAAGATACAACATTCCCTTTCGCTCTTTCATCTTCTAAAAACGTTATAAATTTTTTTTTAATAAAAATGAAATGATTATTTTTATTCTTTTATTTGATTATCAACTTAATTAATGCTAAAATAAAATAATATTCATTTAAACTTACTTAAAATAAAACTAAATAAAAAAATTTTGAAAATTGAGTGTAATATAGATAGAAATGATAATATTTGACACAACTTGAGTAGAACATTAACCTATATAACGAGTTACTGAGAGAAAAATTCAAATATGATACAATATAAATACGTGAACCTAAAATTGACCTAATTTAATACAATTTGATCTAATTATAAAATAAATTAATTATTAAATATACTCATTAAATTTAAAAATATTTGAGTATTTACAGGCAAACATGAATCACCACTCCTAGAGTATAGGTACAGGTGGAAGTCATGATAGTTGTGATACGGTGTTTGGAGTTGTAAAAATTTATAAAGATTTGTAGAATTTTTTATCTCGTAATTTGTGCAGTTAAAGTAAAAAATTAAATTTTGTAAAAATTTGTAGAATGTTATTGAGTTTTATTTTTTATTTTTAGCACCAAACGCAGCCCAATATAATTTTTTTTTTCAGTGTAGGCGGTGGCCAACACTCGACACAGCATGGGTCTGCCACTACTAGTGTGTGGTGAAAAAATGTTGAATCATCGTAATTGCATTGGGTAAAGCCTTAACCAAGAATAATACAACTGAAGTGATCAAACTATGGATGAGGAGATTGTTTCAAACCATCAAATGAGTGTCGTAAGCAGTACACAAGATGCTCAATACCAGGGACCAGAGATAGCATAGCAAGGGGGTTGATCCATTTAGACCTCTTCCTTTACAGTGTAAAAATCCATTCTTAATGTCAAGTTGATGTAGAGGCCAAGAGCGATTATTCTCAACTGCAAGAGGAATCTGAATAGAGTCAAGACAAGAGAAGTTCATTAAATAATCAACGCTATAGGTCTTAGTGTACCCTTTAGTAACCAACTAAGCCTTGAGACACTTGATAGAGCCATCAAGAAGGTACTTAACTGTATACACTTATTTGCAACCTATA
>JAVXUM010000017.1:32652355-32668329 GCA_035590655.1 Pouteria glomerata | reverse complement strand
GCCTTAATGACATGATATTTTGTCTAGTTAATTAATGTAGACTAATTAATTTGAGTGTGTGGGTGTGCACACAAACTGACATGATCTTTTGTCTAGTTGCTGAGAGTCGATGTGTCATCTTTTATATGATGTTCATACAGTAACTGTGACATTTAATTAACTCAACAAAGTCTTTAGTTTCAAATTTATTGTGGTCAGTTATATGAATCCTTTTCCTTCATACATTTTTGTTATGAGTTATGTTTTACGAGAATTATAAGAAATTAGGTCTTTCCTCACCATTTCAATTCATATAATCTTAGATCTACTTTTTTGTCTTGTTTACCCAATATACTTGGATCGACTTGCTCTTTCTTATTGGTGCATCTCTAAGTCTACGTTGGACATGATCAAACTATTTGTAAACAACCTTCTCTCCACTTCTCTTATATTAGTGCCACCTCAACTTTATTTCGAATATATTCAGTACTTATCTTATCTTTTCTTGTAGTACTACACATTTATCTTGGCATCCTCATTTTTTAATGAATATCTTAGTATCGTCATTTCCGCTACACATCCTATGAAGTGTTACTTGTTAATGGCTCAACACTCTGTACTAGCATATTTGGTCTTATAACCATGTTATGATCATTGACATTCAATCTTGTTACTAAATCATAGCCGAAACCGGATGCCTAGTTCATGACTATTCACTGGCATTACTTTTTCCTTGCAGGTGTATCTTTGTTCTGGAAACTCGACAGTAGCGCCTGCCGATCCATATTTAGAAGTTCAATGTACCCATTGTGATAGTGCAAGAGATGAAAGTCTTCTATTACTTTGTGATCTTTGTGACTCTGCTGCTCATACTTACTGTGTTGGTCTTGGTACTACTGTCCCTGAGGGTGATTGGTTTTGTCAAGACTGTATTCTTTCTAAAGCTGAGCATGACAAAAATGAACCAGATACAGATTGTGACAATCAAATGAGTTCCAGAAGCTTCCATAAAAGACCGCTGGATGCAGCACATGTTTCTATACTTGACATTGTACAAGAAACCAGATTCAGAGAAGTTGAGAGACCTGCAACAGTATCGCCGCATCCAAATCAGTTGTCTTCTCCTATTGTCCCTGAGAGGAGAACGAGTCTTGCAGGTAGCATAACGGAGCAGGGTTCAGAAGCTAATCCAAGCATTGAACCAAAAGGAATTGAGTTGAGTGCAAGAACATTGCGGCGTTGCCGCAATGTGCATGGTTGTATACGAACTTTACGTGAAAATTGGAATGCCTTCCGAAGTGGATCTTTAAGTTTTTCTTCTAGCTTAGTTAGTTCTGGTGGCAATACAAATCAGAAACTTAACAGTGGTGCCATTGTCTGTGACAGATCAGTTGAACCACGTTCTACACCTTCCTCAAGTCAGCATTTGGCCAGTCAGATGGCTTCTTCCTGTGATAAAATACCTAATAGAAGTTCATATGATGTAGACAAAGCTTGGAAAATGATGGATGCAGCAAAGTCAATGAAACAGGCTCATGAAAGAACCAGTATCACTCATCATGCCTCAAAGCATCCTTCAAGCAAAGAAAATACCCCATGTGAAAGGGCTAAATCAAGTTCAAGCCTCATGGCATCAAGTAGCAAAGCACCAGGGATTAAGGATCTTGTGAACGCTGGCCCACAAAAACGTCGTTGGTGTGATGCTCTTGTAGAAGGAAACGATAGGCGTATGTCTCAGATAATTAATAATCCAAAGCTTGACGTCATTAGTTCGAAGAGGATTCTAAAATTCGGTGAGGGTTCCCCTAGTGCTCGATCAAGAGGAGACAATGGGCTTCCTCCTTCTAGGAAGGTCCAGGCTTCAGTTCAAGTCAATCTTTATCATAGAAATGGTGAGAAACTATCAGAATAGACTTTACCTGCTATATCATCAAATGTTTTTATGAGCATAACAGATCTGCTTCCTTGATTTCTCCAGTTGAGTCAGCAACTGCAGTTTCAAACACATCTTGTGCCAAAGTGGACACCTCTCACTCCAAGATGGGACTTGCCAATGGAAAAGATTCATTTGGAAATAATTGTGTAGCAAACAAGCCTAGCATAGATGATGCCAAGAGTGAGATTAAATCTCTTGTCAAGCTCAATTTAAAAATTCTGACTCGGGATAGAAAGTTAGGTATGGCTGTTTTGCTTGAGCTTTGGTCTTCCATATGTGTGTGTGTGGACATATTTTAATTGCTTCCTTTGCTCTTGGATTTTGGGTTAAAAGTTATAGGCAAGGGGTTGCTTAGCGTTGTCTTTTTTTGGTACCCCACCCCCACCCCCACCAAAAAAAAAAAAAAAAAAGGAAAAAAAGAAGGCTGTTGTGGCCTCATTATCAGGACTCCCTGAGGGGCTGTTTCTTGTGGTCGATGCAGTTCTTATTTTGTACAACCATCATGTTTTAGGATTTAGCTTATCAAGCATGCCTTCTATATAGGTCCTTGCGAACTCAATTAAAGGTCCCATCCCCAAGAGGAACGAAAATAATGGATGGGATGATATTTGTTACATCATTGAAAGGAAAAGATTACACAGTTGTCAAGAAAACCATCAGCTGGGTAATATTCTACATAGTCTGGTAGTTATGACATTGTCTATTTTGATGCGATATCTTCCTGGGAAAAAAGAAAAAAATGGAAATTACATCCGATTTGGTGTTTTATTTCCCCTTTACTAGTGGAATGGCTTCATTTGGGACGTGGCTTTGGTAGTTATGAAGTTAGACCTTATCAGCTCCTTTTTTACTCTCTATTTTTTTTTTTAATTATTTTTTCCTTGATGAGTCAAATGATGTCAATTTATTTTATTAATGCAGGAGTTGATGCATTCAAGGCAATTGCAAGGCTTGCAACTCATTCCATATTGGCTGCATGTGGCTTCGAGCGCCCAAGACCGGGTGTCCATTCCTTTCCTAGCTCAGCATGCTGCCATTCTAACGGAGGTCGACAATGCCAAATGTCTACTTTAATGCCTGGTTCTTGCAGAGTATGTTTTTTAGTCTTTGTGAAGGATGTTGTTAATGCCATCATGATTGAAAAAATAGGTTGTGCCTAAATATTTGTATGTCAGATTGAGAGGGGTTTCAAGGGGATTGATTGTATTCAAGCCAAATTTCCTTCCGGCCTTCCCTTGTAGGATGGAAGTTCGTTTCTTATTTATTTGTTTTTTAATTTGGTTAATAAATATGATTTGAAAATTACTTTATTTTAATTTTTAATTCACATTTTTTTAGGAAAAATTCTAAACACGGATTTTTAAACTGAAAAATTCTATTTGAATAAATTAAAATTTTTAAATTTTAAATACATAAATTTTATTGCACCTAAATTATATCTAGTGTAGAAATCAATTTCATACAAAATCTGCTTGTACTTTGAAATAAAAATTTGTGCATTTAAAATTTTAAAATTTTAGTTCCTAATTTCAAATTTAAATCTCTTTGAATTTTTTTCTATAATCTATTGCATTTCATTAATAAAAAATAAAATAAAATTACATGATTTAATTATTCATGATTCATATATGTGTACTCATGTAATAAAATACTTTCGTTTTGGAGGTCAGTGAAAACAATAAAATAATAAGACAAAATTTTTTGTGGAGAGATAGATAGAGAGAGAGAAAGAGAGAACAAATGAATAAACAAATGACTGTTGACAGAAGCATAGGCTTCTAGCAATCAAGCAACAATGTGCAGAAGTATAAAACCCAAAAACAAATTTGGACTGCATAAGCATAAAACCGCCATTTGAAATGGCGGTTTTTCATTTCTTATAACTCATACTCGCCTTTTTAAAAAGCGATTATTGGTGTGAAAAAATTTTAAAACCGCCGTATGAGATGGCGATTTCTCATTAACCGTATTTTTGTAATTAGTTTCTAATCAGCAGCCTTCTCCGAAATATTTGTTAAACTCGCTGTTGATGATGATTCTTCGTGCACTCTGGTCTGGCGGCTATGACCCAAGAACCACCAAGCTAAACCCGAATTTGATTGGACCTGTCCGCCGGGAAACGCCGGTGTGGTGCCTGCCAAAGGCGCTCCGATGATAAAGTCAGGTAATGAGGGCCCAAGAATTAGAATTGACAAGAGCAATGGCGTAAGAGTCAGATTCTGTACCTTTCATCGTGATAGACCCTGTTTTTTTATGCACCGGTGAGGATTAGCATTAGCGAAGATACTCGCCAAATTCTCCAGCGTTTTTTTTATACATAATCAGATTCATCTCTATCGTATCTTGACGGTTTTGGAAATTTTATTCAATCGGATATGTTCCCTTCCATATTTGAAGCGTAAATCTCGGACTGATCAAATCCACAAGATCTCTGAATCTTGGTCTGAGCTTGAACTTCGCCCTAGGCCGAGCTCAGACTTCCCCAGCTAGAGTTCGGACATTAAGCCTGGTCGTCGTGACCCGAGCTCGGACGCTGGGCTTAGACTCCACCGAGCTCGGATACATGGCTCGCGCTTGGGCTTCATACTACGGACTCAAACCTCCCGGGCCGAAGCCCTGGAACTGCTCGAATGCGAGCTCGGAGCTCAGAACACGCTACTATAGCCCGGGAACAACCGACCTGCTACGTGTCCCAAGGGTATTTTGGATATTTCACCATAGATCGAGAAACCTCCACCACCAGTTGCCCCCGAGCCATCAGCTCTGCTTGCAAGGGTGAGGGCTCAAACAGTTGCAACCGTTTCTTGATTTGCGTGCGCATTCATTGCCGCGCAGGCACCATGATTACCCAGCGAGTGACGCCGTGCCGATTGGCATTCTGGGCGTGCTTCTATTGGTGACCTTTGTTGCATGCGTGACTTTCCAATATACCACGGTCGATGATTGCCGCGTGTTTAAATCTGGTCCGTTCATTTTGAAAATATATATATTTTAAAAGTCATTCTTCCCTGTTCCGTCGTTCCCACATCATCCCCGCCTTCGTTTGCTTTCTGCAACTGAGCTAGAACCCCATTGCCGTTCTTCGAAGCTTTCTCTCAAGCTTTTTTGGTACGCTTTCTTTATTCTTATGCAACATTTTTTTGACCGCTGTTGGTGGCTTTTTAAGAGAGAGCATAGGATTCCCCCTACTCACGATTTCATTCCAGACGAATTTGTCTGGTCCATAGGCATCTTTCTAGTCCACGAACACCTCTACTTTTCATCCTCTCAACCTAGCAATTCGCCTCCAATGGCTTCACGCTGGAAACTCATTGTATCGGAGAGTGACGAGTCACCCTCTAGAGCAGACAGCCTGGATCCGCCATGGATTTGGCCTCTGGCGGCCCCTTCCTTTCTACTGAAAGCCGTGGTCCTGAGTTTTGGGATCCCGCCGAGCTGGACTGTACCAGTATTTTTTCAGTTCTCGATGAACGGAGGGTAAGAAGGCTACTGAAGACCTACCAACCCCCCAGGAATTTATCATTCCGGTGGCCGGCCTCTGATGATACCGCCTGCTCGCCAACAATGGAGGGTGTGGTGACAGTCTACAAAGCCGCGCTCTCCAGTGGTCTTCGATTCCCCTTGGCCCGCCCCATTAGGGAGGTACTCACCCGCCTCAATCTCAACCCGGCCCAGCTTACGCCCAACGGCTGGAAGATCCTCGCCGGTACTGCCGTTATTTGGAGGTCTTCCACTGGTGAGCATATGACCGCAGACGAGTTCTTATACTGCTACAGGGTCGTTGAGGCGGGTCGGGGGTGGTACTACTTCTCTGCCCGGACCAAAGATCTCAATCTGATCGTCGGCTATCCCTCCTCTATCAAAAATTGGAAGGACCATTTCTTCTTTTTGTTTGGCGAGGGATGGGAATTCCACCCATGGGAGACCTTAGAGGACAGGCAGATCCGATGCCCTCTATGCTGGGGGCGTCCGTCCGACGCTGGTAAGGAAGCCTACACCCTTCCCCTCTTACCTTATAACTCCCTTAGTGCCGAGCTTACCTTTTCCTCTTTTTCCAGTTAAAGCCCGTCCTCGGCTGACTAAGGATCAGCTCGGGCATGTGAAGCTCGCCAAAGACTCTTCCATACACCTCTACTCCCTTCTGCTGACACACGAGAGTCTGGCCGAGCACATGCTCGGTCCAGAACCTACCTTGGAGGCACTTGCACTCGAACGTGAGAGGAGTGAGTTATCTATTTCCATATTTGCTCCTCTTTGTTTTAGGCTAATGTTGTGTTTCAATGCAGATTCTAACGTGGCCCAGGCTAGCTTTTCTCCCGGAGCAATGAAGTTTAATAAAGAAGCTTTTATGAGTTCCGGGCGGACTTCATCCAGCTCTGGGCCTCGACAGAGCAAAAAACAAAGGTTAGCTGACACCAGTACCTTCAAGGATTGGGTACCAGGTCAAACCAGTGCGGATCAGACGCCTATTTCATCTTTGATCCGCCCTCCCACCACCACAGGGACCTCGGAGGTCACTCCACCGGCCTCCCAGGTCTTCATTGGGGAAGGAGTTCCAGCCCCTTCCGCACCGAGCCCCGGCCCGAACGTTATAGACAACCGATGGCTAGCAGTGAAGAGGATGCAAGGGGTTCTGACCCCTGCTAATTTCAGAAGAGTGGAGGACCTCCCCCACAACGAACTTTCAAGTGGCCTGGGCCACAAGCTAGCTGAGGTAAGGTTTTGGTGCGCTTGCATTTACTTTCCAGTATTTATGATCATTTTACTTCCCAATACCTCTGATCCTTTTTCTTTTCAGGTGATGCTATACTCGACCGAGCTTGGAACCCGGCTATTGCTGAAGAGCCAAACCCTGGACGTGGAGCATGATAACAACGCCCTCTTGCGGAAGGAGGCGGATGAGCTGAGGGCCAAGATCGAGACCTTGGAAGCCAGGCTCAAACTCCGCGAGGCCGACCTTACCCAGGCTACCCAGGCTCGTGATGCCGCTCTTGCAGCCGAGCAGAAAGCCATATCTTCGTGTGCTGCTGAGATCGGTCTAAAATAGCAGGCCATGGAACAGTTGGCCGAGCTCCGGGGTCGCCTAGAAGCTGAGAAGGAGAAGGCCATTGAGACCTTCCAGGAAAGCATGGAGGTGCAAGTATGGCTCTCCGAAACCTATGAGTACGGTTTCAATGAGGCCAAGAAGGGGGTCCTTGCTAAATATCCTGATCTGGACCTTGCTTCCGTTATCGCCTTCAAGGAGACCGATACTGAGAAAAAGCTTGCTCAATGCATGGAGCAAAGAGAAGATGGAGCTCGGCGGGAGCGTGGAGAGGACGGAGCTCAGCTTTAGTCAACCTGATCCCTAATCCTGCTCACCCACCCTTCTTTTTTTTTTTTTTTTTTTTTTTTTTTTTTTTCGAGCCTCCATGTAAACATTTTGATTCATTAATTACAGCCTATTTTTGCAACATTCTTGATTGTTATACGTACGCTTTTGCCTTTGAATTCATGCTTTGGATGGTTCCGAGTTGACTTGGCCTAATTGTTGTTTGAATTGATTTGGTCCAGGCATACTGGCCATATAATGCCCTTGACGCTCTTAATTGATACTGATATCTTAGATTGGGGTTAATACCTCGGACATTAGACAGCTTTTAGCTGATGCCAATATCTCTGACCAGTATAGGTACCTTGGTCTTATCGTGCACTTGGCACTTTGAGTTAATACTCGTTCCATAGATCGGAGTAGATATCCCGGCCATGCCTGGCCATTAGAGCTTAAAACAGATGTTGATCTTCGAGTTCGGTCTTGGTGCCTCGGCCGGATCAGGTCCTTAGCGATTTAAGCCGACATCGATCTCATAGATCGGAATAGGTACCTCGGCCGCATCGGGCCTATTGATCTTCAGCTGATGCCGGTCTCTCAGATCGGGATGGGTGGCTTGGTCCCCATCAGACCGTTGCGCCTTTCACTTGTAAATACCGATCTCTCAGATCGAGATGGGTGGCTTGGCCCCCATCAGACCCTTACGCCTTTCATTTCTAAATACCGATCTCTCAGATCGGGATGGGTGGCTTGGCCCCCATCAGACCCTTACGCCTTTCACTTGTAAATACCGATCTCTCAGATCGGGATGGGTGGCTTGGCCCCCATCAGACCCTTACGCCTTTCATTTGTAAATACCGATCTCTCAGATCGGGATGGGTGGCTTAGCCCCCATCAGACCCTTACGACTTTCACTTGTAAATACCGATCTCTCAAGTGCCTCCAAGGGATGCCGATTATTGAGACTGACTCAGGTGCCTCGGCTGCGTGGACCGTTATGGCACGGATTGCCTCAGGTGTATCGAACATGTCCAGGGTTTACAATCACAATTGTTCAACGGTTGACAAATTTTTCGATAAGAATTTCATTAGTAATAAACTATGAAAAATGTTCGTATTCCCCCGTCACACCAAGTGATAACAATCACAATTAACCTAGGCATGGTAAAACTTCAAATGGTTCTCGTGCCACGGATGGGGCAAACTTTTCTCTTCAGCGTCTTTTAGCCAGTAAGTTCCCCTTCTAGTGAATGAGGTGACGACGTACGGCCCTTCCCAATTGGGTCCAAGCTTCCCTTCGCGTAGGTCTCTTGTTGATTGATTGACTTTCTTGAGAACTAGATCCCCAACCCTCAGACGTCGTGGTCGGACCCTTTTGTCGTAGTACTGCTTGGTCCTCTGCTGGTATGCTGCTAACCTCACGGCTGCGCCCAATCTCTTTTCTTCCAACAGATCGATCTCCTCTGCCATTGTCCCATCATTTGCAGTTTGATCATAGAGTTCAACCCTTGGGCTCGGAATACCGATCTCTACTGGTATGACAGCTTCCGTGCCGAAGGCTAAGGAGAAAGGGGTATGTCCCGTGGGAGTCTGTTCTGTGGTTCTGTATGCCCATAGCACATTAGGCAGTTCATCGGCCCATAACCCCTTTGCTTTTTCCAGCTTGGTTTTGATGACTTTGAGGAGCGCCTTGTTGGCTGCTTCTACCTGTCCGTTGGCCTGAGGGTGTTCCGGAGAGGAATAATGATGACTGATGCGGAGCTGATCACAGAGCTCGTTGAACTGCCTACCTTCGAACTGCCTTCCGTTATCCGTCACCACTACCCTCGGGATGCCAAATCTGCATATAATCCCTTGCCAAAAGAACTTCTTCATGTTCTGCTCAGTGATATTTGGTAGGGCCTCGGCCTCGACCCACTTGGTGAAATAGTCGATTGCTACGATGGCGAACCTTCTCTGCCCTTTCCCCGGTGGGAGTGGTCCCACTATATCAATACCCCACTGTGAAAAAGGCCATGGAGCCTGGATAGGTGATAACTCCTGAGTAGGCAACCTCGGGATATCAGCGAATCTCTGGCACTTATCACACCTTCTTACCAGATCCCGAGCATCCTTCTCCATGGTCGGCCAGTAGTACCCAGCTCGGAGAGCTTTCCTAGCCAGCAACCTCTATCCAGAGTGATTTCCACAGACACCTTCGTGAATCTCTCTCAGGACGTAATCGGCCTCCTCTTCGCCGGCGCATCTTAAGAGGGGCATGGTGGTACCTCTCCTATAAAGTACCCCGTCGATGATGGTATACTTCATAGCCCGGTACTTGATCCTCCTCTGTTCGTTTACTTCTGTAGGCAGATCACCCTTGGACAAGTAATCCACGATGGGCCGAGCCCAGGCCGCTTCTGCCCCGACCTGCAGCACCTCGGCCGACCTGGTACTCAGTGCGTCTAGCGTTTCCATGGGTACTTGAGGGTCTTCTTCCCTGGACGAGGCAATTCTTGCCAACCTATCCGCCTCTTTGTTTTCCTCTCTAGGCACCCTTTCCAACATAACGCTCAAGAA
Organism: Pouteria glomerata; assembly: GCA_035590655.1. NCBI lineage: Eukaryota > Viridiplantae > Streptophyta > Magnoliopsida > Ericales > Sapotaceae > Pouteria > Pouteria glomerata. The sequence goes on along the minus strand of JAVXUM010000017.1, from coordinate 32,658,544 downwards.
CTTCCTGATCAGACTTCTGACCAACTCGCGATACTCAGCCATCCTGTCTTCCCGAGCTTCATACTCTCCTTCAACCTGCTCAATGACCAGCTGGGAGTCACTTCGCACCACGACGTGGTCGGCTCCCATCCTTTGAGCCAATTGTAACCCCGCGATTACAGCTTCATACTCTGCCTCATTGTTGGAAGCTGGAAATTTGAACTTGAGTGAATATTCCACCTTAATCCCTTCCGGAGACAATAGGACGATGCCAACTTCACTTGCTTCCTTTGTAGACGACCCGTCCACGTTCAGGATCCAAGTCTGTAGTGCATCCCCCTCCTCGGGTGGCCTCCCTGCTGTGAATTCAGCTATGAAATCGGCTACCGCCTGACCCTTTATAGATACCCGGGGTCTATATTCTATGTCAAACTGGCTCAACTCAATTGACCACTTGACTAACCTCCCTGACGTCTCGGGCATATGGAGGACGGTCTTCAACGGCTGATCCGTTAGTACTACTACAGTGTGAGCTTGAAAGTATGGTCTCAGGCGCCGAGCCGCATTTACCAGGGCGAAGGCCAACAGCTCCATCTTCGGGTACCTGTCTTCAGCCCCTTGCAACGCTCGGCTGGTGTAGTACACAGGCTTCTGCACGTCTTCCTCTTCTTTGACCAAAGCTGAACTGATAGCCGTCGGGGATACCGTCAGGTATATGTACAGTACCTCCCCTGGGGTGGTTCGGCTAAGCAAGGGAACCACCCCCAAGTACTGTTTAAGTTGCTGGAATGCCTCCTCGCACTCCTCAGTCCACTCAAACGCCTTCCGTAAGGTTCTGAAGAAAGGGAGGCACTTGTCAGTTGACCGGGATATAAATCTGTTGAGGGCTGCCACACGCCCTGCCAGTCTTTGCACCTCCTTAGTGGACCTCGGCGAATGCATCTCCAGGATAGCTCTAACTTTCTCCGGGTTGGCCTTGATACCCCGACTGGGAAACACCGGTGTGGTGCCTGCCAAAGGCGCTCCGATGATAAAGTCAGGTAACGAGGGCCCAAGAATTGGAATTGACAAGAGTAATGGCGTAAGAGTCAGATTCCGTACCTTTCATCGTGATAGGCCCTACTTTTTTATGCACCGGTGAGGATTAGCATTAGCGAAGATACTCGCCAGATTCTCCGACGTTTTTTTTATACATAATCAGATTCATCTCTATCGTATTTTGACGGTTTTGGAAATTTTATTTAATCGGATATGTTCCCTTCCATATTTGAAGCGTAAATCTCGGACTGATCAAATTCACAAGATCTCTGAATCTTGGTCTGAGGTTGAACTTCGCCCTAGGTCGAGCTCAGACTTCCCCAGCTAGAGTTCGGACATTAAGCCTGGTCGTCGTGACCCAAGCTCGGACGCTGGGCTCAGACTCCACCGAGCTCGGATACATGGCTCGCGCTTGGGCTTCATATTACGGACTCAAACCTCCCGGGCCGAAGCCCTGGAACTGCTCGAATGCGAGCTCGGAGCTCAGAACAAGCTACTATAGCCCGGGAACAACCGACCTGCTACGTGTCCCAAGGGTATTTTGGATATTTCACCATAGATCGAGAAACCTCCACCACCACTCGCTGTAAAACCAAGAAAAAGTCAAAACACCTCTCGTTTTACTATAATTTGTGGAGCTTCAAAGTTTCCTAAATAAAAAGTTAATATTTTTTAAAATATTTTCTTGATAAAATTTAAAACTTCGAAAAGAGGTTCAAAAGTCAATGATTACCTTTAAAAAAAAAGGTCAATGATTGTTTTGCCATTTAATTCCTTTGGTGCTCCATTTGAAAATTGGCGGAAAATTTTAAAATTCAAAGCAAACTATATGGCGTACCTTCACCGAGAATGATGTAAGAGCAAGAATTTTAGACGCCGTTTAATAGAGTTGTTATTTTTTTATTTATATTTATTTATTTTTTTGATTTCTTAAATGAATTGAAATTGTGTTTAAAAATATAATTTTATTTACAATGATTAATTTTTTATTTTCAAAAAATATTTAATTTTAATAGTTATTTAAAATTAATTGAATTTAATAAAATATATTTCATATTAATTTAAATTAATTTAATTAATTAGATTAATTAAATTAATCAATTAAATTATTTATTAAAATAATAAAATAAAATAAATTTTTATAAATTAAATTAATTAAATTATAAATAAATTAATTTAATTATTATAGTTATTGAATAATAATTAATTATTAAATTAATATAAATTGATTATAAAATTAAATTAAATTAAGTATTAACTTTAATTTAATTAATTATTATATTTATTTCAAATAAGTTAATAATAATGAATTCTTAAATTCAATTAAAATTTTAATCATATTAATTTAATTAATTATTAAATTAAATTAAATTTATGTATTTATTTTTATTTTTATTAAAAATAATTAAATAATATATATTACATATTAATTTATATTATTAATTAAATTTAGTTATATTATTTATTAAAATACTTTATTTTAATAAAATATTTGAGTAAAATAATTTGTTTTAACATGATTTAACAAAAATAAATAAATTTTAAAATTAATAAAAATATTTACAACAGAAAAAAAGAGTGGAAATAGTTTTTTTATTTATATTTTTCTGTTTAAACTTTCTTTTTTTGGAAACAAAAAATATAAATAAATTTAACAAATATGTTTTTGTTACAAATTTATAAAATTTTAAAAATATAAACAAAAAATAAAAATATTACCAAATGTAACATTAATAATAAACTATGAATGGATCTTAGCAATAAACTATGAATGTGTTGCACTCTGGGTGACTTTTGGGTATAAAATTTTAAAAATATAAACAAAAAATAAAAAATAAAAATATTACCAAATGTAACATTAATAATAAACTATGAGTGGATCTTAGCAATAAATTATGAATTTGTTGCACTCTGGGTGACTTTTGGGTGTACAGAGGTTTAGATATTAGGGATATTTGGTTAGTTAAAATTAATTAAAAAGTATTATAAAGATATAAAAAATTAATATAAAAATAATATATGATAAAATTTAATTAAAAAAATATAAAAAATATTAATAAAAATTTATAAATTTTGATTAATTTTAACTAATATATAATGAGTGTTTTCTTCTCTTCATTGGAATATATCCTCGATCGTTTTGGCGCTTGGACACGTGTCCCTTTTATTGAGGTTGCTTCTTTTCTCTGATTTCTCTATTTGTTAGTCACTTATGAGGTGTTTAGTGTGATGAAAAGTAAGATAAAATGAGATAATTTGTGGATTCGTAATACGTGCAGTGAGATAAAATTTAAAAATTTTCAGAGTTTTTCTTTACCCCAAACACCCCCAATCAATTAGTTATAAGAATATTAAGAACTAGATAAAAAAATAATACAATCCTTAAGATACCTACATGATCGATCTGCCAAACAAAAAGTTATGCTTATTGTGGGATCCGATCACCACGTAATCAAGCGAAACTAGGCTGCACAATGGAGAGCTGGATCAGATTTAGATTGAGAGGGTGTTTTTGAGGAAAAAAGTTTTGGTAGTTTTTTGTTAAAAATTGTTAGTGATAATTTTTAGTGTGTTTGGTAAAAAAATTGTAATTTTTGGCGTACTTTTTAGGTGTTTGGTGAAATTGTTACTGTAGTAGAACAAAAAAGTGATAACTTTTAGATGTTTGGTAAGGTTTTTTTACTGTAACAAAGTAAAAAAGTATAAAAAAGTGAGACTCGCTGTCATATTAAATTACTGTACTAGAGCAGAAAAGTGATAAAAATTAATAATTTATCAAATGTAAAATTACTAACAGTGATAACTTTTAGTATTTTTTTTACTAAAAATTAACCAACTAAACGCAATCTAATTTTGTTGCGCGTCAGGTGGGTAAAACGCTTTAGATTTAATAAACCCATTTCAGTTTTTCCTTTTTATTTTTTTTGGTTTTAAATTGGTTTCTTGCATCAACACTTGTCTTTTTTGGCCTTTGTTGAACCTTTCGATCAGGTGGCGCAGAACCTTTGTTGTTGAAGTTTTCACACGTAGTCCTAATTAAGGTCTTTTCCTTAAATTTTCGATTTTAGCTTCAATTTTTAGTATGTGTTAATTGTTGGTTCGGTTAACCTATCAAATTTTATTATTAATATAAATTATATAAATGTATTTAATATATTATATAATAGTTATATATTAAATATATACTGTATAATTTATAATTATATAACCCACGTCCCCCATCATGCAGCTTTATATATAGCTATCACATCAGCTTTTTTTTCCATTTAGCAGTGATGTGGCTAATGGACCTCATGAAATCATTAGCCTGATTTTGTTTGGAGTTCAGTTCTGTGGGGCAGTTAAGATCAAAGCAATGCTGCTTTGGGTCCGTTAGGGTCGGGGTCCTACAAGCACATTTCAGTTATACCCACGATTTTTGTGTCTACGTGGTACGATCTTAATAGACTAGAGCACATCCTTTATAAGCACCAAATTATTTTCCGCTAAATAGCTTCAGATTACAGGGTTGCTTTGCAAAAGATGCCCCGACCATGTTCAGATGCAATTGGTTTGTGTCACTCTAGGTTATTTGACAAGTTCTGAGATCCAACCCTTTTACTTTTGCTGCTTACCCTTTTTAATCCAATGTAATTGCCTGCTGATTTGTAAACAAATGATATCAGGGCACTAGTAATAAACAATGTTTTTGACGATTAGGATGCTTTTTTAGCAATCATGAAGCACCATGGTTTCGTTTGTTTCTCTAATTAAAATTTGAAATTGGAATGTATATCTGTAAGTTGCACTAATTTCGTATTTGATTAGTAAAGTGATAGGGAATTATTAATATTACGAGACTGCTTATACCTCATACTATGTGAAGTGTGATATTACTTATACCCCACCTCCGAATTTATTTTTTACCAAAATCTAAAAGTTTAAAATTATTTTCTGTTACACTACGTGTCAAATCATATCTTTTATCCTACTTTATATCTTTCCAACCAAATCCATCGCCCAACATTCTAGATGTTGTGGATGTAACTTTCGATCACATTTTCGCCATTTTCGATCATCACATAGTGAGTCTGGCACCCTTCTAGAGTCTTTTTTTTTTTTTTTTTTGAATTGGTTCATGTCCATTCACATCAAGATGAAATTCCTTCTATTTTGCTAATTTTAATGAAAATTCTTCAATGATTCATGCTACGGTCAAAGAGATAGTCTCTATATTAGTTTAATTAGTATTTGGAATTAATCTCCAAATTGCTTTCGTTATTTCAACGAATTTGCGAGTGGATTTGGCTCTCAAAAAACTATTCAATTAGTTTCTGAAACATCAGCTTTGTCTCTCCCATTTTTTTAGCGGTTTCGGTGACTTCGACAACCCTTGCTCATGCAACTAATCCAACTTCCAATGCCAACCGTTTGTTAGCCTAATAGTTCCTCAACTGGCATTCTCTTTCCCTTAAACCCAGTCTTATGAAAAAATGATGATTTTACCCTCAGTTTGATGACTACAATTAATAGGCAGTAGAGAGAAGAACTACATCGCCACTTGACTGGAAATGCGTGGATTTGACTGTTATAGTTAAAACAAGTTAGACCAAAGGTAAATTATAGGAGTAATTTTTGTGCTTTATCCTATATATACTACTTTTACTCTCAAAGTTCCTTTTTCATGTATGTTGAACATGATTATTCCAACCTTCACATTCCATTCTTGCTCTCAGTCTTTCCTCGCATTCGCTTTATTTTATCACTAGCTAAATATATCTTAAATTAGTTAGATTTTGAATAAATTTGACAAAAAAAAAAATGCTGAAGGGACATTAATGTGGCTTCAATGCGATATCACATTAATATTATATTTAGATATTAATATATATATATTGTATTTAAGAAAAGATAGTAGTTTTTTTTTTTCCTAAAATTGGGCAGAAATGTAAAGAAAAAAGTGTACATTATTAATTTTGTATCATTGTGTAAAATATTTTTTTAATTATGTTAATTATGTGACCTGATTTATAGACCATATTATGTTTCCTAATTATGTAATTTTATGGGACTCTTAATTATGTTAATTATTTCATTCTCTTAATTACATATTTATGGAGAAACATTTTGATTGCAGTTACATATATTTATGAAAAATGTTTTGTTTAAATTTATATTACACAAATTAAGATA
>JAVXUM010000017.1:32551816-32582834 GCA_035590655.1 Pouteria glomerata | reverse complement strand
GGATCTTTGGCAATCAAGCAAGCCTCGATCGAGGAAAGAAGGAGCTATTGTTTTTTGTTGTATGTTGTCTTCTGGTGCCGTATGTTGAAGATACGACACCACTAGTTCTGGCGTGAGTGCCGTATGTTCCAATTACGGAACCCAGCATTTTTAGAAAAGTCGTATACTGCATATACGAAACCACTAGTGCCGTATATTCCAATTACGGAACCCAGCTCATTTTCGTAAATCATCACCACTAAATCCATTTACGTAATATTTGCTATTAATATAATTACTCGCGTAAAAAACCCCTAGATTTCCCTATATTGATGTACAATAACCTGAGGGTAAACGTCTATCAATCAAACTAGCCCAATCAACATCAGTATAAGACTTAATGCTTCTCACATGCCAGTTTTTCCAAAGAAAATACCTCTACCTAGAATACCCTTTAGATACCTTAAAATCCAAAAAACAGCCTCCATATGTTCTCCATGGGGTGAATGCATAAATTGACTTATGCAACTAACAGCAAATGCTATATCAGGCCTACTGTGTGGAAGATAGATTAGTCTACTAACTAGTCGTTGATAGTAGGATCCATAAGCATCTTTGCTGGTATGCAGCCTCGCATCTTAGTTTCTTTCAAAAGATCAAGAATGTATTTTATTTGGAAAATCAAGATTCCCTCCTTGTTCCTCGCAACCTCCATTCCTAGGAGGTATCTTAACTTCCCTAGGTCTTTTATTTCAAATTCCCATTTCTTCCTCATCATTGCCTGTCAAGATAATATCGTCAACATAAATAATAAGAATGATTAATTTTCCAAGTCTACATTGATAAAAGAGGAAGTGATCAGATTGAGCCTATTTGTATCCTTGAACCTGAATAACTTTGGTAAAGCTATCAAATCAGGCTTTGGATAGCTGCTTTAAACCATACAATGACTTCCACAATCCGCACATCTTCCTTTCATCAAATCTGGGTGGGAGCTCCATATAAACTTCCTCCTCTAAATCACCATTTAAAAAGGTGTTTTTCACATCTACTGAATCAAAGGCCAATCATTGTTAACTACAAGAGATAATAGGACCCAGATTGTGTTTAATTTGGCAACAGGTACGAAGGTCTCTTAATAGTCAATCTCGTAAGTCTGAGTATATCCTTTCGCAACCAATCTTGCTTTATACCAATCAATAGAGCCATTTGTCTTGAATTTCACAGTGAACACCTAATTACATTCAACTGGATTCTTCCCTTCAAGTCTTTAGATTATTTCCCATGTATAATTTTTCTTCAAGGCTTCAATTTCATCTAAAATATAGCCTTTCTCCATGTCGAATCAGCCCAAGCACTTTCACATACTCTTACGACTTCTTTGTCAATATTTGTTATCAGCTTCTGACATGATTCTAACAAGTGAGCATATGAAACAAATCTCCCCAAAGGATGTTGTGCACATGATCTAACCCCTTTCCATACTGCCATTGGAACATCAAGGTTAAAAGTTTCAAAAATTTAAGAGTTAGGTTCTGAGAGTTTCATACCTGAATCTAGTTCAAAAGGTTGGTTATGCTGAGTGTTAGATTTTCCTATTCCTTCGACAGTTTTTTTCCGAGAACAGACAAATATTTCTAGTTTTGGCCTTTTATGCTCTTTACATCCTGACTTGGACAAGTCATTCAGACCATGGACTTCACTTGATTCTTGGACAAATGGATTAGTATCACCTATTGGAATTTACAATGGTGTAACTGCTGCGGACTGATCACTATCTATTGTTTCTATGCCAAGAGACAAAGACTGTGGAGACCACCAAATTCCATATCTTTATATCAAAGTAAATATGTTCTAAATTTGCCCTCTGAGATTGGACTTTTGGGGTCTCGTCCTACTGATACTCTTATGAATTCTGTTGTTCAGCTTAATTTTGAGGGTGGTGATTCCTTTCCCCATGTTGGCAAATATCATCATCTTGTAGGTAAATTAATTTACCTCATTGTGACATGACCATATATTACTTATGCTATTTGTGTGGTTGCTCAGTTTCTGCATGCTCCTCATTAACCACATTTTAATATTGTCTGTCGAATTTTGAAGTATTTGAAAAGTTCTTTAGGCCAAGGACTACTCTATCAACCTTCCACCACATTGGAAGCAGTGAGATATAATGATGCAAATTGGGTTGGCAGTCGTACAGATAGGAAATCTACTTCAAAGTATTGTACCTTTGTTAATGGTAATGATGTGAGTTGGCGTAATAAAAAGCAAACTACAGTTGCTCATTCTAGTGTTGAAGCTAAATATCGCACCATGATATGCTTTGGGTTCGTTCGTTATTTCAAAATTTAGGCATTAAAATTTCAGCTCCAATGTCGAAATATTGTGATAATCAAGCTACTATTTTATTGCTAATAACTCAATGTTTCATGAACAAAGGATATAGAGGTGGATTGTCATTTTATTCGAGATTTCTTAATTAAGAAAGATCTCACTATTCCATTTGTACGCTCAAATTCTTAATTGGGGGACATACTTACTAAACATTTGTCTCACTCTTTGTTCTAGTAGTTTTGCTTCAAGCTAAGCATGTTTGATCGGCATGCTCCACTGTGAGGAGGAGTATTTGTCGATAAATCAAGAATATTTGGTTAGGATTTGATTGTTAGAGATTTGAATAAATTAGGAAAGTTAGGTCCTAGAATTAAGGGGTAGAATAAAATCCCTGATTGTGTGGGATCCTAGGATTACCGTGTGTCATTTTTTTTTATTTAAAGTGATTCGTATGTAATTGGAAAAATAGGGAATAAGAGAATACTCTCCTCTTCTTTTCCTCTGTAAATTGCTATAGCTTGTGTTGGTGCAATTTGTTTAATTTAGTTTGTTTGCCTTTGCTTCAAGTACAAATTGGAGTTGCTCGTAAGAGGGAGGGTTGAAATAGTTTCATACATATTGTTGGACCCATTTCCTAATAGTTTAAACTGTTCAAATTATTGAAATAGCTTAAAATACATTGTTGGACCCATTTCCTAACAGCTTAAACTTTTTGAACAATTGATGACTCAAAAGGATGAACATGTAAGGGAAGACTCTTGTCAAGAGAAGATAAGGATTGAGACTTAGAGAAAAAATAGGTGGACTCAAACAATGTGATATTAACATATACTAAGTACTAAAAAAAGAGATGGATTATAATATGCACATTGCTTTTGTAACATGAATACCTAATAAAGGCATTCTCTTCAGCAGATAGTGGATGAAGGGAATTCGATTTCTCATTCATTCGCTCTAGAGTGGCAAAGTATTTAGCGATGGATTTACTAGGCTATTCTTACAGAAATCACCCCATACAATATGGATGCAACTGAGATCATTAGAATAAAATAGGTGCAAATCTCCTTAATAGTGTCTAAATAAGTACACATATCTATAATCTCGAAGTACATAGAATTCCATAACATACTAATTATATTGGCATAATCTTGAATCCAAACTTTCAAAGTCTTCTCAGTTGATGCTTGAGATAATTTACTGTGGCGAGTGCCTTTGCTTGCCGTATCTAGTTAAGGCAAACAAATAGCATTAGAAATCAATTGAGGCTGAACTAGATCACCGGATGCTAAATAAGGTGGTTACGTGTTGTCGAAGAAGCAAAATAATGATTGAATATTTGCTTAAACAGTGCCTAGTGAACCAAAAAGGAGTTATTGGAGGCTCATTAGATGTTGATTGGTGATGAGGAATATTGGACAAGGTTCAACGACCTAACTAGTCATTGGCCGGCAACAAAAGGTTGACTCGAGCTCCCACACGTTGACATTGAGACCAATACATCTCACTCACTGGAGATTGAGGTATGCGTGTGAGTGCATGGCTAGGTTTCTAACGAGGGGCTTCCATCAACAAGAGTCGCCAGTCATAGGCAATGTCATCAGTGGTCTCAATCTAGTTTAGGCTACGGGAACAGAGTTGATCAACTTTTTCTCTTGTAGCAAACAAAAATACTTGGGAGATATTGACGCGGAGCAAAAGGTTCCAAAGAGTTTTAAGTTTCATCTTTTATGTTATTCTATTTCTGACTGTAGAAAAAGAAAACTTTAGATACCTTGGATCTATGGTTCAATAGGAAGGAGGGATTAAGACAGGTGTAAGTCAAAGGATTTAGGCCGGGTAGACCAAATGGTGGAGTGTTCCAGGTGTCTTGTGTGATCGAAAAGTTTCCCTCAAGGTGAAATGAAAGTATTATAAGGTAGCAGTAAAACTAGTGTTATTATATGGATCATAGTGTTGGGCAGTAAAGCATTATCATGTTCAGAAGATGGTAGTTACGGAAATGAGAATGTTAAGATGGATATGCATGATAACAATAAGAGATAAAATTAGGAACGAGGAGATTAAGGACAAAGTAGGAATAGCACTGATTGAAGATAAAATGAGAGAAAATCGATTAAGATGGTTCAGTCATGTTAGAAAATGTCCAACGGGAGGCACCAGTTAAAAGGTGTTAAAGTATGAAGATTGTCAGGAGTAGGATAGGGAGACCCAAGAGCTATTGAAAAACAATTATTAAACATGCCCTTACCTACATAGAGTTAACGGAGGATATGGCCCTTAATAGATTTGATTGGCGTCGTCAAATCCATAAAGCCGACCCCATCTAGTGGGAAAAGACTTAGTTTGGTTTGGTTTATGTTATTCTATTTCTAAATTTTCTTTTAGGAATTCTATTTAAGCCTTGTAATCCTACGGAAATAGAACAGCTTTGATGTTTGAGTAATAAAGTTTCTTTCATCTAAATTCTCTTCAATTTTCGGTATTCTTGTTAAGAATCAATGAATTTGAGTCCTAATTGTCTGACATTCCTGCACAAACCAACGAGCTTATAAAAGGCTTCTGCTACATCAGTTGGTATCAAAACCTTATTCATTTTCTGACAACCATGCCACCAAGGAGAACAGTTCACCAATGTGTAAAGGTGTTTATGAACGTGACAACATGAGAGTTAGAACATCAAGTGACACAAAGGATGTTTACATACCAACAGATGGAGCGTATGATAAATCAGTTAACATAGAAGATCACTAGACTCATGGGCAGTCAAAAAAGGGCATATCACAATCTGAATTCATTTGGAAGAAGGGATCGTGACGAGAGAGAGATTGATAGTAAACAATCAGAGGAGGACGAAGATGAGCATGAAGAGGTTTCCCATAAACGTCGAAGGTATCCCGTAGAGGAGGATAATAGGTGCTAGAATCCAAGATGTGTACTGAAATTCTAGAATTCTCTAGTAATATTCAACAAGAAGAATTCCTGGATAGGCCTGCAATGGTAGAAGAGATTTTTCAATTTAAGGAGATGTCGCAAGAATAAGCGGGTGCCTTTGGTAGCAACCAGATTCAAAGGCAGTGCAACAGCTTAGTGGAAGCAATTGAAACTAACTTGGACCAAATAGGGCAAAAGAAAAATCACTACTTGCGAGCAAATGAAAAAGAAGAAGCGTGAAGAATTTTTGCCATATAAATTTCAACGAGTAACATACCAAAGGTTACAGAACTTAAGGCAAGCAAGCAGGATGGTTGATGAATACACCACAGAGTTCTACCAATTGATAACCTGGAACAAACTACAGGAGACCATGGTTCAAAGTCACAGTTGCGGTCGTCGTATCGGCTTAATAATTTTTTATGCATCCGCAGCATCACAGCGCGGCATTGGGCGAGACGCAACTTTTTCACATTTTTTAACTTCAAATTCAAAAATTAGTGAAAATTTTCTAAAAGTTCTAAATACAAAATTTAATATATTCCATGCTTCCAACCAATAAATCTGTCTTTTGAAGCCATTCTACACTACATAAATTATTTAGAAAATAAAAAACTATATTAGTCTCACTAATTAATATTCTAGTTAATTTTATTCACAACAAATTAGTCACAATAATTATTACAATTTAATAATTTGTTTTGTAAAAATTATTACAAATCTGTTAAATAATAATTATTACAAACTTATATTTTCATAATTCATTTCATCAAAAATTATTGTAATTTTTATCGTTAGCTATTTTATAATGAATATTACAAGTTTACATATAGTTAATAATGAGTACTAAAAACTAATATTTTCATAATTTGTTTCAAAATAATGAATATTGCAAGTTTACATACAGTTAGATTTTTTATATCACGAACTAATATTTTCATAATTTGATTCAAAATAATTATATTTTTTTATTAGCTATTTAATAATGAATATAATAAATTTACCTATAGTTAATAATGAGTACCACAAAGTAATAATGAATATTACAAACTTATATTTTCATAATTTATTTTACTAAAAATAATTATAATTTTTATCCATTACTTAATAGTCAATATATTCCAAGTGACATAAATTAAAAAAAGTAAAAATCGATTAAGATGGTTCGACCATGTCTAAAGGCATCCAACGGAAGCACCTGTTAAAAGGTGTGAAAGTATAGAAATTGTCAGGAATAAGAGAGGGAGAGGGAGACCAAGAGCAGTTGGAAAGAAACTATTAAACATAACCTTACTTACATGGATCTATAGGAGAACATGGCCCTGCACAGATTTGATTGGCAGCGTCAAATCCATATAGTCGATCTCACCTAGCGGGAAAAGACTTAGTCTGGTTTGGTTTGGTTTGGTATTAAAAATAAAAACACAAGTACACGTATGTACTAGTCTAACAAAAGCTAAACACTGCATTGAACAAAGGCAAAGTGCTATGACGGTCCAATGGTGGCAAGGAGACAATGCGGCAACTGACGAAGCCGAATGGTCCTGCAAGGCTTCGACTGTGATTGCAATGACGATAGTTGACAGCAACTAGTGAACTGCAATTGATGAACATTGGCAATGCCAACACGGTTTGAGAAGGTCTAGATTTGATTTGGGATTGCAATTTCAAGGTTAGGTCTCTTGCACGCTCGTTCTATCATTCAGGTTTGAAATAAATTGGGTCAGATGTCTTTCCCCTTTTTATATTCATCTTACCGCAATATCGTTCATATCATTGAGATCTCGTTGAAATTTCTAAAAGAATTAGGGGTGACTCGGCCGACACAAGACCATTTGCATACTCTTGCCGAAATTCTACAAAGTGGCCCGAGATCTTGGCCTGGCATCCCTCGAGACTGAGCTGAATCACTGAGATATCGACTGTCTGGACTGATGTTACAAACCACGCATGAGACAGATGACCAATTGATGCCTGGTATATTGGAGGGTTGAGGGTGCAGGTTTAGGATACAGTTAATTTGTTTGATCCTATTTCTATTTCGACTACGCATCAGAGGGTTTTAAGCGTATAAAAACAAGCTCGGCATTCAGGAAGTTCAGGATGTATTACTAATGCAGGAGCAAGTAGTAGCAGTGGAGTAAATCGGATGGGAACTAATAGTGTAATAGGATTGTGAACCAGGTTAGGGGAAGGCATCAATCAAAGAATAAAAACCTATCCAGGCTCTAGCTAATTTTATATCTCTAGTAGATGGGAATATGAATGGTTAGATTCATGAGATGTTGATAGAGAACCCACCAATTGAAGATAAATTGAGCAAAAATGGATTAAGGTGGTTTGGCAAGACTCTAATAGATGTTCCTGTAAAAGAAATAGAGAAAATATTTTCAATATATTTCATTGTTCACTACAAATCTGTTTATATACACTCAAACCTACCTACAAAATAGGAAACCTACCTAATTAACTCCTAATCAAAATAATAATCAAATCCCCCAATTATGGGAATTTAAATCCCTTAATTATGGGAATATGATAAATACAATATTTTAATTATGAACATAAGAATATTTTTCCACTCTCTCCCTCAAACTAGTGAATAAATATTTTCCATTCCCAGCTTGGATACACTTGTTTGAAACTTTGTACTGCTTAAGCCTTTGGTAAGCACATTAGCAAGTTGTCGATCAGTAGACACATACGGTGTACAAATCAAGCCATTGTCTAGCTTCTCTTTGATGAAGTGTCGGACTACTTCAATATACTTTATTCGATCATGCTGCACGGGATTATGTGCTATACTAATTGCGGATTATTATAGCAATAAAGTCTCATAGGGCCATCCCATTGAACCTTCAAATCTCCTAAAATAATTTTTAACCACAACAATTCACAAATGCCTTGAGCCATTGTTCTAAACTCTGCTTCAGCACTTGATCTTGCTACCACTGTTTGTTTCTTACTTTTCCAGGTCACAAGATTTCAATTGAGGAATGTGCAATAATCAGAAGTTGATCTTCTGTCAACCATTGAGCTAGCATAGTCTACATTTGTATATGCTTCAAGTATCAGTATTGTGCACCTTCTGAATAGAATGCCTTTTTCTGGAGTTCCTTTAAGATATCGTAGTACTCGATTTACTGCTTGCATGGGACTTCCTTTGGATTGTGCATAAACTGACTTATCACACTGACTGCATAAGCTATATTTGGCCTTGTGTGGGAAAGGTAAATAAATCTTCCTACCAGGCATTGATACATTTCCTTGTCCACTAAATCATCTTCCTCAGCTTCTCCTAGATTATGATTGGGATCTATTGATGTGCTTGCTGGTTTACATGCCAATTTTCCCGTTTCTTTCAGTAGATCCATGACATACTTCTGTTGAGCGATGAAGATTTCCTGTCTTGAGTGTGCTACTTCAATCCCTAGGAAGTACTTTAGCCTTCCTAACTCTTTGATCTCGAATTCTTTAGCCAAACATTGCCTTAAAGATTCTCTCTCTTTCTCATCATTCCTGGTTATAATTATATTGTCTACATATACTAGAAGAGCTGTGACTCCCCCTGAGCTGGAGTGTTTGACAAATAATATATGATCCCCCTGACTTTGTTTATATCCCATGCTTGTCATGACTTTTGCAAATCTTTCAAACCATGCCCTTGGAGACTGTTTAAGCCGATACAAAACTTTCTTCAATCTACACACTTGATTAGTAGCCAGGTTGCTTCCAAATCCAGGTGAAAATTCCATATAAATTTCTTCTTCGAGATCTCCGTGCAAGAATACATTTTTCACATCAAATTGTTGCAACTTCCAGCCATAATTTACTGCCAATGACAACAGAACTCCGACAATATTCATTTTTACCACCGGAGCAAAAGTCTCTTGGTAGTCCACGCCATATGTTTGAGTATATCCTTTAGTTACTAATCTTGTCTTGTACCTCTCTAGCGACTCATCTGCTCGGTATTTCACTGTATAAATCCATTTATTTCCCATAGGTTTTTTTTCCCACAGGTAGATTCACCAGCTCCCATGTTTTGTTATTTTTTAAGGCCTCCATCTCTGCATCCATAGCTTGCTTCCAATTTTCATTAGATAATGCATCGGATAATGTAGTAGGGATAAAAATGTTTAGATTCACAAGGAAACTTCTGTGAGAAGGTAAAAATTTCTCAAGTGACACAACATTAGAAATTGGATACAATGGATTTTTGGTACATGTTCTGGTTCCTTTTCTAATAGCAATAAGGAGATCCTAATCTGAATTGCTACAAGAGTTATGTTCTGACTCAGGTTGCAAAGAAAAATTAGAAACTGTTACCTCATTTCCAGAAGCCGGGTTAGATTTTTGGATTGGTGCAAGTTCCAAGACAGAAGACTTCTTCCTTGAGTACACATTAGCAAACCGAGGCAATTGAGCAGGAACAGGTTTAGAGGCATGTTCAGGTTTAGTGGCAGGAACAAGTTCATGTTCAGGTTCAGTGGCAAGAACAAGTTTAGAGGTATGTTCAGGTTCCACCATGTTGGGTGATGATGAAGGAAGGTCAAGAAGAAAGAAATCCTTATCTTCAATGATTAAAGTCTCCCCCTGAAGATAAGGATTGGAAAAGTAGGATTCATTCTCATGAAAGGTGACATATGCAGAAGTAAAGAATCTCTTAGAAGGTGGATGGTAGCACTTATAACCCTTTTGAGTTGGAGAATATCCCATAAAAACACATTTGATTGCCCGAGGGTCTAATTTACCCCTATTTGAACTGTGAACATGGACGAATTATACACACCCAAATATTTTAGGAATAAGATGACTGGAAATTCTTAAGTCGGGATAAAATTTTGAAAACATGTCCAGAGGACTCTGAAAATTCAAGACTCTAGAAGGTAATCTGTTTATAAGATAGGCAAAGGTAAAAACTGCTTCCCCCAATAAGACTTAGGCAAATTATTTTGAAACAAGAAGGCTCGGGTTGTATCAAGAAAATGGCCATTTTTTCTTTCAGCAGCTCCATTCTGTTGAGGAGTATTGACACATGAAGACTCATGAATTATCCCTTCCCTTCGGAAAAATGGAGTCAAGGTTTGGTTAAAGTAATCCCTTGCATTGTCAGAACGAAGTCTTTTGATTTTTACCCCAAATTGGTTTTGTATCATGGCATAGAAATGTGGGAGAACAAAACCGACATCAGACTAGTTTTTGAGTAAGAAAATCCAAGAGACTCTAGGGCAATCATCAATGAATGTGACAAACTATCGAGCACTAGAAATATTAAGAATAGGAAAAGGTCCCCAAATATCACTGTGAATAAGGAAAAAAGGAATTGAACTTCTTTGGTTGCTAATAGAAAAAGGCACACGTTTGTGTTTCGCAAACTCTCACACATCACATTGGAAATTCTCAGTTTCTAACCCCTTACACAAAGAAAGAAATAAGACTTTGAGAGCCATAAATGATAGGTGTCCTAGTCTACGATGATACAACCAAACCTTTTCTTTATTAGATAAATAATGTTCAGAAAGAAATGATAAGGGTGATTTACTTTTGTTGCCATTCAGTTGGCTTGGTGTCTCGAGGTAATAAAATCCATCTCGTTCCTTCGCATGTCCAATCGTCTTTCTCGAATCTCGGTCTTAAAATATACAAGCAATGGGATTAAAAATGACATTGCAACATAGATCTCAAGTGAGTTTTTGTATAAAAATAAGATTAGTGGACAGCTTGGGAACATGAAGAACATTTTTTAGGACAAGTGAGGGAGTGACTTGAATGTCTCCCAAACCTGCGACTGTGGTTAATGAACCATCTGCTGTGGTAATTTTTGAATTACTCAGACAAAGGTTATATGTGCGAAAGTTCTGTGAAGAGTGAGTCATATGGTCAGTGGCTCCTGAGTCCATGACCCAAGAATTGACAAAGGTTTCATTTGAGACATATAATCCAATGGAAACAGGAAGTTTACCTGAATGAGCAAATGAGTAGGTACCTGAGGGTTTGTCAAGGGAGCCAAATAAAGTTTTCAACTTCTAAATCTCCTCCCGATTGAAATCTACTTGGTCTTGATTCTCCGACATACTAATAAAGTATTAACGTACCATGACAACTTTAATTGCAATCTGGGGAGGCTTTCTAAATCACGATGACTAACGAAATAAAACTCCAGTCAGGGAAAGACTCACGTCTTGGAACAGGACGACCACCACAATTAGAAACAGAAAGACCACCATGATCAACAGAGACCGACGATGTAAAAGACCACCACGATCTGTCACCTAGGGTTTCGCCCCATCAAGAAACAGAAGGACAACGATCGATTGCGAAGGAAGAACACCTTTCTGTTGTAATCGATGGGCGACGACCAATGGCGAGGAATCGAAGAGCGACTAGAACCGACTAGAATCGTCGATCGACTAGGACCGACTATTGAGCACCGGGCAAAGGCAACCAAAATCGACGAACGATGACGAGCGGTGGCTAAGGCTTCGGCGACGTCAAACCCACACAGAACTTCGATCGGCAAGAACCAACGAAAGTCGACAATCGGTGAGAACCAATCGATCGACCAAGTTGAGGGCTGGCGATCGACAACCGGAGAGAGCCAACGATCGAGGAATCGATTTTCTTTTTTCTTCGATTAAGAACAATCGGTGGTCAATCATCCAGAATTAAACGATGTTGGGCAATCAATGGCGACGGAAGCAGTCGATGTTATTTCTGATCAGTTCGCGACTGAGTCGGCGATGGATTTCTGGACTGTCGATGCTTTCAGGCTTTTTGAATAATCAGCAATGAAGGCTGAATTTTTTTTTTTCCAGCAATTAAGGTTGAAAAAAATTGTGTCTGGCAATGAAGGCCTCCCAATCAAGAACAATTTTCCCAAAGAGCTTTAGGCTCTGATACCATGTGGAAGAAATAGAAAAAGTATTCTTTGATATATTTCATTGTTCATTACAAAACTATTTATATACACTCGATCTTACCTACAAAATAAGAAACCTACCTAATTAACTCCTAATCAAAATAATAACCAAATACCTCAATTATGGGAATACAATGTTTTAACTATAGACATATGAATATTTTCCCACAGGTTCCATATTTTCTTTATATAAGCCAGCGTGGGATTCCAAAAATTATAGATTGTTTTGGAGATGTTTGATTAGGCTACCGCAGGACACCTTGGAATTGCTGGAGTTTATTAGTCTGCTATTCCAACTAACACGGGGCTTTTTAGAATATTTCTATCAAGTTGCTGCAAGTGGAATCCATGGAGATGTTTGATCAGAATATTTCTATCAAGTGATCATGCCAGACTATCCAGTCATGCTAAAGCTTTAGAGGAACTTAGTGCGTCCACATGGGCTCCTAATAATAGCAACTTGAAAATCTATTAAAGTAAATGTTTTCCTCTTGTTTGCGATCTCTTGAAGTGAGTTCTAGGATGTAAGGATGATGTTAGTTGAAAGAATAAACTTGTTTTGATGAATATTCGGATGTAAATGTGTAAAGGATGGATTTTGAATGAAACGAGAAGTTTTCTTTGTGAAAGCAAGTTGTGATACGAAAACTTGTGAGTATCCTTCGCAAAAATAACTTTTTACAATAGCTAGGCTCGAAAACGTTATTATTCCACAAAAGCTTTAATGAGAGTGTTCCACGAGTTCCACACAGAGAATACTCTTTTAAGAGCTATCTTCTCATGCAGGGATGACATGTTTTTTGAAAGTAATTTGTATCGTGAAACTAGTTCACTCTAGAGATTCACGCAGTAAGTGAAAAAATTGTTCTAAGAAAAAATGTTATAAGTATCCAAACCTTATCTCCTGTTTGATGGGCTTGGCATTAAGGATAATGTTCAAGCAACGTTCGTATCCAACCTAGGCATTTCAAAGTAGGTCCGTGCGAAAACATCCCAGTACTTCCTTATCAAAGCAATCAACTTCTCTTTTTTGGTCTGAGGCAAGTCCTTGCAGGCAAAAAGGGGTCACCGCATCTCCCCTTCTTTATCAAGGTTAATTTCTTTTAATTCTTGTTTCTGTGATCGTGGGTCATCTTCAAAGATTCTGGAGTTGTTCGTACTTTCTTCAGGTCCTAGATCACCTCCATTACTTCTTCAATTGTTCTTTTATGCGTCTTCTTTCCTCTTATTTTCCTTCTTGGGACAATGGATAAAGGGGTTAAAAATAAGCACTCTTCATCTTTTGGTTGTAAGCCAAATTTCCTGTTCTGATTCCCTAATCCTTCATCTTCTGGTTGGAGGCCAATTTTCCTATTCTAGTTCTCTGACCTCTCAAACTGTCATAAGTGGTAAATTATTTTTCCTTCAGCCTGCTTATGTCTAACCATGTGAGAACTTACTAAATCACATTCTTGCGGTATCCTTTTATTCTGCTGTTCTTCTGGCCATTTGGGGATGGGAATTGCCCTAGATGGTGCTAGTTCTGGATCCTCATCCACTTCAGAATAAAACACCACATCTGACATATACACTTCGTCTACACAGAATGGCTTGTGGGACACACACTGGTGATATGTGGAAGGAATGGCCGCGAACCAATTTAACCGTGCTTGTCCCAGAAGAATATGATACGAGGCAGGAAAATCAATAACATGAAACTCTGTAAAAGAAACAACCTCTCCTACCTACAGAGTTATTTGCACATATCCTAGTGATCTCTACCCTCGGCTTCCAAATCCATCAATGGTAATGGATTCTTTCATCAAATGCCCCTTAAGAATCCTTGCGACTTGAAATGTCGTTAGGGGGAGTAAATTAATGGAAGCCCTGGCCATCCAGGAAACCTTTTGAAAACTCCATACAATTGATTTCCACCAAAACATATAATGGACAATTATGCAACTGTTGAACCTCTCTATCCCCCTCTGTGAGATTGAGGGATAAAGGGTTCTCTTTAAAAGTTCTACCCACCAATCCACTAGCTTCCACGCACTCCTCCTTGTTGTCTTCCATTACTCGAAGTAGGGCCTTGACTGCCTTTATTATAGTCTTTTTAGTCAACCCCAACAAATTAAAGAAATTCTTAAATCTAAGAGTCTCACATATAGCCTCTGCTTAACATCATCGAATTTGGGACAAATTTCCCACATTGGTACACTTACTATGCACAGAGGAATTTTTTGTTACTCTTCATGATGGGAGATCATCATCACATTCTTATTCTCCTTATGCCGAGGCAACGGATCTGTAAGGACTTCCCTCGAGGTGATTTCCAGATCTTTGTTTCTCACCATCTTATGCAACAAAGATCGGAATGCCCAACAATCTTTTCTTGGATGCCTTATCGTCCGATGGTAGATGCAAAATCCAGGCTTTCCTTTTTCTTGCTTCGTTCGGGGATTCTTGAGTTCCAGCGGAATAACTGCATCATCCACAATCCATGCTTCAAGCAAAGCCTTTAAATTAGCATTGGAAATATGAGCCAGAAAGGGGGCTAGCCCTTCATCTGTCCTCGACCGCTTTCCTTGATACCTATTTCTCCCATAGACAAGCGCCGCTTTCTCTACCTCAACAATGTACACTCCATCTCTTCACCGTATTTCCCCTTTCCGTTGAACATCATAATTACTACGCAACGACAGCAAGGATGAAGTGTTGAATGGTCGAAATGACCCTTTTACTATTTTGCTAAGATTCTTTGCAACTAAGTAGAGACCGAAAAATTTAGAGAACTAGTGATTAACCAAGTATATTTTAAAAGTCGTTTGCATTCCCTCCATGAACATATTCACCATCTGATCATCTGAAAGAGGTCCTGAATATCAATTGCCTTTTCTTTAAAATGCCGAACATATGACAACAAATCCTCCCCTTGTTTCTAAGTTTCTCGCATGAGATGAAGTGTTGTCAACTTGTCGTCTACATAAAAGAACTTGGCATAAAACTTTCTCAACAAATCAACCCATAAACTTACTGACCCTACTAGGAGGTTGGCATACGGAGTATAAGCTTTATGGGTCAGGGATTTGGAGAATTCCCTTAACCGCAAGTTATTATCTTTAGCATGCATTCCTAGAGAATTAATAAATCGTACAATATGTTCTCTAGCATTCCCCCTTTTTCCATCAAAGTTCACGAACATTGGCATCATATGCCCATTAGGATATGTCATTTTGGCAATCGTTGGAGGATAAGGAGGGCATAGATCTAGGTCAGATCTCACAAGAATAACACCATTTTTCTGCTGGATTGAATCCCTAACATGACACTTCAATTGGTCTAGAGTGAATAAGGGTGGTGTTCCTTGAATGTCATGGGATTGGGTAAAGGTGGTAGGAGCGAGGTCAAGTAAAGCTTAGGGGAATGTGGGTAAAGTGGGATTAATGGGAGTTCTTTGTTCAGGGAAAGGTGTAGTCTAACTTAGAGGTCTAGCCTGACTTAGATTTACAAGAGTCTGGTGAGTAACGAGTGTCTGAATTTGGGTAAAGTCTAAGGCCATGGGATTTACTTAGGGTAGCATAACTTGAAGGATACCTTAACGCCCTAGATTTTGTAAGGTTATGGTGGGGTTAGGATATTCCGATGTAGAAGATGGAACGGTAGAAGCTGGGTGATGGGTAGATGCCAAACTTTGTTAGAAGGATCTGAGAGCCTCTATAATTACTTGCTGTGTTTGCTGCGTAATAGCCTGGGCCTGTTGGAAAGTCAACACTTACTCCGTAAGTATCCTTAATTGGTCTGTGATTACGGTTACTTCTAATGATGACTCTTCATCTCATGATCTCTCTATTATTACCTTAGTTGCTAGCCATTACTAATATGTCAACATTTTTTCCCAATGTTAATTGTAGGAGTTCGATAAGTTAAGTCTAACTTTTCTGATAATTGTGCTAAATATTAAGAAAATGGCAAAATCACGAACCAGGACAATCTGGAATAAGAAAGAGAGAGATAGGGTAGAGATATTAATGCCAGACCCTTTAGAGGAAAAGGGATTATATAGGTAAGGAAGGAGTCCTTTAGGCAGGAATTACGGTTTTGAATTTGTTAAGAGAATGTCTAACCCTGATTTAATGTACCTAGGAAAAGGAAAGGGTCACCCACTTAATTCTCTCTCTAGATTGGTTGAATGAATTCCAACAGTCCTTTGGTTCTAGCCTCAAATTCACTAAATCTCCGATAATCCCGCCAGTTATTAATTCATGAAAGAAATCCTCATACCTTATTTCAAGTCCAAGCGTATATTCTTGTGATAGGATTGTTGCCACAAATGAGCTATCGCCAGTCGTTCTGTGTGCAATTGATGGTGACACTATGTATAAGGTTATGTATCGCGGGATGGTATAACAACTTTATGTTGTTTAAACACAACCCAAGTACCCACACTACTTCCTTTCTCTACCCAGACGATGTGGACTCCTATAGACAGAGTCTATCACAATTTTTGACAATCCTCCATCCTAACTGGGCAGATGCTCCTGCATGACCTCACACTTCTGACTGAGTATTGACTCTACTATCATTTACAACGACCTGTATATACATAGTACAATATTGTCCGTTTTAAACTTGGTTAGGTGTTTCACAGGAGGTCACCCATCCTAGTACTGCTCACATTCAATCCTCCTCTCTAACAGGGCACGCACTCACGAGTGACCCCACACTTGATAATCCTTCCCCCTAACAGGCGCCTGCCCCCTCACTTCTAGTTAGGAATTAACTCTGATACTATTTGTAACGACCCGCATTTACACAGTACAATATTGTCCATTTTGAGCTTAGTTAGGTATTTATCAAGAGGTCACTCATTCTGGTACTACTTCCGCTCAATCCTCTTTCCATAATAGTACACATGCCCCCACATGACCCCACACTTGATAATCATCCCCTTTAACATAGCACGCACCCCCACGTGGCCCAATACTTCTGGTTAGGTATTGGCTTTGATACAATTTGTAACTACCAACATCTATACAGTACAATATTATCTACTTTAAGTTTGGTTAGGTACTTCCCAGAAGGTCACACATCCTAATACTACTCTAGCTCAAGTACACTTAACCCTGTAGTTCTAACCAAATCCAGTGCCCTCACGACTTTAAAACGTATTGTACATTGCGGAAGTTAAATATTACGTACATGTTACTTCCTCTGTCTAGGCAATATAGGGCACGAGGTATTGCTTCTCTACTTCAGCTCCTGTTTTACCCTCCATTAAACAGAATCCTTCACAATCCTTGACAAGTAGGGGGGAAGTTTTAAGTACTTAATGATAATTCTTACATGTTTTATTATCTTAACTATGTTTGTAGAATTAAAATTAGAAATCTTGACTACATAATGCTATGTTTTTGCCAAGATTGTGATTTTCTATTATATTTATTATTATTATTATTATTATTATTTTTAGTTGAATATAACATGTAGTGGATTCACATCTTTATTTTTTTATATGTTTTGCATTCTCTATATGGACTATGGTTGGCTCTATACGATATTTCAATAGATTTGCTTGGAATGGACTACCAATAGAATAGAGTACAGCCACCCTATCAACATGTCGATTATCAAAATAACTAACCATTGAATAGTGACAATATAAGAAAAAGGTTACCTTTTCATAACTGTATGAACCGCCAAATGTGTGAGGAGTTGTGCAAAATTATGAATAATGAAAATTTTTGATAAACGAACTTTTGAGATGATTATATGTGCTTAATTGAAAAATCAAAATGAGTAGTTGAGAATTGAAAAAAAAAAATGGAGAAATTAGTTGAAAATTGAAAATTAAAATAAAAATTAAAGAAATTAGTTCAAAATTACAAAGGTTTTTAATTTCATCACAACTGCTCATCAAGGCTCATGGCGAGTATGCGTTGTGCACAATAAAGATAAATGATGTGCATTCCCTATTTGTTGGACAATATTCAAGACACACATATCATTGTATGGCTTGAAAAAACTCCTAACATGAGTAAGTGTCAAGATTTGAGGTCCTCGTCATTACATGATCATATATGTCACTTAATTTCAAACTCTTAATTTTCATGACATGGCCTTCATTATAATACTTGGAATATTCTTTTTTTTTTTTTTTTTTGAAGTATTTGTCTGTTCAAACCCCCATATCAATTGAGTTATTTTTAATTGGTTGATTCCCTATTCCTTTTATTTCTCTTTTTATATTCTCTTTCATTTAATGTTTGTCAATTCCATAAATTAAAAAAGAGAGAAAGAGAGAGAAACGCTTGTAATTAATGATTTTCATGCTTTGCATACCATTTTTATTCCATACTTTTCATAGGGTATTTTGTTTAAGTGGTGCCAAAAGGCGCAATTGTTAAGTCCAAATCGATGTTGGCAAATTCCTTCACCTTTTAGAATTGTTATTTTCTTGTATTTTGAAAATATTAGACTTTAGTCAAGTTCGAAATATGCTAGGAAGTCCAGAACTAATTTAGAGTTTGATTTAGATGTCGATATCTCAATTGGAATGAAAATAGGATATCACTAAAACATTTTAGTACACCTCGCAGCCCACTTGTATCTTGATCTAAGGTTCAAGTGATCTATAGAGGAGCTCCTAGCCTACTCACAATATGCTCAAAGGTTTGAGCTCGCGATGTTTTGTTTTTAGACTTCTTTTTCAACATAGATTCTTTTGATTACTACATATATATACATATATATATATTTCATCTTGTTGAAAGGAAAGATAAGAGAGAACAATATTTTCATACACCAAAGTGCTTCAATAGTGTTCTCTCATATTCCTAGCAAGTCAGCTTAAATAAATTTATGTAGGTCTTCAATGGACTAAAAATTGTTCTTTCGCCAGGAGAGTTAATCTTAATGACTGAGCAAGTGTTCTACATAAGGGATCATTAATTTGATTGGTCAACTTTGTATTCTAAACTTGTAACCCTTATTTAGTGAAGGAATTTTGGCTAGTCGCTTCGTATAGGGCTTGTGGCTATGAAACACGGATGCAGATACAGATATGAGATACGACAATTTTTAAAAATGAGAATAAGGACACAACAAAGATACGGTAAAATAATAAAATAAAATATATATTTTATTTAAAATATTTTTTAAGGTAGCATTTTTATACTATCAAATATCATGTAAATAACAACTACATAGGATGAAATATGCTGTTCAATCCATAAATTAACAGAATATGTATTATGTATTAAGTTATATTTTAATTATTTACAGTTTGGCACCTAATTAAATTTTATCATATCAAATTTATCCCCAAATAAGTTTGAAATATTACAATTGAACCCCTCCATATTTTGAAAATATCCTTTCCTGTATCCTTTTTATATCCCAGTCATATCTTATGCAAAATTAAAAAGAAAAATCAAGATATGTCACATAGCGTATCTGATACGTATCTGGCTGTATCCTAATTGCATTTGCGTATCCGAATATCCAATACAAGTACGACACCTAATTTGAAATATCCGTGTTTCATAGGTTTGTGGTTTTTCTCCCTTGGATTATAAGGGTTTCCACGTTAAAATTATTTGCCTCTTATTTTTCCACACGTGCTTATGTGTTTGATTGCTTGATACTCGGTCTATACAAAATATTTTCAATATTACTTGTTTAATATAAGAATTTGTGTATATTTACATGACAAAAAAATATACCTTGGGAGTCTCATATCGCAGGATCTGAAGAAAGGACCAAATTGTACGCAACTTTAACCTGATAAATGGGAGAATCTCCAACTATACTTATTATACAGATTTCATACGTGACGACATGTCTATAGTTTGACACAAAAAGACAATCCAGTGCACTTCATTGCGGGTTCTGAGACGTATAAATTGTCAAAATTTGAAAGAGTACAAGCAATATAAAATGAATGCCCCTCCTCCCCCAACTCCGCAACTGGTCAAAATTGTAAAAATAGAACGGTTATGCACTTGATGCAAAAACCACACATGGAACAAGAGCTCACCTTTTTTTGGAGCTCAGAGATGGATTCATTCATTAGTCGGTTCTGCAAGAAAAATCAATAGTAATTACAAAATCTAATAAACAAACTAAGATGCACTAAAAATTAAAAATTCACTCATTTCACCTTTCTCAACCTTATATGTTTGAAAGCAGAGTTGAGCTGGTGCTCCAAATTTTGAAGCTCTTTGAAACTCAAGCTATCAAGCGCCTCCCCCATAAAATGCCTACAAACATTCAAAATCATGATTTATATTGACTTTTTAACTACAATGGGTAAAAGTGCGTCCATTGCATCTCCCCATATGCCCTACAGCAAGAGTCTCATACAGTGGACCGCTTATCTTAAACTCTAAAAATCTACCTTTTCATTTCTTGTACTCTGAACTAATGTGAAAATGCGAATGGTACTAAATTTTCAAGTGAAAAGACAAAAATACCTGTTAAAAATCAAATAAAATTAGGAGGTGTAAATGTAGGTAATATAAACTAAAAGGGGTAAAAGTGCAATTTTTAAATTTACATAGAGTCAAAACTGTTATTTTAACGGATTTTTCAACATTTACATTTTAATTTAAAGTACAATGGATGCACAGGTAGATTTCTAAAGTTTAGGGTGCATAAATAATATTTACCTTAAGCATAAGGAGTAAAAAGGCAATTATCCCTAATAATTAACTACTTGGAGGATGAGGCAGCTGGCAGCACCTTTGGTTTCTTTGCAGAACCTCAAGTCTAGCCTTGAGCTTAGCATGTTCCAGAGTCCAGCTTCCCTGGACAGAAGCTACAAATACATTAGTTAATGTCTCGATCCCTCAATCAGCATGCAGTGGTTAATTAAAAAGAAACATCCAACTAATTTCAACTGTGCATTGTTTAATGTTTATTTTAGTACAACTAGCCTCAAATTCAAATAAAGCAAGAGGATTGCAATATAGGTTGATGGCCAAAATAAAACATAGACACTTTCTATGTTGATCCAGATCCATGGCATACCTGTGATTCGAGATCAGTAGCGACAAGCTGCCTCTCTGCACAAGAGTATCTCTCATATCGTTCAAGAATCCTTTCCATGCTGTTAAAAAGAAAACCATAGTAAAAACATAGGTAAGCAGTAAGAGGAATCAAAGTCAAATCTTAGAAGCACCCAACAAAAACTTATCCAATTGATTAAGAAAGCTATTTTTTTTTCCCTCTTGTTATCTATAATATTTCTTACACTCTTAAAAAAAAGAGCAGAATGAAAAATAATGAACAAAATAGTTACTAAATATCATAAAGAAAGAGAGCTTAGCACACATTTCACACGATAAAAATACTGTTGATGGCCACTATATAGTAGTACTACCCACACCTTTGTGTGCTGATTTTTTTATGTAGCATAAATACAGGCAACAGAATACTTACATATTAACATATATTTATGCATGCTAAACAAGTTGCTAGTTGAAAGATTCAAGAGATGGAGCATTCAATTATAATAACACTAATTTGCCACAAACACTACCAAGCAAAACTAAGCACATTCAAGTAACAAACATTTGAAACTCACAGGCTGTCATCACAAAGTGTTTACACTCAAACATGTGTATAACCTCGCTCAAGCTCTGAAGTTTAAACCACATAAAGACCAAAAGGAGCCAATAACTTTTTTTTTCTCTTAATTGATTGATTCCCCTAATTACCGTTTATATATATATACATTTCTTTCCCCCCCCTTTTTTTTTAAGATGGAAACCTACAGTTATTACCCTTCGAATGTGCACCGAATAAAACCATCGGACTCGTATAATAGCTCAAAAACCACGCAAACCAAGTACCCAAACTCTAAGCATATGCTTCAACAGGAATCACATAAAAATGGATTAGACACCTCTGATAAAATGTCTACTCGTAGCCCAGCAGATAAAATATATTACATAATGATATTCAAGCATATTAGAATATGTAATATCATAATAATGGTAGAAATAGAATCATCTTTGTTTTGATATTTTATTTTAACGAACTTGTTTTGAAATTACCATTATTTATGCATGAGAATCATTTATTTAAAAATTTCTTTAGGCTAAATTGTTTACTGAAAATTATTATTTTCAAATTGCTATTATTATGTTTGGCTTGACAATCTATTTACTGAACTTTTAACTTACCCCTCATTTTTAAGATTTTTCAAGTGAAATGAAAGGATCATAATCAAGAATTTTAGATTGAGTTGGGGTCTTGACATCATAAGTTTGTAATATCCTACAAGAATATTTAATTGTTTACTGTGGCTTTATGAAAGTTTGCATGTGCCATAGGCAAAGGCGTTGTAGTTCATGACTGGTTCTGCTGGCTGCAAACAGTCAATCCTACTCACAAGATTATGTAAAAGGTAACACACAAGACAAAACACTTAAAACACTCGCTACCCAAGCCTAAAGTAAGCAGAATCTAGCGCTATGATATTATAAACTATCACACTACCAATCTTATTATCTAGGATAGATGGTATAGGAAAGTGGGACCTAAATTTTCCAAAAAAGTTAAAAAGTGCTAACTAAAGTATAGTCTAAACAAGGAAGTCATTAACCAACTGTCAAGGGTTCAAGTCAATTTTGTACACTATGGTTACAATAACAGTAATAGATCACTAATAACAATGTTACTTAATTCTGTACTAAATAAATATAACAAAAAAACAAAAGAATTGTCATCTGGCCCACAAAATATACAATCCACATTTAAAATAACGATTCTCCAGTAATGAGCCACAGATGCAAATGACCAAGTTAATTATTTAGTGCAAGTTCTGGTTGTTTTTTGCTCAGGATTCCAGATTTTTCTAATGTTATTGCTGTTAATACCAAGTAATTTGGAACTTAAGTATTCTTAATTTGAGTTCAGTTAAATGGTTGTTGATATACAGAGTCAACTAATTAATATAAAATGTAAACATAAAATTATTATTTTCTTCTGTTTCTCATAGTTTTCCAAACTTTGCTTCCATGCATGTATTTTCCTCTTAACTTTATTCATTCTCCAAGTATTTGCAGAGTCATAACAACGTGTACTTGCTTCTGGCAGGTCGTGTGCTAACCTCCACTTACCCCCCCCCCCACCCCACCCCAAATTTCATAATAGGACGGATGGGCCATGAAATCAATGGACTGGTGCCTGGGCCTTTGCTACGAAATCATCACTAAGACCATTAGAACATGATAAAGAAATGAATTAGGGGGAAGTCCGGTGCAGTACATCCTCCAATGCAAAAATTACACAGATTCTTACATGCTGGTTTCACTTTAAATTTTTTTTTTTTAAAGTTTGGAGCATACATGTAAGAACCAGTATAATTTTTACACTAGAAGACAAACTGGTGCATGCTGCACTGGATGTACCCCCGACCCTACAAAGTCACACAAGTTAATTAGGTAGAAATCCAAGACTCACCCAACACTAGTCCAGGTCGTTCAAAC
Organism: Pouteria glomerata; assembly: GCA_035590655.1. Lineage (NCBI taxonomy): Eukaryota > Viridiplantae > Streptophyta > Magnoliopsida > Ericales > Sapotaceae > Pouteria > Pouteria glomerata. Next base: position 32,559,194 of record JAVXUM010000017.1, on the reverse strand, counting down.
GTAAAAAGGGATTGGTTCAGCCCAACGTTGCGCACAACCAAACCGGCATAAGCTGAACGCATCGTATCGTTGGAACGATATAACTAAGTCTAAAGGTTCAAGCAGTGGCCGGCACAAAAGTCATAGAGAGTCGAGAGAAGGTTTTTACTAGTAGCTAAAGTTCCAAGCCTAATTCGTCTGTTTCCTCGTAACAGATTTTCAAATCTTCGAGCAACAGGCCTGAAATTTCCTAACTAAAATTCTCGTGTCTTCTTCGATCTCTTCACTTTTCGTTAGGTTCACACACAATTGTTGTGCAACTGGATTCGAGATTCACTAACACTGAAATTTCTCGAAACTACAAGGAGAAACTTCTTTACTCCAAAAAAAAAGTATTTTCCAATTAAGCCCGCGAGGATCGCATTGGTTTCAACGGCTACAATTTATGTTTTTTTGAAAAATTTTAGAATGCCACCTTTCGTACGAAAATTTATTTGTTTATGAATTTATATGATTGTAAAGATCTATTTGTCTACTTCCACACTGTAAATGACATATTTCAAGTCTCAAGAGAGAACATTATGGCTGTTTTTGTGATGGATAAATTACATGTAAACCTCCTAAACATTTGAGTTACTACACATGGATTCCCTCAACATTAAAAATTACACATAGACCCCTTAAAACATCTAAGTAATTACACATGGATCCCTCCCGTTAGCATGCTGTTAGAATTTCTGTTAAAATAATGACATCAGCCAATTTTCAATATACCAAGTTTACTATTTGATTGGATAAATTTTGCTCTCTCCATCTCTCTTTCTTCTTAATATACCAAGTTTACTATCACTGAAGGCCCCTCCTCAACTTCTGTTTCCTTGTCAGCAGCTCAATCTCCTCCGTCATCTAGACCCTGCTCAAGTCCTTCCCTTCCATGCTCGATCTCCTCCCGACAGCAGCAGTATTGACCGCAATTGAGAGAGAGACACAGAGAGAGAGAGAGAGAGATAGAGAGATCCTTTAAAATTAATCTTACTCAGTGTCAATTGCAGAGCCTATCACATGACTCCCACAATGGAGAAAAGACCATGGGCTTCTTGGGCTGCCACTCCCGCGACTCCTCCTCCACCTACTTCTCTGGCTCTCTAAAGACCATGGGCTTCTTCTCCACAACCCTATCTCTGAGTTCCCTTTCTAGCAACCAAAAACTTAGATTTTTCTGAAGTGGGTATTACAATTTGCAGAGTATTTCATTCATTCAATACGTGATTTCAAGCTGGGAACGACTTCTCCAGAGTAGCTAAAGAGAGAAATTGCAGGGATAAGATGAGAAGCATTCAAGGATAACATAGCGACGTTTGGGGTAGCATTAGAACCAACCAAGGTGCTGGAAAATCCAGGAGAACCACCGAGGACGGCGGCTGCAACGGTGGCAACCAAGGCTGTGATCTATTCTTGCAGCATAGTAGGAAGGCTTTTAAGAGATTCAACGGCCATGGAAGCTTGATGGTTTTGAATGGGGCACATGGCAGATTGCAAAGGGACGCCAGAAAAACCAGAAACAGAAGTTGGAGAAGAAGAGGGTAGCCGCGGCCCATCCATGACCAGTAAACTCGAGATTAAAGCTTATTTATCAGAGCATGGGCACATTTTTCGAAGTCCATGTGACATCAACTCCTACATATCTCTCCTATTTTCCCTTATTTTATTTTGTAATTCCAAGTCATATAATGTAACAATTGAATGTTTGTTGACAGTAGTGACTTCATACTGATTTTCTTCATAATTTGTTTATTTCTTTGTTTGTATGACTAGTGAGTTGATGAACATCTAAAGATGGGCCACAGAACAAAGCCAAACAAACTAGCATGGGTTGAGGTTTTTTTACTAGGAAGCGTGTCGATCGAGTCCTAGGCAACCTAATGGCGTGATGTGAATGACCCACATGAACGACCCGTACAGTGACTATTGGTGCCGCCGTGGGCCCTGCAGTTGGCAGTGTGCTACCACGGTGTACCGGAGGCTTTTTATTGTGGGTAGAGTAATGAATATATCAGGGAGAGAAAAGGGGCAGAGTAATGAATATGTCAAGGGTATAATTGTCTTTTTATTAAAAATTTAACGAAGTTAGGGTCAAAATTAACAGAGGAGGTCTAGGTGTTACCAACATTTCAAAATAAAGAAAATGTCTGTAATTCTCAAATGTTAAGGGAGTCCATGTGTAATTACCCAAATGTTTAGTGGATCTAGGTGTAATTTATCTTTTAGTAATTATCAAAAAATAAAAAAGATAAATTACACTTATCTTCTTTTAATATTTGCGTAATTATATAATTACACTTGTCATTAATTACACTTATCACCCCTCAATATTTAAAAAATATAATTATCTCCCTTATTTTAAAATATTATTAACATTGACCTTCTTCTATTAAATAAATCATTAAAAATTAATAGAAAATGTCAAAATAATTAAAATTTTTAGTGTTTTTCCTACCTATCCCTCCCTCTCTGACATCTGTCCTTTTTTTTTTTAATAAATTCCCAAAAACAAGTAAACATAAAAAATTTTGAAAAATTTTTGTAAAGAAAACTAAAAAGATGTGAGAGGAGCATAAAATAGAAAAAATACCTAAAGTTTTCCCTTTTTGACATTTTTTTTTATAAGTTGTAATGGTTGATTTAACGAAAGAATGTCAATGTTAACAATATTTTTAAATTGTAATGGTTTTCCTTAATTAGCTAGATGTCAAACAACCATGGTAGATTAGCTAGAAGAACTTTTCAAGTGAGAGGGGTATCGGTAGACATTGGAGAAGATGAAAAGTTTAGTGGAGGATATAGAATAGTAGTAAGGGGGTCTGGTTTTGTTCGTATTATGGTCCTTTTTGAGGAAGAATTAAGATGGCTAATGCAGAAGTGTTCCTTAAAGATATGGTCTGGTAAGGGTCTTCATCAGATTGGGTGTTTTAGAGGAGGAGCTCGAACTTTGCTGTGTTCTGTTTTTTCTGATGGAGTAAAAAGAAATCTGGAGCTGCGGTTGTTTGCTCCTTTTGGCAGACGACAGGTAAGGATACCTGAGTTTTCTTTTGGAGAGGGCTGGAATTTCTTCTCTGTTATGATCAGGGGGTTAATTCCAGAGGTGGGGAGAAAGGAATTCAAGAACTTGAAGCAGCAGTCAAAGGTTTTTGAAGCTGGAAAGTCAATCTCTGTTAAGGCTTCGAAGGAGGCCTTGTCATATGCAAAGGTGGCAGCTATCTCAAAGTGGCAGTTAGCAAATATTAGGAGTCATATTAGTAAGGATCAGATCATTGTTAATTATGAAGAAGCAGTGGAGAATAGCATGTTATTGAAGAGATGTTTAATTGGGAGAGTTGGAGGTCCAGGTGAGGAGTGTATGGAAGCTGACTTTTTGGCTTCTTGGCTGGGTAAGAAGTGGAAAATTCCTGGTGGTCTGGAAGTAAGGAAGTTGGACGAGGGAGGGTTCTTGTTTGTCTTTCCTTCTCAGATGCTTGCTGGGAAGTTTAAGAAAGAAAAGACTTTGATCAATGGAAAGATGCTATGGCTGGACGATTGGCACAGCTGGGGAGGTTGCTCGAGGAGAGGGTGGGAGGAAAAATCAGTTTGGGTGAGAGTTATAGGGCTGCCAGTTTTCCTGCGATGTGAGAGTGTCATTCAATGCATTGGAAACTTTTGTGGTGGATTTATTGATTCTGATTTTGCTCTTTGCAATTCAGAAAGTTGGAATAGACCATGGATTAAAGTGAATGGAGATGGTAGATTGATCCCTGCTTCTGTGAAGATTAAGGTAGGGAATGTGGTGTATGATTGTCCTTTATGGGTCGATAGGAGATCTTGGGTTGAGTGGGCCAAAGATTCATGGAGGTCAGCTGCTTTCAGGCCACCGGAATGGAAGAAGAGGGTGGCGCGTGGTGGTGGAAATAATTCTGGGCAGTTGATAAGTCCTGGTAGTCGAAAGGGTAGGGAGTTTTCATTTAATGGGGAAAGGAATTCGAAGAGCCAGTCTTTTGCATCTGGGAAGGTTCAATGGAAGAGGGTGGGGGCTGTATCTGACTCATTAATGAGTGATGCAGAGCAATCTAGGAGGGGTATTAATGTGGGAAATGTTTTTGATCCCCTCAGCGAGGAAATGGAGGAATGTGCATTAATTGAGGAGCCTTGTATAAGGATTAATGAGAATGATTATATAAATGGAAAAGAGGAAACATGCAGTAAATGCTTTGATGGTTCCGATGATTGTTTGGATAATTTTGTGACCAATGATAATTCACTGTCGGGGAATTCAGATTTCGAGATCTTCTCAGCTCATGATGGTCCAACAATTATGGAAGAGCAAAATATGGTTAGTCCTCCAGGTGCAGATTGGGGAAATCAGTTAGTTCCATTTGAAGGAATTTCTTTGAAGGATCCTGAGTGTTTACCGTTGGTGGCTGTTGGACCAACAGAAGAATGGGATGGAGATTCAAGTTTTTTGATGCTGGAAGAGTGTGGAGAAGACCAAGGAAAGATATCTTCGTGGGTGTTGAATAGAATGAAAAATTTTAAGAAGCTGCTAGGGATCTCTACTGATGGTTTTGAGGACCAGCTGTTGGACTTACTTCAGGCAATCGAAGAAAAGAGGAGGAAGGACAATTGTTCTCAAAGGAAGGTAGTGAAGAACCGAAGCAAGGGGGGAAAAAGGGAGTTAAAAAACTTGAAGTGTTCAATTGACTATGAAAGAAGTGAGAGGAAGAGAGTGATGGAAGCAAAGGTGGCTGGCAGTGGGAGGGATAAATTATCTTTATGTTTACAATGATTCCAAAAATTTTGTGTTGGAATGTAAGGGGTTGTGGAAGGAAAGAAAAGAGGTTACTAATCAAGGAAGTAATAGTAAAGAATCATCCTCATATTGTATGTCTTCAGGAAACCAAGTGCAATAAATTGGATAATGATTTGGTTAAGTCCATTTGGGGTAGTGGATGGTGTAAATGGCTGGGTTTGGAAGCAGTGGGGACTTCGGGTGGCATTTTGCTGATGTGGGATAGTAGATATATTCAGGTGGTTGATCAAGAAGTTGGCTCTTTTTCAATTTCTTGCTTATTTCAGCATTTGGATAGTGATTTAGTTTGGTCCTTCACTGGGGTGTATGGGCCAGTGGAGAGAAAGTGGAAGGAAGAATTTTTGGAGGAAGTAGGTGCAGCTGTGTTTAGGTGGAACAAACCTTGGTGTTTAGGGGGGGATTTTAACATGGTTAGAAATATTGATGAGAAATGGAATTGTAGGAAGAAATCCAGTCAGATGGCAGTGTTTTCAGATTTTATTGAGAAAATTCAAGGCGTTGATTTGCCTTTGAACGGAAGTAGGTTCACATGGAGTAATAAGAGAAGTAAATCCAGAATTGATCGTTTCCTCATTTCAGCTGTTTGGGAGGAACTTTTTCCACATTCTCTTCAGAAGACTTTATCGAGGTTAGGTTCTGATCACTTTCCTTTGTTATTAGATGGGGGGGGGGGGGGAATGAAAGTAGGGCCTAAACCTTTTAGGTTTGAAAACATGTGGTTGGAGGTGGATGGTTTTAAGGAATTAATTGCTAAGTGGTGGTCTGAATTCTCTTTCATTGGGTCTGCGAGTTTCAGACTCTGCCAAAAATTAAAAGCTTTAAAACTGAAACTTAAGCATTGGAATTCTGAGGTTTTTGGAAGGCTAGAAAAGCTGAAGCAACAGCTGGATGTTGACATCAAAGAATTGGATTCCTTAGATAATCAAGGCCTATTGACTGAGCATGGGATTTTGGCTAGAGAAGTTAAGATGGCTGAGTTGGTTAAGATCTTGAAGATGGAAGAAATTAGTTGGAAACAAAAATCAAGAATCAGGTGGCTCAAAGAGGGGGATAGAAATACCAAATTCTTTCATAAAATGGCTTCAGCTAATAAAAGGAAGAACTGGATTGAGAGATTGGAGATTAATGGTGAATTATCAGATGATAAAGAGGCAATTAAGGAACACATTGTGGGTTTTTATAAGAGTTTGTTTAAGGAGGAAGAGAGTTGGAGACCAGTGGTCGATGGGATGGATTTTTCTCAGATTAGATTTTCTGAAGCTGTGGAGATTGAAGCACCTTTCTCTGAATTTGAGGTGTTTCAAACGTTGATGGAATTAAGTGGGGATAAAGCTCCGGGGCCTGATGGATGGTCTATCTCTTTCTTGAAGACCTGTTGGAGTATAATAAAGGAAGATATTATGGCTGTTTTCAGAGATTTCCATAAAAGAAGCTGCTTTGGGAGAAGTTTAAATGCTACCTTTCTAGCTTTAATTCCTAAGAAAGTTGGTGCAGTGCAAGTGAAGGACTTTAGGCCTATTAGTCTTGTGGGGGCTGTGTATAAGTTGTTAGCCAAGGTGCTAGCTAATAGACTGAAGAAGGTTATGGGATCTTTAATCTCTGATTCTCAGCATGCATTTGTTAAGGGTAGGCAAATTCTGGATGCTGTTCTCATTGCGAATGAGGTAATTAATACTAAAAGAAAAGGAAAGGAGAATGGTCTGTTATGTAAATTGGATATTGAAAAGGCTTATGATCATGTTAATTGGAACTTCCTTCTATATTTGTTGCGAAGGATGGGTTTTGGGATTAGATGGTGCAATTGGATTAGATGGTGTATATCTTCGGTCACCTACTCTGTTCTGATTAATGGTTCTCCAGCTGGGTTTTTTAGTTCTTCTCGTGGGTTGAGGCAAGGAGACCCTCTTTCTCCTTTCCTTTTCATCTTGGTGATGGAAGTGTTAAGCAAAATGATTGAGAGGGCTGTAGGGGCTGGTTTCCTGGAGGGTTTCTCAGCAGCGAGGAGAAGTATTGGTATCAGAATTTCTCATTTGTTGTTTGCTGATGACACTTTAGTTTTTTGTGGAGCTGAGTTTCTTCAATTGGGCCACCTGAGGTGTACTTTATTGGGGTTTGAAGCTGTTTCAGGTTTGAAGATCAACCTTGGTAAGTCCGAGGTAATTCCTGTTGGTCAGGTCCCTGATTTGGTGAGATTAGGTGCTGTTTTGGGTTGCAATTTGGGCTCTCTTCCTACTACTTACTTGGGGATGTGGATTGGAGCTAAAGGTAAGGATGTTCAGATGTGGGATCCAGTGGTTGAGAGGTTCAAGGCTAAGTTGGCTTCTTGGAAGATTAATTATCTTTCCTCGGGAGCTAGATTGACATTGATCAAGAGTGTATTATCCAGCCTTCCTACCTATTTTTTCTCACTTTTCAAAGTTCCTAATTCAGTGATTTTGGTGTTGGAGAGGCTTCAGAGGGATTTCTTTTGGGGGAGAAGTGAGAGGGTATTGAAATTTAATCTTGTGGATTGGAGGATGGTGTGTAGGTCTCGGTTGGAAGGGGGGGCTGGTTTAAGAA
>JAVXUM010000017.1:32512004-32526897 GCA_035590655.1 Pouteria glomerata | reverse complement strand
TCGCGGGAGGAGGGGTAATTTAACCGAGTATTTACCGACTGAATAGTCGGCAAATTGACCTAATTTTTTTTTGCCTTTGCCGACTGGATATTTAGTCACGAAATGACAAAATTGTCAACTAGTCAGTCGAGTTTCCCGATCAACAATTTAGTCGCTACACGTCTAAATTTATTGGCGCAAGAAAATGGCGCATCGAATTTTGCATTATTATCGACTAACTAGTCGATGAAGAGGTATAAATTTTATTTTAACTTTTGCCGACCACTATTTTAGTCGCGAAATATTAATTTTTGGTCGGTAAAACTTCCCTAAGATCGCGGCAAATTTTATTCTTAGTGCCGACTAAGTAGTTGGTAAAGCGGAACAATTGGCGACCAAAATTTCTTTAGTTGGCAAAATTGGTCGGCAAAACTGTGCATTCTGGTAGTGTACCCTCGCATTGGACTAAGATTGATAAAAGAAAATTTCTACGCAATGTACATAACTTCTTTTGGGATGAGCCATATCTCTACAAATATTGCTCAGCTCAAATTGTTAGATGTTGTATTCTCAAGATTGATGTTCCTAGTGTTATTGACTTTTGTCATTCCTTAGAATGTAGAGGCCATTTCTCCTCAAAGAAAACAACCGCTAAGATTTTTCAAAGCGGATTTTATTGACTTTTATTATGTAGGGATGTTCATAACTATTGTCTAAGATGTGACTAGTGTCAGCAATTAGGAGCCTTTACTAAGAGGAGTGAAATGCCTCAAAATCTCATAATCATCTTGGAGATTTTTGATTGTCAGGGCATTGATTTCATGGGGCCATTCCCTAAGTCATTTGGATTTGAGTTCACACTTTTGGCTATAGACTATGTCTCCAAGTAAATAGAGATCATTGTGACTCACACCAATGACCACTGGGTAGTGATCAAGTTCTTAAAAGAATATTTCTTCTCACGCTTTAGGATGTCTCAGGCCATTATTAGTAATAGAGGCAAAGACTTTTATAATAAGCCCATTGGTGTCTTACTACGTAATTATGGTATAACACACAAAGTAGGTATCTCATACCAACTACGGAATAATGGCCAAGTAGAGTTGGCAAATAGGGAGATTAAGGGCATGCTTGGAAAGACTTTCAACCCCATAAGCAAGAATTGATCCTTGTGTCTCATTGATATATTGTGGGCATATAGAATAGCTCATAAGACTATTTTGGGTTTGTCTCCCTATTGCCTCATTTATGTCAAGGCTTGCCACTTACCCATTGAAATGGAACATAGGGCCTACTAGGTAATTCGACAGTTAATGAAAGTTTGGATGATGCCAGTGTTCTCTGAAAGCTACAATTGAATGAGATTGAGGAGTTACATAATGATGCTTTTGAGAACGCAAAGATTGCTAAAGCCAAAATGAAAGACTTGCGTGACAAGCACAGTTCTAAGAAGTTTTTCCATGTAGGCTAGAAAGTCTTAATGTGTAACTCTTAGCTATATCTCTTTCCAGGCAAACTTCGGTCTAGATGGTCTGGTCCATTCATCATTACCTAATTTCAAAGCATGGTGTATGTAAGGCTTACAATCCAAGCAAAGATGCCACTTTTAAGGTGAATAACCATCGTCTCAAGCTATATTTGGAGAATTTTATGACTGAGATTGAGACTTGGGAGCTCATTGATCCTTCTCCCTTTGAATGATGCATGCATTGTCATTATTGTACATAATTAGTTTAGAAGTTTTGTTTAGCCTTGAGTCTTAGCGTAAAATTATTATTCTTTTTGATATCTTGTTACATCTTGTTACGTAGTAAGCTAATATTGTGTTGTGTTTGAGGATTTCTTATACATAGTTTTTCCTTTATTTTCTAGGAAGTTTTGTTTTGTCTTGTTTAAATCTAGTTGGTCATCTTTTTTTCTTTTTTAGTTTTCTTTTATGGTTTTTCTTTTGAGAGGTTCTAGTTCTTGATTAGCTTTTCATTAAATGTCTTTTTGCCTTTAGTAGAATGTGGCTTTGAAGGATAGTAGTACCCTAAGAAATTGTTTCGAATTTCTCCAAGCTAGATTAGATCGGGGGCCCTCGTGGCTTACCTGGGCACCTAGAATTGGGTTGGTATAAATTAAAGGGTCACATGATCAAAGTTATGGCACTTAATTTTTGGCTCCCTCGTCTAGTATTCTTCCCACTCACGGCCGAGACTCTCTAAAACGATCTCGCACATTGCACTTCTCTTTCTCCTATCTCCATAACTATTTCCCTCCATTTCATCCACTCAGTTTTTTGTAGACTAATCTTTTTGCTTTTTTTTTTCTCTATTCACCAACATAGTGGTCTCTCCCTTGTGGTTTGGTAGTTGAGTTCTCCAAGTGAAAGTAAGTAAGTTTATGCTCAAAGGTTGTTTTGATTCTCAGAATTTTGGGTTATTTCAGTGTTCTTCTTGATGAGCTTGAGCACTTGAAGGATTTTGGACAAACAATGTGTATGAGAAGTGTATTTTGAGAAGTTGCTCATTAAGTGTTTGAAGATTGTCTAAGAGATAATACATTCGCAATTTGGGTGTTTTTCGTGGGCTGCATATTCTTTGATGTGGGAAGATTACTTGTAGAGCAATTGAGGTTATTCTTGAGGTCCATAAACGTATTTGAAAAATAGTGTGTGCCAAGTGTTATTAGAAATCCTAACTTGGTTGCTGATATGCATTGGAAGTATGATTGAGTCGAGAGTTATGCACCATTATTATTGCTACTTGTTGGGGCTAAATTGGGTTTGAAATTTGTAGTTGCATACTTGAAATTTGAGTGATACCAAGACCCCATAACTAACCACATAATGTTGATAAGAGTGGACCTTTTAGCGCCTCTAAGTGTACAAGAAGGCTATAACCCCATACCACCTCCCTCTTCTTCATCTATGAAGGAGGAGGTTGAACTTTTTGATGAAAAGACGTCGTCTTCTCTTACCCCCGAGGATTCTCTTAACCACGTGTTTGAAGAGGAGAATAGTTCTAATCTTGACACACCACTTTAGGAATTGGAATGCACAACGAGATTATACCTAGTATCAAAATAAACAGTCTGCGCTTCGTGAGCGAGGCATCCAGTTGTGTTATTTTCATGCAATTACTGCCCCCGTTGAGGACTTAGTCATTAGGGCAAGGCTAGGCCAAAGCTATGTAACTCTGTGTGACTCTAGATCCAGTGCTTGTGTGGGAATTTTATGCTAATGTTAAGTTGCATGCACTAGATTGGGGTGAGCGACAGCTGCTTGTGCATGTACGTGGTAAGCGTTTTCGTATTAAGGTTGACACAATTACCATAATTTTTTGTTCTTGAGTGAGTAGCAAACCTCAGTTACCTTTTTTTTTTTTTTTTGGTTGATGCTTACCCCTCTAAAAACACTCTTGCTACAACATTATTAAGGCAAGTAAGGTTCCTATGAGGCCGAGCCTGTAATTTCCTAAGAAAAACTTGTGTCCTCTTTACTGTATCCACCACGAGATGTCTTATGGCCAGATTATTCCTCTTATGCATAATGAGGTTGTAAGCTTAAGTTATGTTTGCCTGCTTTATGCATTTGTCACCGGTGTCTTTATCGATTTGGCCTCGCTCATTTATGGTGTCATCTTTTAAAGGTCCAGTTCTTCAGCGGGTACTGTGGGTTTACCTTTTGGCAGATTAATCACTGAGACACTTTTAGAGTTCAGTGTAGTTGTTAAGGCAGAAACCAAGACCTTAAAGCCACCTAGAAAAAGCTCTCATACCACGTCTGCTAGGCATACTGCTCAACTTCGGATTTGCGATACACCATCTCTGTCCCATACGAGCACTGATGTTTCTGGACCTTTCAATTTTGTTTCACCCGCTCCTCCTGATACCTAGCTAGTGGACCTACCATTGCTTCCATTACTTTAGGAGTCTTGACCTCGGGGTATAGTATTTGGAGACTATATTCCCCATTGCTCAGGCTTTTTTGAATGCAATTGTGGCTGAGCAGGCTGCCTAACATTACTTACTTGAGTGGTAGGGTGTTATGTTGGACTCGATTGATAAAGCTTTCCACGCCTTCACTCTTCCTACTCCTCTACCAGCTATCGACCTATAGGTTGGTCGAGGGAGTTTTGATGTCTTTAAGTGTGTTTTGTTAGTTTAGGTCTTAGGTATGATGATGTTTAGCTGGTAGACTTAAAAACTGTTCTCTTTTGTGTTACTGTAATGCATGGGTTCAACTAAAGGAATACTTTTGGTACTCTTGTTTTGTGTTCTATCCAGCTTTTGCTTAATGACATGCAATAACATTTTGATATCTTTTGTTTTTCTTTTACTTTATTTTCGTTTGTTTTCTTTTTGTTATAGCTACTGTCTTTTTTTTTTTTCTTAATTTTCTTGTTCTTTCTTTCTTATTTTTTTATTTGGAATAGTTTCTTTAGCTTGATTGTGTATAGCTACTTAGATGATATTTTTCCTTCTCTTTTCCTTTACTATTCATTTTCCACATGCATTTTTTCAGCTTTTTATTCTATTGTTTAGGAGTGTTGTAGACTTTAGGTTGGGGGGTTCTTACCTACAGGCTTGCTTAGCTATTACATGTGGACTTGTTTGGGTTTGATCATGCTTACTTATTTTCTGTTCTCTCTCGTGAGTTTTTTGTACCTCACATTGAGGACAATGTGATTTTTGTTGGGGAGGGTGGAGCACATTTGTATGAAATATTTGCGAGCACACATAAAAACTTCAGAAAATTTGAACACTTTTTGGCTTATTTTTGGAAATGACGTTGGAAATTGGGAATGTAAACTAAGCATATGAACATACAATCCTTTGAGTCATATACAAAGAGTTATGTTGTTTGGAGATTGGTGATTGTGATATTAGTTTTGATTGAGCCTGTTTGTAAGACAAATTGTGCATAATGCTAATTTAAACTTGATTTCTACTTGAACCCTTGATGCATAAACCCTAATATATGGAGACCTTGATCTTGTGGGAATTTTTGAGCCGTGATGCATTTCTTTGAGAGAGCATTATAAATTTTCTCATCATTGGTTTCTTTGAATTTTACTTTTTTCAATAACTCTTTACATATTCTTGCATTTGGGTTCATGGCATGGTATGATGAACATGAGTTTGATGATTGCATGATTGAGCCATTTGTCTTGCATGTCAACCTTTGGAAGTGATCTTAGGCCCCTCTTTGATGATTTTGAGCTATAATGACTTTCTTTTGGTTTAAATGTCCCTAGGAACCATGTTGAGCTGAATAAGAATAAATGATTTTCCTTCAATTAGGCCACCAATTTGACCCTAAGCTTAAATTATTAACATTATCCACCTTTGTGTGCTATGGAATGCCTTAAATTTTAGTTCGGGGGAATGTACATTATTAGGAAACAGAAGGATGACACACACTCCAAACATTAGGATGTCTTTGAGTGTGTGTGTTGCACATTGTAGTTTCTTTGTTCAGGTGTTACGTTCTTAAGTTTCTGTGTATCAGAAAATAAAACAAAATTTCTCAACATAAGAAAGATGATGTAGAGTTTCTCATTGGCAATGTATGTCTCTCTTTGTATTTGACCAACCTCTATGGGATAGAAATTATGAACTCTTTTGTTTTAGGTATACATGTGAGAAGTTGAGAGAAAATCATCTTGAGGGGATTAGTATTGGGGAAGAGTTTCAAATGTTTCAATGTAAAATTAGATAAGGTGTTCCCAGGCACTTTTTGATTACCCGATCTTCGTTTGGAACCACATCTTAACCCATAGCCCTGTTACAACCATGTAAAGGCCTAGAGGATTCTTAAAAAGAAATTGTTGGAATTAATTAGCTCTCTTATGTGATTAAAAGGTTGTACTTGGATTACTTTGTCCATAAGTAATTCTTTCCAAGAGTTATGCTAACATGTGTGTGTTCTTTTTACTCCATCCTGAATATTTGAGTGCACCAATTTGAACTTGATGAACACTTATTCTTAAACTATGGTGAACTCATGTGAGAACTTATGTTTCTTAATTTATTGTGAGTGTATGCCTGGCGATAATTGTGATTGATACTTGTGGGTGAGTGCTCATGTGTTATGGTGGAAATAAATTTGTGATTGGCCTCTTATGCATGATTGTTGAGTGAGCATGTTTGATATGGAAAAATTAAGTTTTGAAATAAAAAAATTGCTCAATTTTTTAGCACTTTGACTTCTTCTCATTGTGATGATTTGGATTGTGACCATTATCTTTGATTTCCATCACTAATGTACTTCATTATGACAAACTAGATCAATGGCATGAAATCACTTTATTTTGCTTGATCTTATTTTGACATTTTGCTACGGACTAGCAAAAACTTAGTTGGGGAGTGTGATTGATCATATAAATTGTTATATAATTATGGTTTTACACCTATTTATGAACATTTTGATTACTCATTTTCCACAAGGTGATGGAATTTTGATCTAATGTATGTTCTTGTGGGGTATGGAATTGAGGAAGTTTTCAAGTAAAGGAGAAGGAGAGAAGATGAAAAAAGCTCTGTGGACCAAAGTGAGCAAAGCTGGGCGCCCTCTTCCGTAACCCGAGCACCCCAGAGAGTAGGATTGTATCAGAAGATCAACTGGGCGCCCCACTATGCTACCTAAGCATGATCTCATCAACCGAGCACCTCCAGAGAGTAACATTATCTCAAAAATTTGGTGGGTGCCCTACCTTGGTGCCCGGGCTCCCACTGACCACCTTAGGTGCCCCTCTGCCTGAAGAAGCTGAATAATTTAATTTGTGTTATGTTTCTTAAGTTACTATTTTACCCTTGACATTTGGTAGCCTATAAATACAGGCTTTTATTTAGACCTAAAGGAAATTTTGGTATTCTGAAAAACTACATTCGGTTGTATTCATCTTAGATCATTTCTTTCTCTTAGGGTTTTACTTGTAAGTAATTCATTATTCAATATTTTTAATTGCACATATTTTATTTTTATTTTTTTTTCTTTTGCTTTCTACTTCGTACTTGTTTCACAATCTTTGCACGTATTCTGATTCTGCTTTCTCAACTTAATTTATAAAATTGATTTTTGTTCCTCTTCTTATAGTATTGTTTACAACTTAAATATGCTTGGCTAGATTCATTCTGGTTTTAACCTGGCATTGTAATGGAGAAGAAAATGATAGATTCGAATATTATGATTTTAAACATAAAATATTTTCAAACGAATCGTAAAAGTTGTTGAGTTTAAGTTTAAGCCTAGAAATTGAATCACCTGTGTTACAATCGAGCTTTGGTTATGAGTTAATATTCGTGCACACCGAAGTGTCCGGTTCAATATCCCAGTGACTTCGACACTAATTTCAAAACCTTAATTCAATGTCTTCTTTACAAAAGGTTTTTGAAGCTAAATCTTCTTACCAACACTACATGCGTAAGTTCTAGGTTGAGTTACAAATATGTTAGAATCTATCTCTTTGAATTTATTACAGGAATAAGTTAAAACCAAATGTTTTCAATCAAGAGTAAATTTCTAAAATTAAATCGAGTCTTTTCATTAGTGTTATAAATTTAAGTTAAGTTTTACGTTCAAAATATCTTTTAGACCTAATTTTGAAAACCCAAAAAAGTTTCCTCTTTTTTATTATTATTCTTTGCAAGTGCTTTCAAAACATGCTTTCCTAAAATAGTCACACACTTGCTCCCTGTAGAAATGATCTAGGACTTATCTAGATTAAGCTAAAACTGCCTCTTGCAATAGAAAGTATAAACCTCTTTAATTTTTGAGAGCGATCAAGCTTTGCTCTTAAGCTTCGCTTTATCAAAGGGCGTAAGGAGTTTTGCTCCCAAGCCTTGCTCTTAAGGTTGAATCAGTGCCTCACACATAGTTTTAAAAGAAAAGTTTTACTCTTATATATAGCTTTACTTTCAGAAAGTTCTTGTGTTGGGAAGATGTAATACTTAGCACTTAATCCTCAAATAAGTTTCACCCATTTAGGTTTGTCTTAATAAGGAGCCTCTACTCAAGCCTAGCTTTAATCAAGTGTCATTTTGACAAAGGAGCTTGGCTCCTAGGCTTAGCTCTGTGAAGTTTTGATTAGGAACTTTGCTTCTAGGTCATGTTAGTGCTTAGCACTTAATCTCAGGGGAAAAGAGTTTTGCTTTAACCAAGGAACTTACTCTTAAGGTGCACTCTTGTGTAGGAAAGGATTCAGTGTTTTGCTCTTAGTCTTGGGATGAGCCTTGCTCAACTGAGCAGGTAAGGAGTTTTGATCTCTGTGATTTGGTCTAAGAATGAGCTTCACTCATGAGCTTTGCTCTAAAAGTTTGATCTAGTAAGGATTCCCGCTCTTGAGCTTTGCTCTATTTGGTTGAGTTAGTGACTCGCACATAATCTCATGGGAAAAGAGTTTTGCCCCAACAAGGAGTCTCACTCTTAGAATGCACTTTCATGCAAAAAGCATTTAGTGCCTCAACTTAGTCCTAGGAAGAGCTTCGCTCTAACTGATTAGGAAAGAGCTTCACTATATCTAGCCTAATCAAGTAAGGAACTTCACTATAAAGTTGAATTAATGCCTTACATATGATCTTAACAAAAAGAGTATTGCTTAAACAAAAAGTCTAACTCTTGAGGTGTACTTTTATGCGAATGAAGATTTAGTGCATTGCACTTTATCCAATGATGAATTTTGCTCAATCTGGTTTGGAAGGAATTGTGTTTTTGAACTTCGCTCTATTTAATTTGGTAAAATAAAAGGCCTCACTCCTGAGAATAGCTCTAATTAATCTTTCAAGTTTTGCGACTTGCGCTCAACCTTAAGCATCTAAATCTCGTGTCTAACATAGGTATTAAGGTAATCGGGTTTCACTTTTAAGTTCGATAAATTTATACCTCTACACTTACCTTTTGGACTAGAGTTTTATTTGTGAACTATTATTTGATCTTTGTTCTATAATTGATGTTTGAATCTATGTTTCGTAGTTGATTTTGTGAAAGATACCTTATTTCTTAGTTATTGATGATCCTATGCCTCGCACTGGATATTGATGAAAATAATGTCAGTCTCATGAGTTGATGTGTTCTTATTTGTTTTATACAATTTCATTGTGATGATTGTCTAGGTCACTATTGGATGCCTATAAGATGTACATTATCATGTGTATGATCCTAAAGTGTTCGATTTTGAAAGTACTTGAGCTCTAAAAATTTATTTGAAAACTAGGGACGTGACCATATGTGATCTTGTTTTGTGAACTGTAACGTGCAATGCATTACTTGTCAAAATTAGGTTACGCATAAATGAGTGATTTTGAATGAAAAAATCTGGTATGTACAGATAAAAATGTGTTCTAAATGTCTAGTTTGAAAATGAATAATTGGGTGTTTGCAAAATATATGGCTCACTAGTGTGGTAGAATGACTACTAGTACATTTTTTTTTTTTTTTGAAAAATGTTCTTTTTATGAATGACCTTATTATTGAAGTGTTTAATGAGGTATTCAGCATGTTTGCAGTTTTATCAAGAGGCCTAGTCACTAAATAAAGTTTCTATTCCCTCAAGGCGTCTTTATTTCAGGAGTTTTTAGAATAATAGACCATTATCAATTAGAACGGTTCTATATCTGGTTAGAAAGTCACTGTTTTGAATTAAGGAGTACGGTATTGGTTAACCAAGGTTTTGGTTAATCTAGATTGATCATAGTTACAAGGATGGTTTTGAAAAGAAAGGGTTGCCCTTAGCCTATGAGAGCTCTTCAACTAAATGACAATTGTCAATTGGAGAGGACTTTGACTTAGGTTATAACGTAAGCCCAGTTTTAGGGTTTGAAGAAAAGAGAGGTATGTACAAGCTCAAATTCCTATTTCCACTCGGGTTAAAATATACCAAGGATCATCTGCAAGGTCTTTTTCTTGAACATGTATCCTTTGTCTTAAAAAGCACTTCACATGGCTTCGATGGTTGTATTTGAACAAAACTATCAACTTCAATCTAAGAGGCCTTTATTTGGACTGTAATGTAAGCTTAGGTGAAGGTTTGAAGAAATAAAAGACCTTTTAAGCTCAAATTATTTTTCTGGGGTTGTAACAGTCCCAAGCTTGTCTAATTCTTTATTTGATGAGCTAGTATTCTCCATTGTTGATGCTTGAGAACTAGAGTTTGCTCGTCTGCTTTCTTTTCTCCTTTTGATGTTCTTGAGTTGTTGATGATGTTTATGCTTCTATTTTGCTTTAGCTTTACTTTGGTTTTAACTCAATTCTGTTCTCTGGACTCCAGAACCTTTTTTTTTTTTTTGGGTGTTGACTCTAGCTCTTTTCATTGCCTTCAGTTCTATTATGTTCTCTTCCATTACCCTAGTATGGGAGATGACATTTGGAGGTTTATAACGAAAGAATATGAGCTGGCTCAAAGGCTTTCTAAGGGATTTTAATAGGCCTAATCTAAAGATAGTAGAAATGAATGCCTCTCTTCATTTTGAATTTGATTGTTTTATTTAAATGCACCACTTTCGGGTTGTTTTTACGTTTCTTCTTTGTTGATTTTGACCTAATTGGATGAGATGATGTTTGCGAGGATATAGGGATGCCCATGATGTCTGAACTAATTCACTTGCTTACCCCAATATGAGGATGGTCATAGGTAGGTTTAAACAAAAAGACTATTTGATGATGATTTTTTTTTCTATTTTGAGGCTCGAAGGGTTTGACAATGGGTAATCTTAATCTAATTTGAATAGCTGAAATGATGGCCTCTAGTCATTTTGACTTTAAAGACTTAGTCTTTTGAGTTCTTAATATTGCTAAGGGCATGGTTGTTGTAAGAATGTTTAACCCTAATATTGGATGAAGGTTTAACCTTAATTGGGGTTTTGAAGGTTGAATGCCCTTTATCATATTGAACCTGATATATTAATTGGTCAAGCTCGAGGATTGCATTGACAACCACTTCTAGGGAATAAAAAATGTCCTTCACGATTTGATCTCTTGAAAATGGTGATCAAACCTATCTAGTTGCCTACATATCTCAGTTATCTGAGAATCAGGTTGCTAGTAGTTCTAGTGAATATCGAGATTACCTAAATGAACACTTTACGTGCAGGTCATTCAACTATTTTAAAAGTGTGTTAGTACTTAGCAATGATTCTAACGAACTAGTTTATCACAAAGAATGTTTAGTGAAAAGTGATTAAATGTTTTTAAAAAAGTTTGAAAATTCTCTACAAAATTATGTGATTGTAGATTCAAAATTACACAAGGATGTAGTGTTTATTTTTGGTTACAGAATGAAAGACAAAATGCCATATTCGCACAGTTGAAGAAAATGTCTCAAGAATGGGGTGTTTGGTTTTGTCAGTGATTTGGAAAGTGGGGTTGATTTTGTATTGTGTTTAAAAATGTGAATTGGTGAATTGTGGCTGTGAAGGATGTTAATGTTCTAAATATGATTGATGAAAAGTGTTTGTGGTCATGTTGCTAGATTTAGAATCTTGAATTCCTGAGAAATGAATGAAATAAAAAGAACTTTGAAAATAATATGCATATTTGTATTGATATTTCAAAAATATATACAAAAAATTAAAAATGAAAGAAAAAAATATCGGGCTCCTGCAGACTCTCTTCACCAATGCTTGAAGGCTCTGATTGCTCTGTGGAAATCAGTCCTTGGAATCTTTTTCTCTGATCATTGCATCTAGTAGAGGGAGATAGTCTACATCACTATCCATTGAGCCCCTCTGATATGGTCGCTCGATCATTCTTCCTGCTCCAATGTAATTCTGATGAAGTCGTCAAGGACTTCTTCATTTATGTAGAAACGTGGAAGAGGAAATAACTTTGGTGGTTATGGGAAATAGGTTATGTTCTCCATCTAGCATTGTCTAGCTATTTTAGACTTTATAGCTTTTATCTCTTCTAGAGGCAATTTGTTCTCTTTTATCTAGAGAATGGTGTTGGCCCTGACAGCCTCTATGATGTGTTTATTGTAAGGATAAGGTCCCCAACAAAATTTTTGCCTTTTAGGCTTAAGAGTAACATCCTATCTTATTGCTGGTATAGGAATTGGAGGATATACTATCTCTTGTCCTTCTTATTTGCAAACATACGTGAAGGAAATGGTGAACGTCCCTTGATACATATGGAAGTTTAGGTTCAAAGCCTCTTTCTCTACTCTTTTGACCCATTTCTTTTCCACCTAGTGATTGAGATTTGCTCTAATGCCTAAGCGGAAAATTCCTATCTTAAACTCTGGACGCTTAGTCATACCTAGCTAGTCCTCACCTAGCCCCCTGTCTGGGTTCAACTTCATTATTTTGCACACTCTTTCAAGCTGAGGGAATTCTGTCCATCTTCTTTTGCATTAGGTTGAATAGTTTTTTATACTCAATTCTTCAATGTTGCCATCAAACATCGGCCTGGGGATGAAGTTATTAATCTCTGATGTTGACTATGAAGTATAGCTTGGATTGATCGAAGGTAGGTTCCCAAAAGTCAGGGTGCTGGTGCTTTCTTGTGAAGCCTTTAGGGTTGAAAAGGCATACTTCTCCAGGATGTTTGTAGAAGATGGAAGGTTGCTATCAATTCCACAATCCAATTTATATGAAGAGAAGAGAAACTCATAATGATATGACTAGTTTTCCCAGAATGGCCAGGGAATATCCACCCAGGAAATAGGATATATTCTGGCTTTGTACAAATCCTCATCATTTTCGAGTAGTCAAAGAGAAAGATTGACTAATAGGTATTAGGGCTTGCTAGCTGTGTTTCTTTATTGATGGTAGTAATGAAGTCTGGCATTCAAAAAAAATGGCAAATGAAATTTTGATAGTAGCCCCCTCTTTCTTTAGCAGGCAAGATAGGTCCAACACTTCTCTGGCGAGTTAGTGTCAATTACAATGTGATTTGGCAATGGATCATCAATGACATTTCGAGTTACTGGAGTTTTTACTGCTATCAACCCATACAAATGTATGTCAATGAGAATTTTTAGAGCTTCCTCAATAATCTCAATCATTTGGGCTAAGATTAACTTTGTTAATGTAAATGGAAGATGTAGAGGTGTTTGTAAATAAGCATGTAGTATTACACTATGTAGAGAGATGGGAATATAAGCCAGTGCTTAGTTGAGAGCTAAAGCGAGGTTGGTGATTTATTGGTCTTTTGGAATAAAGCTTTGAGGATTTTGCAGAGATGGTGTCTCTCTTGAGATGATGGCAAGTAAAGTCCCAAAGAAGGATAGGACGAGTGTGCTTGATAGATCACTAACAGTAGAGGTGGTCATGGTTGAAGAAGTGTTAGGAGTGGTTTTGTTGGGAGTAAGGCTAACAATGAAAGCTGGGAATGGTTGCAGTTAACTTGTTCCTTTCGATGTAGCTATGATAGATGACTGCATTTAAAATGCATTTAAACTTAACCCCCAAGTGCAAGAGTGTGCGGTGTAGTTTTACCTGGTGAGTTCAGGATCATATCCACAAGGAATCAAGGTATATTTTATTCACTATTTAACGTTCAAAATAATGGAATTTTCAGTTGAAAGTTTCAACTTTTCTAACTATGATCAACGCAAATTTTTATTAATAATAAAACTTGTGAATAAGCAAATAACAAAACACAAATTTAATATAAAAAAAATAAAACCAGCAAGCAAATAAACTAAAAATAATTTAATTAAAAAAATAACAATTAAAATATAAAACTTGATTCAATACACTAATTCCGGGTAAATTGAGTACTAACTAGGTGATATGCTTTTCTCTACAACCTATAATTCACGTAAAGAAAAAATAGGTCAGCAAGTGTTTTCGTCAAAATTCTTTAGCTCCTTAACACAATTTCATAAATGTTCCATATGGATAATGAAACCGGAAAGTTATTCGTTCAATAAAACTAGGGTTTTAGATCTTAATTATTTTATTTCAAAAATAATATAAAATTTTTATAGATCCAAAATTTCATACCAGTAAGTTCGGAGAATATGATCAAGAAACTCCGTTTTCAAATGTTTTTGAAGATAAATTAATTAGATCTAAACAGACTTAAATGTTCTCGCGAACGTATGTCTACGCATATCACTTAGTTCGTAACCAATCACCCTTCATTAATGATTGAATCAAGAAACAAGAAACCTAGCCTAACATTATTGAAATCGCATTCAAACTCATAAAGGATTCAAAAATAATGAATAAAGGCATTATATTAATGAACAGAAATAAATACCTTACTTCGTTGAAGCGAAATGAAAAGCAATCATAGCTGAATCAGAATTTACGAATAAACAAAAAAACTTCTAAAACATCTTCAAAAATAAATTTAAAAAAAACAAAACTAAACTAAAATCCTAATAGAGAACTACAGAAAACAAATCAACTTTTGATGGTCACAGGTGGCCTTTTTATATCCCAAAAACATAAGCCCTAAAACCTAAAAATATGGGTTTCCGCGCTGCTGGCGTCCGGATAGCATGACTCTGGTGTCCGGACACCAGTGAGTTCTTCAGATTCTCCAGTTGGGCTTTTGTTCTGTTGCAACAGCTTTCTGTCCCAAACTTCCAACACGATTTTGCCCTTGAAGATGAGTGATTCAGGTTTTTCCTAAAACACAAAAGTTGTAACTCTTCAAGTTTTCTTTCCAACCCAAAAAGAATCGTGTCAATTGGAGTTCTAAGCAAAATGTTATGACTGAAACATTATAGAGTGTCATCTAAAATTCTGCTATAACATATCTTCGACCGATTTGAGTTTAGGGCCTTTCGCTTCTCCTTGGCAGCCATGATAAATGATCTTATGCATTATAATGGCTCTTGAGAGGTTTAGAAAGTCTTGGGAGGTCTTGATGATGTTAGCATTTATGTCATGAAGCTACTCTTCTCTACGTACACCAGGTATTTGGTGAAATGCTCCAAAGAAATACTAAACGTATTCTTGCATTCCTTACTCCGGCTTGCCT